>JAMPIV010019512.1:0-96898 GCA_024509875.1 Oreohelix idahoensis | reverse complement strand
GTGGTGGGGGGGGAGGGGGAGGGGGGGTTGTGAGGGGGAGGGGGGGGGGGGGGGGGGGGGTGGGGGGGGGGGGGGGGGGAGGGGTGATTGGTGGAAAATGTTCCGTCGATTTTTGTTCAATGTTATCATGGTTTTATGTTTTTTGTTACTGGTGTGTGAAAAAAATTAGGTAATTGTTGAGTTTAAAAAAAATTAAGGGGGGGTTATAGAGGGGTTGAGGGGGTGGGTTATTTTGATGAAGGTTTAGTGGCATTTGGTTTTGTGGGGTGTTTTGGATTATAAATGCGGGGGACGGTGGTAATAGGTGTGTGGTGTTGGTTATTGTAGGAAACTGCGGGTGATGTTATTTAAGGGAGAGTGGGGAGTGTAAGGGGTGGGGGGTGTGAGGGAGAGGGGGGGGAAGTGATAAGGGGATTGGGTTGGGTGGGAAATCGAGTGGGGATGAGGTGGGGGGGGGTCTGCAGGGGTGGGGGGGTGGTGGAGGGGGTTGGGGGGAGCAGGAGGTTGGGGCGGGGGGGTGGGTGGGGGTGTGGGGAGGTGGGTATGTGAGTTATTAGGGGGGGGGGGGCGTGGGGTGTAAGGGGGGGGGTGGGGGGGGGTGGGGGGGAGTAGGGTGTGGGTGGAGGTTAGATGTCTGGAGGGGTGGGTGGGGACTAGTGGGGGTGGGATTGGGGGAGATGGGCGGGGGGGGCGTTGGGTGGGGGGGGGGGTTGTTTGGGCTTTGGGGAGTGGTGGGGGTGGGGGGGGTGGTGTGGGGGGGCGAGGAGGTTAGTGGGGGGGGGGGATTGGGGGGGCGGGGGAAGTGGAAAGGGGGCTGGGTCGGGGGGGGGGGGCTGTGGTGGGGTGGGTTTTGGGACCGTTGGTGAGGGGGGTGGGGGGGTGGTGGTTTTAGCCGCGTTAGAGCTGGGGGGCGTAAGCGGGGGGGTTTTGGGGGGGGGTGTTGGGGGGTGCTGGGAGGGGTGGTGCTGGGGGGGGAGGGTATAGGGGGTGAGGTGGGGGAGTGGGATGGTGAGGAGGGATGTTCTGGGGGGTCGGGGAGTGGGAAGGTGTTTGTGGATGGGGGGGGGGGCGGTAGTTGAGTAGTGCGAGGTAGGGAGAAGGGGGTGGGGTGTGGTGGGGATCGATGGGCATTGGGTTGAGGGGGGGGGGGGAGGGGGGGGGGGGGGGGGTGGGTGGGGTTGGGGGGGGGGGGGGGGGGGGGGGGGGGGGGGGGGGGGGGTGGGGGCGGGAAGGGGGGGGCGAGGGGGGGGGGGGGGGGGGCGGGTGGGGGGGGGGGTGGGGGGGGGCGGGGGGGGGGGGGGGGGGGGGGGGGGGGGGGGGCGGGGGGGAGGGGGGGGGGGGGGGGGGGGGGGGGTGCGTGGGGGGGGGGGGGGGGGGGGGGTTGGGGGCGGGGGGGGGGGGGGGGGGGGGGGGGTGGGGTGGGGGGGGGTTAGGGGGAGGGGGGGGGGGGGGGGGGGGGGGGGGGGGGGGGGAGGGGGGGGGGGGGGGGGGGGGGGGGGAGGGGGGGGTTGGGGGTGGTGGGGGGTGTGGGGGGGGTGGGGGGAGGGCGGGGGGGGGGGTGGGGGTTGGGTGGGGGGGGTGGGGGGGGGGTGGGGGGGGGGATGGGGGGGGGTGTGGGGGGTGGATGTGGGGTGATATTTGGGGGGTGTGGGTGTGGGTGATTGGGGAGGGGGGGAATTAATAGTATATTGTTAGGTATATTTATTTGAGGTGTAGGAGGATAATGAGGAGATATGTTATGTATTTATGTGGAAAGGTAAGGGAATAAGTTATAATTTTGGAGGATGGGGTATTGGGGTGGGGGGATGTGGTTGGGGAGGGGGTGGAAGGTGAAGAGATTGTTTGTGGGGTAGGAGTTTGTAGGAGTGTTGATGTTTGGAAGTGGAACGTATGCGGTTCGTCGCGGTGGGAAGGTTCTGTATTAGGGGGGCGGGGCTGAGCGTATTGTGGGAATGAGGGAAACATGGGTGTGGTTATGTTGGGGGGGATGGAGGCGGGGACTGGCCCCGATTGGTACGCATATAAAGTGGGGTATAAGTAGGCAGGGGGTGGATGATGGGAAATGGTGATAGGTGGACAGGCGTATTGTAATTTGGATGTCACGGTGTGATTCGTAATAATTTGTGGAGGATTGTTGGGGGGGGAGTGGGAGGGTGGAAATATTATGAAAAAGTAAGCTATTAATACCCGGGGGGGGTTGGTAGGGGGGTATATATGGGGGGGTGATGGGATTTTTGTGGGGTCGATTGTAGGGTGTCATATTTTTGTATATTTAACGAGGCGGTTGCTTGTAAGCGGGGGGGGGGGGGAGACCATGATGGGGGTTCGTGTGGGTAGTGGGTAGGAGGAGGTGGGTGTGGGAAGCTTGATGGGGTGGTGAGGGAGGTGTTGGAATATTGTTGGGTTATGTTTATATGTCGTAGGTGGGTGTGTAATTGAGGAAGAGGGTATTTATGGTGTGTGTGGCGGGAGTAGTTGTGTGGGGAGGACGGTGGAGGGACCGTCATGTGGGAATTGGGGGACGATTTGTAGGTATTGGGGTCTGAGTGGGATTTGTGGGGGGGGTGTTATGAGTTTTTGAGGTGTGGGATATAATTGTGGTAGTAGGAACGTCGGTGGTGAGAGAGGTAAAGTGACAGTAAATTATGGGCTGGATTGAGTGGTTTGTGTGATGTCACTCGCGGATACTTAGCCAATATTCAAGAGGGGCTGCCTGTGGGTGGGATCCTGTTGATGGCGTGGCGGGAGTGGGGGTGCAGAAAAGCAAAGGAAATGCATTGAGGGGTGCTTCAGGGTGGATGTAATACACAAGAGTCCTTCTACTTGCGTAGGTTGCTGCTGGGATGAGCGAAGCTCAGCAGCCCGAGTTAATCATCAAAGACCGAGAGGTGTGCTTTCCAATAACACCAGATATGGTTTAAGTACGCAATAGGACCACAGTGCTACAGTATACTTCCTGGCGAGGGTCCCATACAGGATCAGCCCTGGTGCCACAAGACCGGGACCAAAGTGGTGAGAGATTGCCATCATTTCACCCATGTTTGGCAAAGGACGCGATGACAACCATAAAGAGGGGTCAAAAGTGGAGGTAGACGCTTCTCAATGTCCCTGGTAAATGACGGGCTCTAAATCCTGTGAGCGAGACTTCAGGGTGCCTGAGCTCAGCCACAAATGGATAGGGGGGGTCCAATCTGAGTACTCACACGACCCTATCTTCACATTCAGCAGTGATGGGGAGATCCTTGAGTAGTAAAGGGCTGAAATGGGGGTCAGTCTTTATTTCTTCGATCTGGAGAAGGTGATTTCGCCGGTGACAATTCCTAGGTGCAAACTTTGGTACTACGGGATATTGTCGCTGGTGCGGCTGCATATTGTGATTCCTCCTCGGCTATAACTTGTCAAATCAGAGCTTCCTACAAAGTCTTGCCGAAATTTACTTGGCATGTGGAAGGCACCCGCTCAACGTGTTAACCGCAGGTCTGGAAGAGAAGTGCTGGGCGAATATGAGAGTTTGCGCCATGCAAAGTCGGCATGAAACGGGTAACCATGATTAAGATTAGGAAAAAAGGTCTGGGGTCAGCGGGTAAGCATGGGATGAGTCCTGACACTTCAGTATTTCCACTTTATACACTTCTGGACTGGTCGTTGGTGCGGGGGTATTATTTGGACCGGTGGATTATGTGGGTAAGCTCCCACTGACGCGAAGGAACACCCATTAGTATTCTGTCGGAAGGGTGGTACTCCGAAGTGTCCCTCCTTTTTTTTTATATCTTTCTGTTGTGACATGGAGTAAGGCAGTACACATTTCGCCGTAACATTTTATATTCACCATCATCGAGGGGTGGGGGTGCTGGGATCTCCAACAATAAACGAAATGCAACAGCCATGGTTGGACCGATATAAGGTGGAATATGGGGCTATATTTATGGATTAGGTACAAGCGCCTTCTCATCCAATAGAGATATGTAAGACCGTTGTGGCATAACCTAGCCGATCTTACGCATCGCTATTCACTCTTTTATGACAAGATATTAGGCCGTCCGACCAATGGATTCAGCAGCATGTATTCAAAAGTTTCCAAGGGGTGGGACATCAGAAAACAGCATTCACTGCCATCAATCGGGCAGGGATATATATATATGGGCGATATATATTATACTATATATATATAGTATATATTTATAGGGGAGTATCGGATATATAGGGGGGGTGTATCACGTATAATAAATATATATACATCGACGGAGTGAACTATTCAGGGGGGGTATCCTAGATGTAGATATACTTTACAGGACTCATTTCAAACTATCGGGACAGAAGATCTAAGAGCGGGAACAAATCGGATTTGCGTCCTGTCCACATGCCCATGAACACACCCCTAGGGGGAAGCCCTCGAAAGGGAATAGGGTTATTATGGTTCCTAGAGGATAAGACGCTGTGTTGCTGAGCATGTGTTGAGATGCGTAGAGAGAATGGGCGCGAGAGGTGGGTATTGATGAGATCTCAAATGGGTCTGCACCCCATCCCCACCACAAGGAAACCCCACCACCTCCCCCCACCCACCTCCCCCACCACCCACCTCCCCCCTCCCCCCTTCCGAGGTACCCAAGGATAACAGTACATCAAGGAAATGGTCCTACATCGAATGCAACCTGATTAAGTTAACATTACCGCATATGTTTAAGTTTTTTTAGTTTTCAAAGACCTATACCCCTACCCCCCTCCCCCCGTTTCGTATAATGAAACCCTACACGTACCTCCAATCTATTTCATGGTGTGAGTAAAACTTCAAAAATCTTGAACAATGGACACATCAAATTTCAATTCTAGTATGACAATTTAACTACTGGTACCCATGATATTTTAATGCCATGAAAGTAGGCAATTTTAACCCCAAGCGTTAACCATTACACATAACCCACCATCCCATTGTCCCCCCATTTACATAAAAACCTAAAATGGCTTTAACAATGATATTGAAGTTCTTTCCTTACACCAGTACTTTAACTTGATATAACTACTACCAATCATCAACTTGGCTATGCCGTACATTTTTGGGTCACGATAGAAATTATAAAATTGATTCAGTATACTTCTCAGAATTAAATGAACGCGAAATACACCGGTTCCACAGATCTCCTCGAGATACGTGTTTCACGCATCGATAAGTCTAATGCTTCCGGAACTAGTTTAGCCCGACCCTTGTTACTTGGCGCGCACAGCCGAGTGCGAAGTCCCATCGATTTACCTCCTTCCCAAGGTTGAATTACGCCGCAGGCTAATACCGTAATTTATGTAATTTTGATACCAACCAGGGTCCCAGTCAAGGGTAAAAGAACAAGAAATAAAAACCTCGATATATTGAGGGTATATAGATTGAATTCCCCCCCCCCGGTAGTTCAGCCTAACCTGCCCCCCCCCCCCCCCCCCCCCCCCCCCCCCCTCCTCGCGGCCCCCATCCCCCCCGCTTCGATAAATAGTTTCGAACCCTATTTATCCATGGCAAGGACATCATGTGCTAACACCATTACCATTTCTGCTGGATCCACAGCAGCGCATTAACAATTTTGCCCATGATGGTGGTCGTGTGGTGAGGTCCACTGGGGGGGCAACTACGACAGTAGTTTTTTGCCCAGGAAATAGTCTATGAGATAGGAGATATAAGGTCTCTAGGATAATTGGCTCGTTAAGGAAAGAAAAAAAAGATCCTATTACGAGATAGGGACAGTGAAGACAGGAATGCGAATGCTTTTTCCACTAGACAGTGTGTTTTCTAATAAATTATGGAAAGGAGTTTCTGTTTCCCCACGAAACTTAGCTTACTGCCCTTTTGATCCCGCCGGTAAAAAAAAGCCTCTCCAACCTCCATCTTTCTGAGTAGAGAAAGGTTCCTATAGGTGAATTGTAAACACCGACAGCAACGAGTGATACATTAACAAAAACTTCTTGATAATGATCAACTGATCGTTGGGAGTTTATTAATGAAATATCCACACATATAGGGTTAGTAATGGTTAGAACGTGATGATGGTGAAAAAAAAAAAAAAAAAAAGACGATTCACACAAAACACACAGATGAGATAATAAAATTACAGTTAATTAAGTTAATAGTTAATTAAGGATGAACTGGGTGTAGAGTGAAATGATGAGTGTGATATGATAGGTGTTTTTACCAAAATGCGTGAAGTACTCTACACACAGTCCATGTGTCTCTAAATGCTTTTCTCCTTAGATATGAGGAATTCACATGTATGCATAAATTGTCCCAAGTTTGTTATTTACGTTATGTCGAATGGGGAGTTATCTCTAAATCTATAGTCGGTGGACGTTCTGTAATGATATACTGTTGTCGTACGGAGAACGCTGACGAGATATTTATGTTGGTATTCCTTCACTGTTTGTTTATATCTTGTTGTGTGGATCTATTCATGTTATTTGTTGTTACATAACATGGGAACAAACAGGTATTCGTGGTTCTAATTCTCACCAGACGGGTAGGTTACTGGTCTGAGAATGGATATCTTCACGAGGAACTGTTAGTGATAATGTAGACTTCTCATAATCTTGCGTATGTAGTCGTGAGTTCATTTGTATTAACTTTTTCGTCGACTAGTTGCTTCATAAAAAGCGCGCTTAAGAGTGTGTTAGCACGTAAGGGTTGGTAATTTTATATTTTTGCGATTCACTCTTTTGAGCTCTTTGTGATTTGACTCTCAGGATAATAATTGAATCATTTCGACGCAGTGATTAGAGTTTTATGGTGGATCTTTGTATTGGAACAAAAAAATCTTTGTGATAACGATGTATTGATACTTGTGTTTAAGCTCTGTCTTGATCAGTGAGCATGCTGTATATGGTGACGAAAAATGCTGCGTCAACCGTTATGATTGTGGTTGAGGACGATATTCATTTTAAAATGAGCGGCTATGCAAAGGATTGTCTTTGGGCGAATTCTGCTAGCCATATTATGTCCGTTTTTGATATAACTTATTTTCTGGTTTAGACGTCAGGAAGACACGTTCGTGTTAGACTCCAGAATTCTCTGATGAAAATGAAAGATACAACAAAAGTCTTTGTAAAGTTATTTCACCATTTACATTCATCTGCGTTGACTTTCATTCATTACTTACTGGGATCCCATTACTGATCTACTCTCTCTGCTGAGTTCGATTCTAATGTTGTTTTAAATATCTTGTGCATGAGGTGTGTGGCATTAGGGGGAGGAGACGTGATGATGATAAAGGTGAAATATGAACTATTAATTACTTCTATCATCCTATGCTTCTTCTATGAAAATCTTCTGATTTTTTTAATCTGTTATGCCAAGAATTATTTGAAACTTTATCTTTCCGCACATTTTTAGGCTGTGAGGTTAAATAAAAACAGTGAAATTAAGAAAATGTATTAATATGTAATAAGAATCTACTAACTTTTTCTTTTCCCTTCGCAAAAATCCTTTTAAAGAAACACAAATTAATACAACGGAACGAATTAATTTTCATCCACTCTGGAAATCAAAAACACGCTGTATTTAGGCTATTGCGTTTTTTGGGTTATTGTCTCTCTTTCCCTCACAAGGTTAAAAAACATGGACTTTGCTCTATCTTCTTAGTAGATTATTGCGCCGTATTATATATTTCTGGGAAGTTCAACCTGGCCCAAGTCATGGGACGTCCAATTGTGGTCAAACCAACGCCTGTACTTATGAACCCGCAGGCCACGTTTTCTCTTTTTCCCCTGGGCCAATACTGGTGGACGGTTCCCAATGTTGGTGCTACACCAGGATTATTTAACAGTATTGATCTTAGGGGTATGACCCCATATGTGTTTTTACCAAGCATTTTTATCAAAGATATCAATGTGGGCTTCAATATGTAATGTGTTATTTTTTTTTCCCCCCAGGCATGTGGACTTTCAATCTTCAATGGAACTTTATATTTCCCCCGATGAAAAGAAAACAAATGTGGTTCTCATATGATTACTGGTTCGCCGAGTAATACACATCAATGAAAATCAGCCAAATGTGATGAATCGCAAATATGAGATGAGAGAGGGCAAAATGTTCGGGAGAAAATAACTACAGTTATGAAAGAAATGTAGGAAAAGGATAGAGCAATAAGAGCCTCTTGCGCCTCAGTTTATATTCAGATTAGTAGCCCCTCCTCAAGTGTTAGGTTTGATGTTCTACTCGTACTTCTAGGGACGCGCTTAGGGACTTTCTTGTCGAGGGATTCTTTTTAATTTACTTTTTCCTGCCATCTCTATCGTTTTTCTTCTTTCCGGTTTTCCACCCTTTCCTCTACTTTAGTGTCGTGCATCTTCGTTTTCCTGGCTCTCATAGGACTGACGGATTAAAAAATTACGCTTCCTTCGACGTCTATTGTTATTCCTTGGATATAGTTTTCCACTTGGAACGTGTTTAAGGGTTGTACAACAAGCGGACCACCTCATCAAGTCAAGCATTCAAAATTTTTTCTTTCGGAATTGGAGAAGAAGGTTCACGGAGGTTAGGTGGATTCAATTCTGGATTGGTTAAATTTTCCTTCCGTTTCTTACAGGTTATATGCTTGAAATTTTTGTTTTTATCCCCAGGACGAGGGACCAAAAACATTTTCCCTTATTCGATTTGTGGACAATAAGTATTGTCTTCTGCTCCGGTTTAAATACTTCCGAACTCGCATTATGCCGACCGGCAAATTAGATTTGGGGGGCTTCCTGTCATTTCTGGCTTCGTTTTTTCTATTAAGTAATGTTGCCCCGATTTCCAATGTTTACTGGGCATCTCTGTGCGCACAGGAATGTAACTTTTCTATGTTTAAATCTGGATGCCGTTTAAAAATAGGGTTTTTGTGGTGAGTTTTTCTTTTAATGAGTTGCATATTTGCATGCTTCACATTCTGCTGGGGACCATTGTCACTTTTTATCTGGGTTTCTCCCTTTCATTTGGTTCAAGCGATCGTAAGCACGGCGCACAGAGGAGGCTATTAAAATCTTCCTTTATATATCATCTCTGGTTAGAATCCCACTGAATAGAGTTTACAAATGGGACCGGGACATCCTCTTATATAGTGGACGGTCTCGGTGCATTTCTCAGCTTCTGTCAACGTTTCGAGTTCTCGGGAATACATGGTCACCATGGGATATAGAATGTCCAAGGTAATTCTAGCTGTTCCACACCCAATTTGACATTTGGGTTGGGCGGACGGTTAGTCCCGCTTCCTCTGGAGTCTGTTAAACAGCAAGGATAGCGCTGCTTGATATATGTTCTTCTAACGATTCAGTAGCTACTAGGATATCATCCATTAAAATATGCTTGATGGCCGGGATGGGATTCAAAGGATTCTCTATAACTTTCGCCGATCATCATTGTGAAGGGGGACACTAGGTGCATTGGTCAGTCCAAATGGAACACCAAACCATCACATTATATTCGAGGAATGTGTCATCCTGGAGTACTGAAAGGCTAACAGATTCCTCACCTCAGCTTTTACCGGTATTTGATAGTACCCTTTACTGAGGTCGATCTTTGAAAAAATAGCGAGCCCTGCTGCAGCTTAGTAAATAGCTGGTTTCTGGTCCGTAAACGTGTTCTGGCTGGAACTGTGTTATACGCATTCAGCTGTCGGTAGCCGATGCACAGGCGGTGTTCTCCACTGGGTTTGCGTAACAGCACCACTCCCGCACTGTAAGGGGACTCCGACTTCGAAATTATGCCTTCCTTAAGTAAGTAATCAATTTCTTGCTTAATGCCGTCGCTCTTAACATACGGAATCGGATAGGTTCTCATTCGGACGGGGCGTAGGATCCGTGGACTTCCATGTCAAACTCCATCAAGGTTTGTCCGGCCCGGTTTGTCTGTCAGGAGGTCGGCGTGGTTTTTCCATCAATCTCCTCACACTTTCTTGCTGGGGCTTCCGTTAGGGTGGAGCTTATTTTGCACATCTAAAATGTGATTCCTCCTGTTTCACCGGGTACTCTACGGATGATAATGGCTCTTCTTCCATTTGCATAGCAATGGCCATAGTCATGGAGGTGCGCTGGTTTGGCAGGGGCTCGCTCGTAAAAACTTCTTAAGCAAGATTTAAGTGATTTATTTTTTCTGCTTTCCGTTCACGGCGATTTTATAGTTGGTGCGAGAAATCTTTTCCGCACTTTTGTAGGGTCCCTCCAGCAAATCTGCATTTATTACTGCTTACTTGGCAGAAGGAAGTTGCACCTTCTCTCCTACTGCTAGTTCTCGGTTCCTTCGCATTGCGATTGTAATATTTGGCATGTTTCGGCCCTAGCCTCCCGTACTTTCGCTGTGGCTAATTCCCAGCCAGTCTTCAGGCGTTGTTTCAAGTCTGTGACGTACTGGAGGCTGATGTGACAGTGTCGTCTGCCTTGGCATCTGTCTTGTTCTCTAGTAATGCTTCTAATGGACCTTTAATAGGTCTTCCGAAGTGTAATGTGGCCGAGAGGAAAGGAACTCCAGTTGACGCATTGCGGTTCACTTCCCTTCATTATAAGCAAATAATGCGGCAGGAAGCGATACTGATCCCAAGTTTCTGGCGTCTCCTGTGCCAACTTCCGAAGAATAGTGGTGGGTGTGCCGTTAAACCGCTCTACTTACTTGCCCGTTACTTTGGGGGGTGATAGGGCGAATATGGATATGCCTAGTCTTGAATATTCTAAGCACCTCCTCTGTCAACTTGCCTCTAAAATTGTGACCCGTTTCTGCCTGTGAGAATTTCATGCGGGAAGCCCAATCTAGTAAAGATATTCAGTAAAGCGTCAGCTACATGCACTGAGTCGCATGCTGGCATGGCTATGGCTTCGCCCCACATGGAAACAGGTGTCCACTAAGGTAAGGATATGGGAGTTCCTCTTCTTAGTTCTCAGCAGAGGTCCAATTATATCCACGGCCACTCTTTCAAATGGGGTGCCCAAGATTGGCATCTCCCCAAGGGTCGCGGGTGCCGTCCAGTGTTTTGGTGCAACTTTCTGGCACTGAGGACAAGACTTGACGAAACGTTCAATGTCGCCGGTGATCCCTGGCCAATAATAGTGGCAGGCAATCCTTTGAGTCGTGGCGCTCATTCCCATGTGTCCACTAAATGGGATAGAGTGGCCCATCTCAAGCACCTGGTTCCTATAGGTTGCAGGAACTACTAATTGGTTGTGTTCCTTGTCCTTCATTTTCCAGCTCGGCGATACAATCAATCCATTTTTCATAAAAGAAGTCTCCCTTGGTAGGTGGGTTGTGTTTCTAGGTAATTTTTTAAAACAGGGCGCCAGTGTGGAATCTTCCATTTGGGGCCTCTTCAATTCCTCGGGGAGGATATTGGTAGGAGGTTCCTGCTCTGCGTCTTTTCTTGACTGTCCTCTAGTCTGTACGGCCGCCATGACTAGTGGTTGAGTAGGTTCTCCAAGGAACACATATCTACATCCCATGATAAAGAGTAGATTGGGTTCTTCCCATGATATAGCTGCACGAAACCATTTCTCCTGTCACATAACGAGATTCCACTCTGATAAGTGCAATTGGCAGTGTCATTGGGTGCAACACATCCTTCGTCGGACCTTGGATGTCGACACTCTTCTGTTTATCTGGTCAGGGGTGACAGAGATTGACATATCGATGCCCTGACCACCGCATCAAAAGCAAGCCTGTGTCATAAAGGCACTCAACAGATTGTCCGTTTACGAGGACTGATTCGATGACAGGAGGATGAGAAAACGTTTCCGGTTCGCTGCTCCTTCCGGGTTGACGATTTTGTCTGCAGGACAGGCAGCATGTTGGGGAGGAGGTCTGCGCTTGCACTCATTAGTGTTGTGATTGTTCAAGCGACAGTACTTGCACCATTTATCTCCCTGTCTCTGGTGTGGCGCAGCATTTTTCTTGTTTTGCTCTTTGTAGTTATCTGTTTGGCGTGGCGTGCTGTTTATGCGAGATGTGTGGTCCTTTGCTTTGTTGGTCTGGTTGGGAGCGAGCAGGTTGCTTTGGCGCTTGATCCGAAAACTTCTTTCTGGCTCCTTGAGACTCCATGAGAGCATTGGAATTGCTCTGCCAGTGTAAGAATTATTTTCTAACCGGGTCAGCGCCGTTTTCAGTGAGAAATCTACGCATTTTTCCACCGACATAGATTCTTTTCAGTTGCTCTATCACAATCAGCTCTTTCAACCCGTCATAGTTCTCGGCAAAGTTTCCCAGTGTACACCACTTCACTAGGTAGTCTTCAATACGGGCTGCGAACTGTGAGAAAGTCTCTCCTGCATCCTTCCTAGAACTCGAAATTTTTTCCGGTAAGCCTCTGAATGAAGCTCGTACCTCACCAAGAGAGCTTTTTGACGACTTCAATGTCTGGTAGTCATCTTGCTCTCCGGCCGGAAGTTTATTATTAAAAACTTCGTAGGCGGCTCCTCTAAGGCCCTGGGGAAAGTTTTCAAGTTCCACTTCCGTTCTTCAAGTCCAAACCCTGTTGCAAAGCGTTCAAAAGCGGTCTAAAAAGGCGTCCATGGTATCATTCCTTTCTGAAAAAGGTTCCAGCGGAAAGTTCATGGCATTGGGTGGCGCAGGTTGCGAAGTAGGGCACACACCATCTGAGCGGGGTGAGTTACCCTCCATCACAGTTGGAAGCCGCTGCACTTTTTTGCCAGCTCTATTTGATTGGTTCTGTCCTGGATTTCCAGTTGCTTCATCATAAGTGCATGCTCTGCTGCGGCTTTCTCTTTTCGCTCCGCTGCTTCTGCTGCTTCTTTCCGCTCCGCTGCTTCTGCTGCGGCTTTCTCTTTCCGCTCCGCTGCTTCTGCTGCGGCCTTCTCCATTGTAAGTTTCTGCATTTCCATCTCTCTTTCATGGAGTTTATCAGTTTCCTCGCTTACATATTTCATCAGGTCTTTTCCACTTAACCGCAATTCATGGCCTGCCTCCATCAAACTATTTCTAATTTTCGCAGCATCTGCCATGATATGCAGTACGGGTTTGCGAAGGGAAAAATTGGCAGTGACCTCCAAACAAATTTAATAGACTCGCACAAGTAATTATCTCTTTAAAACCAGCTAGGTTTAAATTAGTAATCAAGTTCAAATAGTTCTTAAAAATCACTCACTCAGCGTATTCTGAAAAATTAATTAACAGATTATCTCGAAGTTTCTATGAAAAATTTACTAAATATTTATGATAACAGTTTCTCCAGCAGTTACTGAAAAAAAAAATTTTCAGTTCCCTACAGTATCCTCTGTTCTCAAAAAGTGTTTACTCTGTCCGTTTGATACTCAATTTAAAAAGTATCACTCGTGCTTTAGAGATATAAATTATCCCCCCTATGAAATAGATAAATTATAGTAAGTGTCAGTCTAGGAGATAATCCATCGAAATGCCAACAAATTTTGCAATTATCGCAATTGTAAAGCAGGGATGAAAATGTGATTTATCACACTTCTAAGTCCGGGTTCACTAATCCCAAGACGAGCCCACAATTGTCGTGTGGTGAGTCACTGGGCAACTACGGACAGTAGTTTTTGCCAGGAATAGTCTATGAGATATTAGATATAAGGTCTCTAGAAATTGGCTCGTTAAGAAAGAAAAAAGACCTATTCGAGATAGGGGTGGTGGTTGGTGCAAGAAGACAGGAATGCGAATGCTTTCCACTAGACAGTGTTTTCTAATAAATTATGGAAAGAGTTCTGTTTCCCCACGACCTTAGCTTCTGCCCTTAGATCCCGTAAAGAAAAAAGCCCCCAACCTCATCTGAGTAGAGAAAGGTTCCTATAGGTGAATATGTAACACCGACAGCACGAGTGATACATTAACAAACTCTTGATAATGATCAACTGATCGTTGGGTTTATTAATGAAATATCCACACATATAGGGTTAGTAATGGTTAGAACGTGATGATGGTGAAAGACGATTCACACAAAACACACAGATGAGATAATAAAATTACAGTTAATTAAGTAATAGTTAATTAAGGATGAACTGGTGTAGAGTGAAATGATGATGTGATATGATACGTGTTACCAAAATGGTGAGTACTCTACACAGTCCATGTGTCTCTAAATGCTTCTCCTAGATATGAGGATTCACATGTATGCATAAAAATGTCCCAAGTTGTTATACGTTATGTCGAATGGGTATCTATCTCTAAGTCGAGGACGTTCTGATGAATACTGTTGTCGTACGGAGAACGCTGACGAGATATTTATGTATATTCCTTCACTGTTTGAGTATATCTCTGTAGTGTGGATCAACAGTTAATAGTTGTCATATGAACAAAAGGTCTGTGGTCTAATCTCCCGACGGTACTGGTCAGACTGGATATCTTCACGAAATGTTAGTGATATGTAGACTCATAATCTTGCGTATGTAGTCGTGATTCATATACTTTCGAGTCTGCTTCATAAAATGCGCTTAAGAGTGTGTTGCACGTGGTATAAATATGCGATTCCTCTTTTGAGCTCTTTTGCTTGACTTCAGATAATAATGATCTTTCGAGTGATTAGAGTTTATGATGACTCTGTATTGAACTTGTGATAACGATGTATTGAACTTGTGATAACTCTGTATTGAACTTGTGAGCAAGCAGTATATGGTGACGAAAAATGCTGCGTCCACCTTATGCCTTGTGGGTGAGACAATATTCCTTTTAAATTGAGGAATGAAAGATGTCCTATGGCGAATTCTGCTAGCCAAATGTCCGTTTTTGATAACTTATTTCTGGTTAGACGTCAGACACGTTGCGTGTAGACTCAGACTTCTGATGAAACTGAAGACACACACAAAGTCTTCGTAAGTTTTTCACATTTAACATCACTGGTTGACTTTCATTTAAACTACTGCTCATTATTCATCTCCCTCTCTCTGAGTTCCATTCTAATGATGTTAAATATCTTGTGCATGAGAGTGTGTGCATATGGGAGACTGTGATGATGATAAAGGTGAAATATGAACTATTAATTACCTTCTATCATCCTATCATCTTCTATGAAAATCTTCTGATTTTATTAATCAGTTATGCCAAGAATTATTTGAAACTTTATCTTCCGCACATTTTAGCTGTGAGGTTAAAATAAACAAAAATAAGAAAATGTATTAACAAGTATAAGAACTACTAACCTGCTTCTCCCTTTGCAAAATCCTTTCAGACGACAATTAATCACGGAACTGAATTATCATCCACTCTGAATAAACACGTGTATTAGGCTATGCGTTTTTGGGTTTGATCTCTTCCTCACAAGGTAAAAACCTGGACTGCCTCACTCTAGTAGATTATGCGGTATTATATATTTCTGGAAGTCACCCTGCCCAAGCTGGGCGTCCAATGTGGTCAACCCACGCTTGTCTGAACCGCGGCCACGTTTTCCCCTGGCCAATCTGGGCGTCCAATGTGGTGTCACAGAAATTACAGTTTGATTAGGATGACCATATGTGTTTTTACCAGATTTATCACGATACAATGTGGGCTTCAAATGATAATGTCAGGCATGTGGACTCAATCAAAGGACTTTATTTCCCCCGATGAAAGAACAAATGTGGTTCTCTAGATACCGGTCGCGAGTAATCACAACAATGAAATAGCAAATGTGGATCGCAAATATGAGATGAGAGAGCAAATGTCGGAGAAAATACAGTATGAAGAATGTAGGAAAAGATGGAGCAATAAGGCCTTTGCGCTCGTTTATCACAGGCTGCCACGAAAAACTTAAACTCCAGACTTATGAGGTGGTCGCTGGTCTTATAGCCCTACACCTTTCACATCGATTATATCCCAGGGAAAGAAAACGTGGGAGCGGACTTCCTAAGCCGCCACCCGACCTCCGCCTCAGACGGAATAAATAAGGAAGAAGGTGAGGAGAACGAGGGGGTGAACAAGGAAGAGGAGGAGGAAAGAGATAGAGAAAAGATACCAATAGGTGGCAATATGGAAAGTGAAATACCCCCTAATTCGCAATAGTCCTCCCATGCTCGAACTTGTGGGGGGAGCTATGTCACGAGGAGCGAATGAGTTTCTATTTCGCCTTTCTATACCCATTGTTCATACCATACATCGTCTTCATCGGTCGTGGGAAATCGACCAATTGTACAGGGAATGTTTACATAACAATAGACACGCTCTGAATAATCCCTGTAGAAAGCCACAAATGTCGCATGGAATGTTTTCACAACAAGGAGACATTAGGTAAACAGACTATCGAGGTACAATTAGGAGTAATTGACACTAAGTCTCGGTTGTGTTTACACAAAGGCAGGAATACCCATGGATTATTTTGGCTAGCAATCGAACATAATGTGCAGTCTGCGACAGAAGGCCAGGTAATTTTACAATGAGTATTGTGTTCAGTCAGATCTCACAGGACTTCAAGGAACAATATTGGGATTAACGGCGACACAGAGTCCGAGCGTAGATCCACATAAAGGAGTAAAGAATACGGCATTCGAGAAAGACTATTAAACACGGCCCAGACACCCAAAAGACAAACACAGACAGATTGTCTGGGGGATGAAAAACAAGAAAGCGACCATATCAAAACATTGCAAAAACTTTACACAGTAATAGGGACTGGTTGTCTGACTAAAGTAGACGAACTAAACTTCCCACGATATAAGAAGCAAACACGAGAAACAGCCAGGGGCCATGGGAACACTATATAACCCAACTAAATTGATCGCTCAGTATTGCAAGAGCCAGCATTCCGCCAACATACTTGGGGTCTAGATTTCAGGACGTGTGTCAGTGAATTCTTTATATGGACACCAATGTTAGTGTAATATAGTTTGTACATTATTATTATATCTTAACTTCAGTCAGATAATATATACATATTTTCCATATATATAACACTGTAAATACCCGTCACGTTTTATTATAATATTATATTTCATACTAATAAGTACAGGTTGCAATAAACACCATGCAGAGAATTATTATATTTATAAGATTGCACAGTTTCCAGTAACTATAACGAAGTAAATACAAGACACTTTTATTTTGCCTCTTACATTACCTTTTAACCGTACAGTAAACACCGCGCAGTCATTTATTATAGTGATAAGATTTCACATACAAGAACACACTACAGGCGTAACATAGGTTACGGGGTACTTATAAGGGTTCGTTATTTTATCCATCGAAGTGGTAGAGACAGGGACCATTTGAGATAACTCAGCCTTCGTCTACTACTTTGTTGGCGTTAATTACGGGACAAGCTAAAAGAGTAGGGCCGACCCGAGATACTGCTACGACACGCATCTCACAGATAATTAATCAAACCTACCCATACTCCACGGGGGTTAGAAAGGAATTTGCCAGGCGGTGAAGGAGCTGTCTATCATCGACCACCCACACAGAAAAGTTCGCAGAAAATACCCAGAAGGATTGCTGCATTACTAAGAGCTGTCCACATGAATTTAATGATCAGAAGTTGCAGGAACAAAACGGACGATCTTTACAACAAGTGCCTTTGAGAAATCTTGATCAGAAGTGGCAAGAGCAGACGGACGATCTTGTAAACCCAGTGCCTACAAATTTTATCGAGATCCTATATTACCTGCAGTAATGGACAGATTCTCCCCGTAAACTGATGCTCAAACAAATTCAACCTTATACCATATTTCACCATCATCACCACCTGAGAAAACTAGCTTCACCACAAAGGGACATCTGCACACCCGACGAAGACTATACAGAAAACCGTTGCGGTCCACATAACCTATGAACACGCCACCCCAGCTGCTCGTGGCAACGTCCACACTCGCTTTGTGAAGAATAAAAAGAGCAGGCCATCGACACCTGACGAAATCAAGTGGACCGTCCAATATTATTGAATGCCGACAAAGACTTGTCCAGTGTATACAACTACCCAGAGTTTTATTGACAGTCAGTCAGAGACCCGAAACAAGATATCCTTTTGTTAGTATTTAGGACTCACTTACATCCATCATCATCATCGCCGAGTATAGTCTTAAGATTCATTTGTATAATTTGCATTAACTAATATCTTTCTTCACAGGGATAGTTAATGTCATTCCTAGTTGCATTTGTATTAGTGTAATTGAATGTTGTTATATGTCAGTAATTCAATAAATGTTGTAGTTGTGTTTGCATTACCAACACACGTTAATTACCTATATAGAGAAGGAAAGAAAGTGTGCGAAAGAGACATACATTTCTTCATTTCTTCCTCTTCTATTCACTCAGTGTAATAGGGAAGGTGGGGGCTCGTTAACAGTATAAGATAGAGAGGGGAATAGAGTGGTAGGAGTGACAGTGTCACGAGATTCCGAATCACTAGGACTACCTGCTGGGAACTTATAACAGTCTTAAATTCACCTTCTCCACTCCTGCTGCCTATTCTCAACCGGTTGCCAGGCAAATCTGAGCCATTGACAAAGCCAGCTACACACAGATAACTCTCTTTGGTTACCCTTCGGGATAACCCTGTGACACCATGGTGTCATGTGTGTCTATCGATCTGCCTGTGAGAGTATATGCAAAGCTTCAGATGTCCATATATGGTAATACGTGACCTTTGCAGGCATGCACCTTATTTCACGTGGGACTAGTTTGAAAATATAACATCCTATCTGCATGATTTGAAATGATTGGGTCTTTCTGATTAGATTCATAACAACAATGCGTGGGAAGATAGGAATATAGTCTGACTATTTCGCTGTTTTATTTCACTGTGAATTTCACGTTATCCAAAACAACATCAGACCTCGCGAGAGTGAAGATTAGATTCATAATTCCTTTTTTTTAACCGGACCTTTTATTGGACAACCAAATAAGACTTACAAAGCACAGGAAATCTCTACAATTTAATAAGGAACACCGGGACTAGGACACGGAGTCAGACGGAGAAGTTAAAATTAACGACACCCCAGACGCGTGCAAGAGGCTGATTCAAGTCTAATTGTATTCATCTGAGAAAAAAATCTGTGAGGATCTCAGGATTGGTGTAAGTTTGTGATTTACATTTCATATTTTGGATTACTAACATGTGAACTAACATATATATGTGACACAGGGTATTTTGTATTAAATACACATCTGCCTTAGTCCTCAAAAATATGTACACATGAGAGACAGAGGGGGGGATGGAGTGGAACGCATTCAAATAATAACGAACACTAGCAATGTTCCCAACTCTGTCTAATGTATTCAAATAATTATCACCACAAAATCACAACAATATATGTAGTTAGCAAAGTGTAACACATTGATGAAAATCTCAGATAACCGAATGCCTTATCTTCTCACAACTAAATATCCTCTTGCATTCGACAATACGAGTCGGCCATCATCACCAAAACCTCGTTCACTCGCTTGCCTCCCCCTTCTTCAAACTGCCCAATCAGAACGCCCCTTGCATTCACCCCTGACCCTGCTGGACCTCGCAGTTTCGTGTTGTTAAGTTAAGTGTATGAGAACACCTCTCACACCCGAACTGAACATTATGTTACCCGCCCTCAGCTTTTAGCGGAGCACCGCCATTACACGAAATGCTGTGCAGAAGTTAAACACTGAGTGGACATTACTACTCTCAAACCCCCCGAGGGGAGAAAAAAAAAACAAGTTTTTTTTAAATAGAATATTTTGGAAGGCGGCTGAAGCGCACTACAAGGGATCCAGAAGTGGACCCAACGGTTGATGAACCAAATATGGGCTGCATATGTCGATGTTTCACAGTATTTGCAAGACTGGAGTCGTTAGTGTAAGGGAAACTTAATATGCTCTCTGAACAGTCCTTGACTGTTAATGTTGTTAGCTGGAGATGAGAAATTTATTAAGGAGAAAGTCAGACATTAACACCATTAAGAGGCTGATTTCTGAGTTGTATAAAAGAATTGAAATTATGGAATCTAGCGATTTCTTGAAATGTATAAGAGTCCAATAGAAATAAGGTGAAATCCAAAGAACCGGCTCGATGCAGGAAACTAAGATCTAGGAAAGTATTGTCGGCCGGCAGAAGAAAGAGGTAATAAAGAAAAAAACGGTGTGAATTAGAAACAAAAGTTGATAATAAAAAAAAAAAGTGTAAGGAAAAGAAAGTCTTGAAGAAAAGAAAAAAGAAAAAAAAAACTACCAAAAAAGTAGAAATGCACGTTCTTAAAAAGGTAAGACGGATTTAAAAAGGCAAAAAAGACCCAAATGAAGTTTTTTAAGTAACCCTGTGAATGAGCCATGATGTACAGTTCTCAGAAAAAAAGGTAAAGAAAAAAAAGAGAGAAAAGGACATATAAGGAGAAGAAAAAAAATAGAATGAAAAAAAAAACAAAAAACAGAGGATAGATAAAAAAAAAAGATGAAAGAAAAAAAAAAGCATCAAGAAAAATAAAAAAAGAAAAAGAAAAAATAAAAGTAAGACCCAAAATAAAAGAAAAAAAAAAAAAAATAACCCCTCCCTTTTAAGGGAAATCAACCTGAAATAAAACAAAAAAAGAAAATAAAAAAAAAAATAAAAAAAGAAAAAAAAAAAAAAAAGAGTACCCATGGTGGCAAAGATGAAAAAAAAAAAAAAGAAAAGAGGGAATGAAGAAAAAAAAAAAGGCAAAAAAAAATCAAAAGAAAAAAAGAAAAAAAAAAAAAGAAGAAAAGATAGCGAAAAAAAAAAAAAAAAAAAAAGGAAAAAAAATAGAAGATAAAAAAATAAAAGAAAAAGATTGAAAAAAAAGAAAAAGAAAAAAAAAACGCTTTAAATGACCTACTAACACAGGGGCACAAAAGCGGCTTAGGCTAAAAAAAAATAACTCTACGAGGAAAAGTTAACTATAACCGAAAAGTCATTAAATTCGTGAAGCTAACCAAATCAATTTTATGCGCATCAGAAGGAAAAAAGGATTGCCTGGAAAAGAATCGAGATCAGGAATAAGAGGTTTTCATTTTTCTACAGAGGCCTGTCAACCCCATGCAACCAACATCAGCTACCGGTAAACATGAAAAGCAGAAAGATAAAAAGAAAATAAATTTCTATATGGAATAGATAGAAAGTACAAAGGCAAAACTGTTAATAGAAAAAATATAACATAGGTCAAAAAGTTATTATTTATGTATTCATCGGTAACGGATTGTCATGAAATATTCTAATCCACATATATAAATTATTAGGTAAATATGAAGCCTAACAAATAAAATTAATAAAGAGAAGAGCAATGGTAAAATGACAGTGCTGTCACAAGGAATGTACTCGAAATCCCCCTTGTTTTCTGCTTCGTCTGCCAATTGTAACGCTTTCACGTTGATAGTAAAAGCTTACTGTATTATTACCCGCTTTCTTCAATGAAACGTGTGCTGTATTTCTGTGCATTGAAAAAACATTATGAGGCAGACTGCCCGTAATGACCTAAATTTTAATTGTACTGTCTATCCTAAACATTCATTAATTTATATGTACACGTTACCAAAAACGACTACGAACAGATGGACAAAAGGATAGCGAGAGGGAGAGGGGTGCTCGGCGAAAATCAGGAAAGTGCGCGCAACACTAACACGCCGCGCGCGATATAACAAATGCTGCCATCACGCGTGTAAGTCTACATGCACTAATTTTTTTTCAGACGGACAGTGATAAAATACACTACCCTTTCCCAGAGTTAGGTTTATAAATCATAACAGACTCTTATTAGAAAAGATAACATTAGATGGGTTTACGGTTTGAACACATAACAGTACCCAGACAGCACATCTTCGAAACAGGAGGTAGAAGAAATTGCATATTTTGAACGCAGCCACGTAGCTCCTTTAAATTAGTATTTTTGGGTTCCTTAGGGCTTGCTGACAAATAATATGTAAAACGTTACGCAAATAGTCCAGGAATTAATAAATTATACCCAAAATAAAATATTGGGGGTGCCTGACAGCATAAAATCATTTCTGCTCATAAGATTTTTTTTTAACGTGTTTGAAAAAAATTTACGTTACAGAAATAGCCTACCATGTAAACTCCAAATTGATTGGAGCGCAACAAATGAAAGCCTAACCACGATTGGTCGGGCTATAAATACTATCTTGGTTGTTAGGGGAGACGGGAAATGATAACATTTTTTCAAACACTTGTCGAAACGTGGCTCATTGGCCAGTCTCGCTGATATACACACTTGGGAGCGTTAGTTCGAGACCACTTGTTTAAAATAGCTTGATAAAGCATCAGTGCGTTGAAGCCAGCATCATATTTGCTCAAATAAAAGCCTGGAACATAAGCAGATAGGAATTTGTGCCAGTTTGTGCCAGAATTCATTGCTAATCAACGTATCTGTGTTTATTCGTATGAATTGTGGTAAGCTTGAACCATTTAATATCTTTTAATGAAAATTGAATGTGAATTGTTGATTTATGCCTGTATATATATATGTGTAGTTCAGTGGCAAACGTGAGGTAAAGCCTAAAATGCTCCAGCCTGAACAGAGGGTGTCGGAGAGAAGTAAAACGGCATGGAATGGCCAAATAGTACACTGACACCTGGATGATTGATTAGACAGAAATAATGCTGGAAGTGCAGAGGCGTAGTGACCATTAAGGATGGTAATGCTGGTATAAAGTATTTCAGATGAAGCTGACTGTTGGCCTAACGCTCTGAACGCAATGTTTGTGCTGTATTGTGATCAGTGTAAAAGAGAATATAAATTAGTTATGAAGTAGAAGGTACATCCTTCTTGATTTCAGGGACAGTGGTCTTGATGGTACTGAGCAGCATCTGGTCAGAGATTTGCTGAATCCAGAGTCGGACAGCATACTCCTTGGTCTTTTTTTAGCTATCAGTGAGGTGTCTCCTGAGCCCAGAGGAGAATTCGAGCAGAGGAGTCCTTTCCTGCCGCCATCACTCAAGATAAGCAGAGTTGGCCAGCTGAGCTCAACATTATGTCCCCTCATCTTGAAATAACTTTATAAAAATACTATTCAGAGGGGAATTTACTTGTCTTAAAATCAGGAACTGTGAACATCTCCAATACTGGTCCCTAAAGACAAACTATTGAAGTCATGATGACAAATACCAACAGAGCTTGAACAAAACAAAACCAGTATTACCTCATTTTACTACTACACAACTGACACACATAGAACATTTGTACTAATATATGTCACTACAATATTCATATTAAATACATTCTGTACATAACTTGTAATTTAAATTGATTGTGATTCCTGGTTCCCTTGTAGTTGAATCAGGACACATATTCATTCATGCTAGTAATGAATACATATTGTTATTTGAACCGTTACGAGTGACTTCTTTAAGCTATTCTCATAGAGTGTTATATGTATGTGAGTGTCACAGTGTTGTTAAGAGTAGTGGATTAAATTAAATTGTTTATCTGTCTGTTGTTGTGACTTACACTTCACCATACACATACCCTAGACACATAACGTAGCATCACACTATTCCAGAATAATTCTGACTGAGATATATAGATATGTGGTAGCAAGTAAGGTTATCTATAATACAATACTCTTAATAGATATAGATACCTTCACAGCTGATCTCAGTCAGTACACTAAGTTCCCTATAAGTATTTATAACATCCTACTTCACCACATATATTGGGGTCTCGCTCTTGGGATTTTGAATCTTTCCCTATTAAAAATATTGGGGGTAATTCACTTCAGGGAATATAAGAATTAAAAGGTATCCTTGGGTGGAATTAAATAAGGTTGAGCTCACGGTGCCTGTGTTGTCCATTAGATATATAGTTAGAAATTGAATTGTTGGGTAGACATTATAAAAATTTACCTGATAGACAATGGCGGACCTGGCCAAATTTCGATCTGCTGCGGTTCAGACTGCAAAAGAGTTAGGATTAGATGGGCAAGTTATGGTTGCCTATGTCACAACGGAATGTGACAAATTTATTGAACGCGAAGAAAGAAGATTAGAAAAAGAAGCCGAAAGAAGGTTAGAGGCTGAAACTAAGAGGTTGCAAGCTGAGGCTGAGACTAAGAGGTTGCAGATTGAGGCTGAGACTAAGAAATTGGAGGCAGAAAGAGAAGACAAACGATTGGCTGCAGAAAGGGAAGAGAAGAAATTGGCTGCAGAAAGAGAAGAGAAGAGATTAGCTGCAGAGAGGGAAGCAGAAAAGGA
Source organism: Oreohelix idahoensis (assembly GCA_024509875.1). Taxonomy (NCBI): domain Eukaryota; kingdom Metazoa; phylum Mollusca; class Gastropoda; order Stylommatophora; family Oreohelicidae; genus Oreohelix; species Oreohelix idahoensis. Next base: position 72,839 of record JAMPIV010019512.1, on the reverse strand, counting down.
GGAGAAAAGATTACAAAGGGAACATGAATTACGACTAAGGGAGTTTGAGTTTCAAGGCCATGCTCCTGAAAATGGTGCCAGTCCCTTTGCCTCTGATGCTACGGTTACTCAGGGAGCCTCAACCTCAGCTATGAACTTTCATTTAGATCATTTTGTTGAGAAAGACGATGATATTGAGAGCTATATAAATAGGTATGAACTATTAGCTACCCCGTATGGGTTAGAGAGAGAAAGGTGGAGCTTAAAGTTATCTCAGGGACTTCGTGGGGCAGCTTATGAAGTTTTTGCAAAAATGAGCAGAGGTGATCAGGAAAATTATGACATGCTAAAGCAGGCTCTTTTGTTAAGGTATGAAAAGAATGCAGAGTTTTACAGGAAAAAAAATTTAGGAATGCTAAACTACTGTCAGGTGAAACCTATCACCAGTTCTCTGCACGAATCGAGACATACTTGGAGAAATGGACTTCTCTGGGGAAAACCCAAGATCTTAAGGAAATGGTCCTTATAGAGCAACTAAGAGAGTCCATGGCTCCAGACCTGAGAAAGTTTCTCATGGAACAAGGTGCAGAGAGGCTGGGTGAGTTGCTAAATGTTGCTGAAAGGTATCAAGCAGCTCAAGCAGAGGTAACAGGTAATAAAAAGAAACAGGTGGATAACTTCAGGGCACCACAGAACTTTAATAAATCTGATCCTAGGGATCAAAATAAAGGTAAGCACCAATTTGATAGGCCACGGTATGAAAATAAAAATAAATTCCCACAATTCGATGAAAGGAAATATGATGAAAGAAAATCTTTCAACCAAGGAAAAAGGTGGTGTAAGAATTGTCAGATGGACAATCATGACACTGACCGTTGCAGAAGGAAACCTGTGTATATGGCAACCATTCAGGTCAGGTCGACCTCAAGACAGGAGGAGGATATTATGTTAGATACCACTCCAGAAGAGATGAGGAAGGCACAGGCTGGGGATAAAACACTCAAGCCTTGTTTCAGAAAATTGTCAACTTGTCATGCAACTCCAGGCAAGGGAGATTTTTACATGAAAAACAAGTTGATGTATAGGAAGGCCGGAACTAGATCCCATGGTCACGGACAGCTGGTTCTTCCAAAAAGATACAGGACAGACTTAATAAGGAGCCTACATGTGAAACCAGATGGGGACCATGAGAAGATAGGTACCATCATTCAAAAGGTGGCTCACAATTATTATTGGCCCAAAGCAAGATGGGACATTGAGAACTTTGTAGAAAGGTGTAGCATAGCACATGAGGGAACACCCACAAGTGGGAACATGGATCAGGACCTGGACACGCCCCGGAGCAAAATCAGGCCTGACAATAAAAGGAGAAATAGATTTGATAAAGTGGACCAAATGGAATGGGAAGCCCCTTTTCACGGACAAGCTTCACTTAACTGTTTTACAATGGCCACTATGCGGAGAGTGCAAAAGGATGTCTTACCCCAGGATAAGCCGACAATCCCTCAATCGGACTTAAACAAACTGGAGGAAGAGGATGTAGGGAGGAAATCTCTCATCAAGAATTTTAAGAGGGGAGAAAGCCCCAAAAGAATTGGTAGCGGTCGTTTTGTGAATGATAATTCTGGGAGGAAAAATCATCACTATAAAGCTTCGAGTGGAAGAGACCATACCGGTGCATGGACAAATAGGTCCACACAATTAAAGGTCCATATGTAGCTTTGTTAAGAACGTGGACTGATGAAAAGGCAGAGGAAAACATTACATCTTCATACCAATATGTGAATGAGCTGACCACTCGGTTAAAAACTGGCTGGAAACTTGCCAATGAAAATTTGAAACAAGCCAGGAAGAAACATGCTGCCTATTATAACAGGAAGGCGAAAGACAGAAATTTGGCTGTGGGAGAGAAAGTACTGCTTCTTTTGCCTGGGAGTCAGAATAAGTTACAAATTGGATGGCAGGGTCCATATACAGTTCTAGAGAAGGTGTCTAGAACAAATTATAAGATAGATAAGAAGGGGAAAGAAAAAATCTATCATGTGAATCTCCTGAAGAAATATTTGGAAAGAGAACATCAGGAAGAGACACACTTGTTGACCTTGTCCATCGCCATGGAAATGAAAAAGGAACCACTTTCATCATTTGAATATCCATTACACCCCTGTGAGACAGCAGCACAGGTGAAAATCAGTACACATTTAACGAAAACTCAGAAAGAGAGAGTGCAACAGGTTCTAATAATCATGCAGAGGTGTTAACAGACCGACCAGGGCATACAAACCTATTGGAATATGATATGAAACTCATAGACTCCACACCTGTCTGTATGAAACCATATTCGATTCCGTTTGCTAAGGAAAAAAGCTTTGAAGGAAGAGATAGACTATCTATTGAAGGAAGGAATTATTTCGCACAGTGAGTCTTCGTATAGTTCCGGTGTTGTACTTTTAAGGAAGCCCTCTGGAGAACATAGACTCTGTATAGATTACAGGAGACTGAATGCTATTACAGAAGGACAGGTGGATCCATTGCCGGATACAAATCAGCTGTTTGCCAGACTAAATAAAGCTAAATATTTCTCAAAAGTGGATCTGAGTAAAGGATACTATCAGATTCCAGTAAAGCCTGAGGTTAGACCATACCTAGCTTTTAGTACCTCAGAAGGACACTATGAGTTTAATAGATTGCCATTTGGATTGAAGAATGCGCCTAGTGTCTTCTCTAGAATGATGAGAAAATTATTGGATCCTCTGAATAATCCCTGTATAACAAATTTTATGGATGATATCCTTATAGCAACAGAAACATTTGAGGAACACATTGACTCTCTGACATGCTGTTTGATCGACTTAGGGAGGCAAATTTAACAGCCCGACCAACCAAATGTTGCGTTGGATGTAAAGAATTGGAATTTTTGGGACACACAGTTTATCAGGGAAACATGACCCCTGACCCAAAGAATTTAGAGAAACTACAGAAAGCCCCGAGACCACAAACCAAGAAGGACGTGAGATCCTTTGTCTCATTATGTGGTTTCTACCAGAAGTATATCAAAAACTTTAATTCCATATGTGCACCTTTAACGGAATTGACACGTAAAGGACTTCCAGATCGCATTACATGGACACCACAATGTGAAATGACTTACCAAGAATTGAAGGAAAAGCTCACAAGTAAACCCATTTTGAAATTACCTGACTTAAGTCAAGAATTCATAGTAAGGACGGATGCAAGTAATATTGGGTTAGGTGCAACTCTACTACAGAAATCAGATGCATTGGATGGGGAATTAAGCCCAGTGGCATATGCTAGCAGAAAGTTGAATAAAGCTGAAATCAACTACTCAACTAGCGAAAAAGAATGTCTTGCAGTAATATGGGCAATAAAGAAATTCAATATTTATCTATATGGGAAGGCATTTAAGTTGCAAACTGACCACAAACCTTTATCGTTTTTAGCACAGGCTAAGCATGAGAACTCTAGGTTACTCCGATGGTCTTTGCTTCTGGCTCCATATAATTTTAGCATTGAATATATATCTGGAAAAACCAATCTGGGAGCGGATTTTTTAAGCCGCCATCCGTGTGATGAGAATCACCGTAAACCCCAGAAATAATAATAAATTTCTCTATGTGTATATAGAATAAAGGACTGACATATAATGTCTGTTTTAAGAGGGGAGGTGTCATGAAATATTCTAATCCACATATATAAATTATTAGGTAAATATGAAGCCTAACAAATAAAATTAATAAAGAGAAGAGCAATGGTAAAATGACATTGCTGTCACAAGGAATGTACTCGAAATCCCCCTTGTTTTCTGCTTCGTCTGCAAATTGTAACGCTTTCACGTTGATAGTAAAAGCTTACTGTATTATACCCGCTTTCTTCAATGAAACGTGTGCTGTATTTCTTGGAAAAAACATTGAGAGACTGCGTAATGACCTAAATTAATCCTAACATTAATTATATTACGTTACCAAAACGAACGAACAGATGGACAAAAGGATAGCGAGAGGGGAGGGCTGAAAATCAGGAACGCATGCAACACGCGACGCGCGATATACAAATGCTGGCATCACGCGTGTAAGTCTACAAGCACTAACTTTTTCAGACGGACAGTGATAAAATACACTACCCTTTCCCAGAGTTAGGTTTATAAATCATAACAGACTCTTATTAGAAAAGATAACATTAGATGGGTTTACGGTTGAAAACATAACAGTACCCAGACAGCACATCTTCCAAACAGGAGGTAGAAGAAATTACATATTTTGAACGCAGCCACGTAGCTCCTTTAAATTAGTATTTTTGGGTTCCTTAGGGCTTGCTGACAAATAATATGTAAAACGTTACGCAAATAGTCCAGGAATTAATAAATTATACCCAAAATAAAATATTGGGGGTGCCTGACAGCATAAAATCATTTCTGCTCATAAAATTTTTTTATAACGTGTTTGAAAAAAACCTTACGTTACATAAATAGCCTACCATGTAAACTCCAAATTGATTGGAGCGCAACAAATGAAAGCCTAACCACGATTGGTCGGGCTATAAATACTATCTTGGTTGTTAGGGGAAACGGGGAAAGGTAACATTTTTTCAAACACTTGTCGAAACGTGGCTCATTGGCCAGTCTCGCTGATATACACACTTGGGAGCGTTAGTTCGAGACCACTTGTTTAAAGAAGCTTGATAAAGCATCAGTGCGTTGAAGCCAGCTCATATTTGTGTAAAATAAAAGCCTGGAACATAAGCAGATAGGAATTTGTGCCAGTTTGTGCCAGAATTCATTGCTAATCAACGTATCTGTGTTATTCGTATGAATTGTGGTAAGCTTGAACCATTTAATATCTTTTAATGAAAATTGAATGTGAATTGTTGATTTATGCCTGTATATATATGTGTAGTTCAGTGGCAAACGTGAGGTAAAGCCTAAAATGCTCCAGCCTGAACAGAGGGTGTCGGAGAAAAGTAAAACGGCATGGAATGGCCAAACAGTACACTGACACCTGGATGATTGACTAGAAAGAAATAATGCTGGAAGTGCAGAGGCGTAGTGACCATTAAGGATGGTAATGCTGGTATAAAGTATTTCAGATGAAGCTGACTGTTGGCCTAACGCTCTGAACGCAATGTTTGTGCTGTATTGTGATCAGTGTAAAAGAGAATATAAATTAGTTATGAAGTAGAAGGTACATCCTTCTTGATTTCAGGGACAGTGGTCTTGATGGTACTGAGCAGCATCTGGTCAGAGATTTGCTGAATCCAGAGTCGGACAGCATACTCCTTGGTCTTTTTAGCTATCAGTGAGGTGTCTCCTGAGCCCAGAGGAGAATTCGAGCAGAGGAGTCCTTTCCTGCCGCCATCACTCAAGATAAGCAGAGTTGGCCAGCTGAGCTCAACATTATGTCCCCTCATCTTGAAATAACTTTATAAAAATACTATTCAGAGGGGAATTTACTTGTCTTAAAATCAGGAACTGTGAACATCTCCAATACTGGTCCCTAAAGACAAACTATTGAAGTCATGATGACAAATACCAACAGAGCTTGAACAAAACAAAACCAGTATTACCTCATTTTACTACTACACAACTGACACACATAGAACATTTGTACTAATATATGTCACTACAATATTCATATTAAATACATTCTGTACATAACTTGTAATTTAAATTGATTGTGATTCCTGGTTCCCTTGTAGTTGAATCAGGACACATATTCATTCATGCTAGTAATGAATACATATTGTTATTTGAACCGTTACGAGTGACTTCTTTAAGCTATTCTCATAGAGTGTTATATGTATGTGAGTGTCACAGTGTTGTTAAGAGTAGTGGATTAAATTAAATTGTTTATCTGTCTGTTGTTGTGACTTACACTTCACCATACACATACCCTAGACACATAACGTAGCATCACACTATTCCAGAATAATTCTGACTGAGATATATAGATATGTGGTAGCAAGTAAGGTTATCTATAATACAATACTCTTAATAGATATAGATACCTTCACAGCTGATCTCAGTCAGTACACTAAGTTCCCTATAAGTATTTATAACATCCCACTTCACCACAAACCCAAGAAAAAAAACCATCATTCTATAAACGAGACAGAGTGTCAGCTACAACGTTGAGCTTACCCTCTAGGGGTAAAACAGTAAATTTGTACTGCTGCAGTAGGAGAGCCCAACGAGTTAATTTTGAGCTTGTCGATTTCGACGACTGTAAAAATGAGAGTGGTCGATGGTCTGTCTGTAATACAAAATGTGCACCTATCAAATATCGGGACAACTTTGAAACTGCCCACACAATTGCCAAGCACTCCCTTTCAATCGTGGAGTACCTAGTCTCAGCCGGCAACAGCTTCCGACTCACATACATCACTGGATGTAAGGTACTCTGGTGGTCTTGCATTAAACAAGCTCCAATTCCTACAGAAGATGCGTCTGTCCGCAAAACAAAGGGTTTGCGTAAATCTGGCATCAGTAAGATGGGTTTCCTAGAGAACACCCTCTTGATTCTAGATAAGGCTATCTCGCACTCTTGTGTCCACACGACCCTATTTGGCATCCCACGTAGATGTCACAGTGTGATTAACACAGCTGTGGACTGGCGGTGCTCCGCTGGGGGCGGGTACATTATGTACCCGCCCCCAGCGGAGCACCGCCAGTCCACAGCTGTGTTAATCACACTGTGACATCTACTCTAATCACAACAATATATGTTATCTTCTCACAACTAAATATCCTCTTGCATTCGACAATACGGGTCGGCCATCATCACCAAAACCTCGTCACTCGCTTGCCTCCCCCTTCTTCACTGCCCAATCAGAACGCCCCTTGCATTCACCCCTGACCTGCTGACCTCGCAGTTTCGTGTTGTTAAGTTAAGTGTATGAGAACACCTCTCACACCCGACTGACATTATGTACTCGCCCCCAGCGGAGCACCGCCAGTCCACAGCTGTGTTAATCACACTGTGACATATGTATATATTACCACGTAAAGTTTAATGGGTGAAACTCGCAATTGGATGTCAAAGTCATTTGAGGCTGACAACCTCAGCGTGTAGAATGATGATTCATGAACCACCACTGCACGGGCTGGTGATTGCTTCATTGATAGTTTCGTAAAGAGAACTAAAAGCATAAAGTATTTCCAGGTTCCCTATGGAACAGGGAGGGAAAGATGAAAGAAATGATGTATTTTCTAAGTATAATACTTACATTTTCAAAGCAGTGTAAATATCGCTATAAACATAGTCACTTTAAAATTAATGTAAGTTTTCAAGCTTAAACCAGTGTAAATGTCTATGAGAAAATATTCATTTTAAAGTAATGGAAGTTTCAAACTTTTCAATCAGTGTAAAACATAAATGAAAACATATTCAATTTAGACTGTGAACACTTTTCAATCAGTGGAGATGTTTATGTAAACAGACTCTATCTGTATTATTAACCTTTTCATTTAAATATAAAGTAACTATGAAAGCGATTCATTTTAAATGTAAAGAAAGTTTTATCCCAAGGGATTAAATTAAATTCTCATCGAGGGTAAAGTCTGAGTAATTTGAATGGTGGTATGGAAAGATTTGGAACCCATAACTATATGGTAGAAAACACCATACTCAGAAGAGCGTTTCGTTCTATTCTTTCACCATAGTTATTGGTGGTACCTGCAGAAAGTACCATCTCTGGAACAAGAAGGGAACCGTGGCCTAAGCTTTAAGACGCAGGACCCACGTGGTAGACTCTCCTTGACGTTTCTGGGAAACGAGCTACCCCCGACAACCGTGATCAGAGACGAGCTTGAGCAGAGTTAAAAGAACCAACCCATAAGAAGGAGCAGAACCGTCATTGGCAGCTAAGTTCAAATATATGCTGCCACTTGAACTTCTTGTAATATCTCACATTCCCTAAAGACTGTGAGGATAACTTTTCTTGATCCATAACTATTCAAAGTGTGTCCAACTTTTAAAATTTAAAGTGATTATTAAATTTTGTTATTTGTAATTTTACAAATTTAACTTCGATTTAATCATTTTGAAGTTACTGCACGTTTGTCTCAGCCAAATTACTACACCGGGACTTGGACTGGATGAACTCGAGCACTGGCGAAGACATTTGAAGAAGTGTCGTCGACCAGAGACTGGCGGCTCCTGAGCCGACCCAGCTCTAATGGGTACTCTCCGCAGACGGCGAGTATCTGCCGGAATGGCGAGGACACCTGTCAGTGTACAGGGAAAAAAAAAGGATACTCACGTAAGAATCAGTCTCAGGTTAGATATACTAACCGGAGATTCTCGCCTCGAGTAATAGCGGGCGGACGTTAAAAAAAAAAAATAAAATAAAAAATAAAAAATTACTACACACAATCTAAACAGAGCTTTACTAGAATAATAAAATTCAGGAGTGGGTGCTTAAACGAGCTGAAAGTAATAAGTGCTTAAATCCTTTACAAAAGCGTCGGCAGAATTACAGAGTTAACATACTCAGCCAAAGCAGTAGTGTTCTCGCTTATTCTGAATATCTTGTGAAGACTTCCTTTGTAATAGAAGTGTCATCACCCTTCTATCTTCATCTCTGCCAAGAGTAATCTTGTGCGAAGGTAGATACCTTTGAAGCCCATATTAGATACTCTTGAGTTTTGGCCACTGTTGGACCACTACTGCAAAGCATGGGAGGCAATACTGTCACACCGTGGCAGCCGATCTTCTCCGACTCTGCAGACACGGGAAACCATCCCAGTTGGGACCGTTCCACCCAGGTCTGCAAAGGTTGGTCCTTTAGGCCTTGAAGCATCGTCTGGCTGTGGACCGTGTCACTTCTTGTTACTTCAACCACCTTTCTCAGATACATCATTTCTGAGGTTTGGGTCTGACTTTTGTGGGTTGTAGTCATTGGACATGACTCACATCCATACGCCAAGACTGGGTCGTAGGTGGAGCTGTATATAGAAAAGACACGAATCAAAAAGAGAAGTTTAAAAACATAACGAGTTTTTTTTTAATGCTATTAAAGACAAGAAAAATATAGCCTTGATTTAAGTACGATTTGAAGAGTCAAATATTTAGGACGAAACCTGTTCTGTTTTTGTGTTACTAATAACACTAGTCAACAAATTTTCAAAAGTTATTTGTACCAGAAATTAAATATACCATTTCTTATTGATTTTGACATGCTGATTTCAAATATCATAATGAAATTCACCAATTGGCTCTGGTTTTTTTTTAAATGATGAATTTACATTACAGTTATACAAATAATGTATGCTTGTTTAATTCTCTGGGATGAACAGCTAGTCTTTCTACTTTAGCATTATAAAAATTGTGGTTACATACTCAATTAATTGATATTTCAACATAAAATGATAGAAAAAATAAAAACATTATTTAAAGTTCACATATCATGTTTTAAAAAGGCACATTTGAACCAATTCCGTCATTATTCAGTCGCTGTTCGAGCTCTTTTTGCTTGCTTCTTGTAGTCAATCGATGAGGTGTCTCTTGTCACAGTCCAACAGTAATTGGCAAGCATTGAAGGGCTCCAATTGCCTTGATACCTTGTCTCCATAGCAGCAATGTCCTGGTGAAATCGTTCACCATGCTCATCACTGACCGCTCCACAGTTTGACGTAAAGAAATCCAGATGAGAATCCAGAAAATGAATTTTTCAAAGACATGTTGCAGCCAAGACTCTTATACTTCAGAAGGAGATTTTCTACAATTTCATTGTAATTATCAGATCTGTTGTTTCCAAGAAAATTGTCCACCACTGACTTAAATGCTAGCCATGCTGCTTTTTCCTTGCCATGCAACACGCAAAGAAACTCGTCATCATGAAGAAGTTTTCGAATTTGTGGACCAACAAATACTCCCTCTCTTATTTTAGCTTCACTCAGTCTTGGAAATTTTCTGATGAGGTATTTGAAAGCCTCATCTGTTTTCTCCATTGCCTTGACAAAGTTTTTCATGAGACCCAGCTTAATGTGCAAGGGTGGCAACAAATTCTTGCTGGTGTCGACAAGTGCTGGGTTCTCAACGTTCTTACTGCCAGGCTGCAATGACTGCCTGATTGGCCAATGTCTTCTGATGTAATGGTCACTTCGTGCACGGCTATCCCACTCACAGAGAAAGCAACAGTACTTGTTGTATCCACCCTGTAGTCCAAGCAAAAGAGCGACCACTTTTAAGTCACCGCAAAGTGACCAATGATGATGATCGTAGTTTATACACTTCAAAAGCTGCTTAATGTTTTCATAAGTTTCTTTCATATGAACTGCGTTTTCTTCTTCTTCTTCCGTCCTTAGCCAAAGACCGACCAAGCAGTCAGAGGCCATCACGCCTTGTGGCGTCTTAAGGGCAACAGCAGATTGATTTTCTCTGTTGCAGTTTCCCATCACGCCTAGCGGCGTCTTTAGGGCAACAACAAATAGATCCATCTGCCGTTGTTTCCGTAATCGGTGTGACAAGCCAACGGGTGATCAGCCCATTGGGCATATGAACTGCGTGACCAACTGGAATTGATGGTAACACATTAACATTATTCAACAAAACAGCTTTAAGACTCGTCTTGGATGAATCAATGAAAAGCCTCCACTCTTCCGGTATGTAATTGATTTTGAGGGCTGTCATTAAACCAGAAATGTTGTGGCACGCAGAAAGGTCACCCTCTTTGAAAAAGAATGTAATAAGCGGCTTCTGGCGGTTCCTATCCACAGAAATTGTAACATCTTCTGCCAGGAGATTCCACTGTTGCAATCTGGAACCCAAAAGCTCTGCCTTGTTCTTCGGTAAATTCAGATCTCTTACAAGATCATTCAGTTCACCTTGGGTTATTAAGTGTGGTTTAGTGGATGTAGTTTGCTCAAAATCTGGGTCGCTTGAGGTTGATGGTTCAGGACCACCAATGTCCTCTTCTTCATCAGTGGAAGCAGCTGAAAATGATTCTGGCACTTTGGGAACTAGTAGGTCATCGCCATGTGGTACCGGACGTATTGCAGAGGGGATGTTTGGATATTCCAGAGTCCATTTTTTCTTCTTTGATATGCCTTTCCCAATTGGAGGGACCATGCAAAAGTAACAGTTGTTGAGATGATCAGTGGGCTCTCTCCAAATCATTGGGACTGCAAAAGGCATAGCTTGCCTTTTGCCAGTCAACCACAGTTTAAGATGTGCTGTACACGTATTGCAGCATATGTGTGGCGTCCAGCTCTTATCTTGATCTCCTATTCTGCAGCCAAAATTCAAACTGTATGCCTTCTTAATCACTTTAGTTATATTTCGTTTTTGTGATAGAAATGTCACCTCACCACATATATAACAGAAATTATTAGCACTGTTTGGAATGGCAAAATTTTATCAGAGATAAGATATTTATACACAAAGGTGATGTAATCATAGGTAGGATTGCAGCATCAACTTCTAGTTACATTTTTATTGGTCATTAGAAAAAATTAAGCAATCGCCCACAACAGTTGCGTCATATACCATAATTAAATAAACTAGTAGCATTCAAAATACATGTGCGATTGAAAGGATACGGTATGTAAGATGACAGAGAAGAAGGGCAGAATGTAAGACGGGCCTGCGTGCCCAATTCTTAACCCTTTGAAAATAAAGTTCGTTCGTTCGTTCGTTTGTAACATTGTAAGTAACATATTATATCATTTTGCAGTTTTTTTTTGCGTTTCTATAGATTTAGCTATTTATTTCCTTGTTGTTCACTTATGATTTTCGAATGTACTGAGGCTGTTGATTGCGCTTTACTGAAACTTTCAGTTTATTTTGATTCGTCCATAAAACTGCCATACTATTTACCCTGTTATTGTTATTATCTATTATTACCTGTTATCAACAATCAAAACGCAACAGACTTTCATGAATGGATGCTTGCATAGACAAGAAGGATTACAATGGTGCAACAATGCCACTGATGTGGAACTGATGACAAGAACTAGACAAGAGCCAGTGGAACAAGATGTTAGAAGAAAACGTTGGTGATGGATGGGACATATACTGAGGAAACTGTAGATAGCATTACAATGTTGTAATCTTGCAAAAGGTGTCGGAATGGCTAAGAGGTATGGCGTCCGCCTCGAATTCTAAGGGTACCATGTTCAATTTTCAGAAATTTTTTTCAGAATTAGTAGTCCTAATGATGCCATACTCCCCCCCTCCCCCCTCGGTTTCCTAAGTAGTGAGATCGGATGCCTAGCCTTCTCAGATAAGGGCGAAAAAAAAACATAACGTAGGAGGTTCCCGTGTGCAACTTGCGCACGTTTAAAAATTCTCCAACGGCAGTTGGAAATCGTAAAGTGTAGGCCATAAGGCCGCTCTGCCCTGGGAAAATTTAAAAATTAGAAGCCCTATCCACCACAAAAATATTTATAGAATGTGTATTCCTGTATACACACATTGTGATTCTCGTCGACCGTGCTACAAGAGTTTGTGCACGGTGCTCAAATCCTCCTTATGTGATCTAATGGAGGAGATTGGAGCACTGATGAAGTTGTCCCGTTTGCAAATGAAAATAGTCCTTTACAGCCAAACCAAACCAAACCAGTCTTTGCAAAATTCTGCCCGAGCAAAAATGCCTGATCAGCCACTTTCGTGCAATTTCTACTCTCTACTAATTTTAAAATTGTAAAAAAAAAAAAAAAAAGAATTTCTATTTCTCTCATCTGAGGTGGCTAGAAATTTATTCATATTTAAGCCTTAGCCTTTATTTAACCACCAGCATTCAATCTGTCAATCTCTGCTTGCTTGGATCCCTGGAGGGATTTATCAGTCCTCATCCATTACCGACGGTAACACAAAACAAAGTCCACTTAACGTCATTTCCAAAGCACGGGGAGGACGTGACACTCAGCAGAACTCAGTGCTCTCGAATCTGCCTTGCGGCTTCATATCTTGTTTATGCTTCATGAGTTAAGTAACTCAGGCAATTAGATGCTTGCATTAACATTTATCAGCTGATCAATTTCCAGCTCTGCTCTCTCATTGGCACAAGATCTGCACTCTCTACCAAGGTTGATGATGACTTGTTGGTAGTTCATCCAGTTCTCATCTGACATACTCTACTCTTCTCACTTGAATATATTTTCAAATGTGGTCACCTGTCTAATAGCCGCCTCTGCCTGCGCCATCCATGACACCCCCCTCTTTATTCTCGCTCCTTTGATGTCAGCTATGTTCTCATGCATCAAACATTTAAAAACTGAAACACATTCAGCATAATGAATGTTTAGAAACCGATGTTCAGATGTGATGATGATGAATAAATATGATACTTTCTTCTTCTACGTCAGCTCTCAATATAATCCCATCTATTTCTCTCCTAAAATTGGCGGTCTGCCTCAGGCTTCTCTCATCATAATACAGTTTCTCCCTCATGTAGAATGCTGTTAATCTCTTCTCATAAAACAGGTAACAACAACAAAATACATTCAACGAAAAATGGGATATAATAACAATATAGTCACAAGTAACAGAAATACACTAATATTTATCAAGAAGAGCTCATGTGATAATTTTTGTGTTAAATATAATAGATGAGAAAGATGATCTTCGTACATTCTCAGACGTCGAGTTGAATATTTTCAAAGAAAGCCGTGGTCAACTTGAGAATATTTGTATCTCTATAGAGTTTCCCAGGAATGGTACTGGTGGCTATACGTACTTTCTTTGTTGCTCATATGTTGGACATTATTAGTGGTTAGTTATTGCAATGCTGAGGGTCAGAATAATGCATACGTAGATGGTCTTAGAGTAATGCTTCACAAGCTAGGTCAACGATTCGAAAGAGCTGTGATCCAATGGATCCCATCTCATTGTAACATCCCCGGCATTGAACAGGCTGATAGACGTCAGCCCTGAGGTAGAAAGTTACCTCAACCCCTTTTGAATTGTTGACATAGTTTGTGGAATATTACTCTTAGGTCATCAAGGTCTGCGTTATTCTGGCTCTTTGTGACGAATGGCCCAATCTTCTCTTCATTTAATTTATGGGACACCATTTTTTTTATTCATCTTCAATGCATGATCGAAAAGCCAATAAAAATACGCGGTTTTTTTTCCATATTCTAGCGTCTAGTACTATTTTTAGATTAACGGCTGTTGCGTGCATATTTTGACGCACATATTACAAAAATCGATATGGCTATTTAATATAGACATTCATTCATTTGTGTATGAAAATGCTGTCTATGGTAAAAGCGAGAGAATCCATGTTTGATTCACACTTTTGATTATAGGAGTAATCGTTCTTGATATTGATCCGGCGCATGGATTGCTCTTACGTTTGTACTTATTTTTTAGGGCCAGAAAATATGTTAATTTGCTTATTATGTTTATGGCCTGAATTCATATGTATTACATATTATTAGTACAAGTAGAATCAGTCCTATATTGTATATTTTGGATGGGTAGGCGGGACTAGATTCTTATTATTCCGGTCTAGTGGAAGTATGAGTTGTCTTGACAAGTCGTGATGAGTTCCGATGTACCGTGATAATGGCGGGTACGCATTTTTCAAAGGGCTGGTAGATTCTTAAGGAAATACGATTCATGGAGTGGTTTTCTTCTAAAGGAGATGGTATCTCTACTATAGTTTATGTTAGAGACTCTCCTAAGGTACGGTACAATGTATAATTCGGACTCCATGTATTGCCAGACCCTATTTTGATGATCTCATGTCGATTCGACCTAGATGGAACATTGTGCTTCGTATCGCTAGGGTCGTGTTTTGTATCGACAAAGATGACAGACTTTCCTACAGCGGTTATGGCTACGTGAATTAACCTGATCATCGTAGAGCTGTATGGGAACATGTATGAAATCATTTATATACCCATTATAAATTAACTCTGGCTTATATTCTCCTTCCTATGAATGAGTGAACGACAACTCAGGGAGGCGGCCATGTTAGATTTCGGTCATCATATGTTTTGATCACTGCCAAGAGAACAGATTATTTATCCTATTATCGGACAGTGACAGGGAGATCTCAATCTTGCTAGAAACCCCCTCTTTCGTGGTTTCATAATATATGCTACAAACTATGGACGTCAAATAACTTTAGTTATTTACCGATCTGCCACCTGTATTACCGATAGGATGCTGTATCTAGGTCAGCGCTTGTTGACAGTTTTTCGCTGTACAGACAGTATTACACAGGACAGTGGTATCAAGTGTAGAAAATATCTGGAGCAGTATTGTTGACATTTCTCAACGTACAGAAGAATCACAGTGTTGTTGAACATAAAGTGCATAGTTCATCGTTGGATCTTCATATGCTCAACAGAGAAAAATTGACAGTGTAATAGTTTTAAATTAAATCTATTACTGAATAAAGTGGCAAGTTATTAGTATTAAAATAAACTGTGCCTGCTTTACAACACTATACCTGCAACACATTCCATTCATGACATAAATTATATTGTATGCTATATGCTATTTATGCTTACATGTTATTTGTTATGTATTAAATTAGTTTATGTTCTGTGTGACTAGTACAAGGTATGCCGAGTGACATTGGTCTGGACTAGTATTCTATAGGTACACATTTTCTTAATTGGAAATTTGTTAGCAACAATTTGCTGCTATTTCTGTTAGTTGTGATGAGGTGTTCTTTTCTTCGTTGTTTTTGGTAATAATTTTGTGTTCCTTAGTTTTGTTTGATTTGTTTGTATAATTGTAGGTCTCATCTTTCCTTTCATTTCAGTTTTTTACACCCTTATGTTTATACACTGTGGCGTTATTTGTCTTGTCATTTTATTATTGCAGTTATCATCACGGTTTCTGTGATCATTTTTTTCATTTCTCCTATTTAATTTAATTTGATCTCTGCAAATGTGTTCATATTGTCTTTTCTTGTTTGTCCTTTGTAATGTCTTTAGTTGACATATGACGTATAGTGGTATACACTGATAGTATAGTACAGATCAGTACTTTATGATTGTTATTGTTATAAAACAAAAATGTACAAGACCTTTGTAAGGCTTGTCTCCCAAAGTGATTGGTAAAGGGAAATATTTTTTCCACAGGTACTCAAGTGATCTTTGATTACATTGAGGTATACAAGACCTTTGTAAGGCTTGTCTCCCACAGTATTTGAGATACAGTTATTGTGTCCATAGGTACTCAAGTTATCATTGGTTATTATAAACCATACAAGTTTGGACTAAGACTAAGTCTATGGTATAGACTTGTCTCTCATTAACGTGAAAGAGGGTAATTTATTTACTTTTTCAGGTTTCTGATTTAAGAAGACAATATGTCTACATTAGATTATTTCATTGCACAAGGAAAATCTCTTGATAAGACTGGAAAAGACTTAGAACAATGGGCTGTTGCTCAATATGACAAAGCATTAGCTGCAGAAGAGAAAAAAATTGCTGCTGCTGTTGAAGAAAGAAAAGCTGCTGCTGAGGAAAAAAAAAAGCTGCGGCTGAGGAGAGAAAACTTCAAATAGAAGAAAAAAAACCTTTGGCTGAAGAAATAAGATTAGAAAGAAGAAAAAAAAAAGCTCTGGCTGAAGAAAAAAGATTAGAAAAAAGAAGAACTGATACTGCTGCTGAACTAAAGAAATTGCAGATGCAAGTGGAGGAAAGGAGATTTGAGGCAGAACAGAAGAAATTAGAAGCTGCTGCAGAACAGAAAAAATTAGAAGCTGCGGCAGAACAGAAAAAATTAGAAGTTGCTGCTGCTGCAGAACAGAAAAAGTTAGAAGTTGCTGCTGCTGCAGAACAGAAAAAATTAGAAGCTGCTGCAGAACAGAAAAAATTAGAAGGTGCTGCTGCTGCAGAACAGAAAAAATTAGAAGCTGCTGCAGAACAGAGAAGATTAGATAGAGAAGCTGAAGAGAGAAAAGCAATAAGAGAACATGAGTTTGAATTAGAGAAATTAAAATTGACATGTATGAGTAATGTTAATCAGGCATCTGGTAGTAATGGTAAACCCTTTGTGTACAAGGTCAAGGTACCAGCGTTTAACCCTACCAGTGATGACATAACATTTTGGCTTTCTAGATTTGAACGGGCTTGTCGATCTCATAATGTTGACAAATCACAGTATGTGAATCAGTTGTCTGAAAATCTAAAAGGGGAGTCCCTAAGTAAGTTATATTTTGTTGAAGAGGCCGACAAAGATAATTATGATGCTGTTAGGGCAGCTTTGATAAAGAGATATCAGCTGTCTGAGGAAGGTTACCGTCTTTTGTTTAAAACAATGAGACCTGAGGTAGGTGTAGAATTCTCAGATTTCATCTCAAAAGCACGAATTACACTTTCACGATGGATTGAATTATCCAAAAACAGAGAAAACATTTGATGGTCTTACGGATTTATTGCTAAGAGACAAGGTCATGTCTTCTGTAAATAAATCATTCCTAGAGTTCTTACATGAGCGTAAACCTGGTACAATAAAGCAAATGGAAGAATATTGTGACCAGTATGCCACGGCACACCCTGACATGATTCTTAGTAACTCTAACATTAAAGAGAGTATGCCAGTTGCTTCGGCAACAGAATATAATCAGAATTACTCACACAAATTCCAAGGAGCTAAAAATAAATTTGATAAAAAGGTTAATTGGAATAAGTATCAAAACCAAGATAACCACTCAAATCAGGGTTCTTCTTCGAAGAACTGGAATCGGGCTGATAGTCCTCGACACGCGAGAGGTACCCATAATGTTAGAAATTCTCGAAAAGGGAGTAGCTATAGGAACTACCCAAGTGCTTCATGGAGACAACAGAAACAATATTACAGGGATACTCAATATAACGAGCGTGATGATTATGATCATGAATATTATGATTCAAACCCAAATAGGGGTTATAACAGAGGCAATAATAATTATAGAGACAATTATAACCGAGGTAGATCACAACACAAAAGACATGGTAAATCTTATTACCAGGCTAACTCTGCACAACAGGAGTTCCACGACACCGATAATCAGAATAATGATAAAAAAGACTCCAACAGTGTAGCAAATTCCGCTTTCGATTTTGCTAGAGCATCTGAGTGTTCGCAATGCAAAACATTATTCGATCCAACCACAGTGTCTACTTTAAGCTGCGGTCACCCGCTTCCCGCTCTCCATGCGTCAATTGCGCATAATGGAAGGGGTGCTCTTGTCTTTAATAGGGGCCTAATAGATGGTACTCCGGTATCAATTCTTTTCGATTCGGGGTGCACTACCATTGGAGTGAGGCAATCACTCGTAAATCCTTCTCGAGCTACAGGCAATATAGTCAAATGTGTAACATTTGGTGGCACATTGGAGAAGTACTCCACTGCCATTATCAATATTGCTACGCCTTTCTTTACAGGAGAGGTGCAAGCATGTCTCTTGCCGAATCCGATCGCTGATCTTATCATCGGTCGCATTCATGGAGTGAAAGAATGCACTCCACAGCAAATTTCTAATTGGGAAAATGTTAATATGCAATCTGCTAATGCAGTAATCACTAGGGCTCAAGCTCTTAATATGCCACAATCTTCACATTCTGAAGATAATGATGCGCAGATCCAAGATGATCCCTTGGAGATTTCCCACGATTCCTTTATCAAACAGCAGGAAGATGATCCTACTCTAAAGAAATTCTTTACTCTGGCAACAAAAGGTGATCCGAATAAGGATACTAATCGTAAATCTTGGATTACGATGAAGAATGGCGTACTTGTACGTATGGTACAAGACTCCGCTAAGTCCATTCATTCTCAAATCCTTGTGCCTAAAAATATGAGAGTTAAAATCTTACAGCACGCTCATGATTCGCAGTGTGCTGGACATATGGGTTTTTCCCGTACTAAAGCTAGAGTTCTTCAATCTTTCTTTTGGCCTGCTGTGAATAAGGACATACGAATCTATTGTCGATCTTGTAAAGTATGTCAAGAGATTAAATCCAGAGGTCCACGCCATGATGCACCTATTCAGGCTGCAGACATTCCCATTCGGCCATTTCAAAAAATGGCGATAGACATCATTGGTCCATTTAAGATAAAGTCTGCTAGAGGACACCAATTTATTTTGACGTGTGTTGATATGTGCACACGTTGGCCGGAGGCTGTTCCTCTAAAGAGCATAACTACTGCTGATGTCGCAGATGCTCTTTGGTTAATATTTTCTCGTCTGGGGTTTCCAGCAGAAATATTATCCGACCATGGTACCCAACTCATATCGGATACCATGTCTCAAGTAATGTCGACTCTGAAGATAGAGAGATCGCTGAGTAGTATTTATCATCCTATGTCCAATGGGATGGTGGAACGTTTGAATAGAACTCTGAAAAACCTACTAGGTAAGATAACAGAAGATCATCCTCAGGATTGGGATAGGGTTTTACCCGCGGCTCTCTTTGCATATAGAGAGGTCGCCAACGAACATACAGGATTTTCTCCCTTTGAACTTGTCTTTGGCGCGAAACCGCGAGGTCCTATGTCCTTACTTCATGATCTTATAACTGCTGATAATATTGTCGATGACACAAAATCCTCTTATGAATATGTCATCGCACTTAGACACAAGATTATTGAAGCATGCAAATTGGCAACTGCTTCTTCTGAATTTGCGAAACAGAAGGCAAGGGAATTTGCCAATAAAAAGAGATGTTTGCGACAACTTTGTCCAGGTGACAAAGCATTTGTCTTGCTACCTTGTAGGGAAAATAGACTTCTCATTTCTTGGAAAGGTCCGTACGATATAATATCAAAAGTTTCCGATGTTGACTATATCGTCGATATTGACGGGAAGCGTAAAACCTTCCACATCAACATGCTCACGGAATTCCATGAACGTCCTGATTATTTACAACCTGTTTTCCAGGCAACGGACGATTTTCCAGTCCAACATGGACAGTACTCATCTCTGTCAGTAATACAGGATGAGGAAACGAGTTTCTCGGATGTAAATTTACCTTTTCCAATGATTCCTCTTCACTCTAATGAATCATGGAAAGATGTTGCAATTTCTCCAGAATTATCTCCAGGAGAGCAGAAACAAGTTTCTACTATGTTAGAACAATTTCAGGATGTCCTTACTGACATTCCTGGTCAAACGGATGTCATTCAACATGACATTATTCTTACTGACCATAGTCCTATAAGAGTCAGACCGTATCCTATCCCGATACATTTTCAAGCACAGGTAGAGAAAGAGTTAGATGAGATGATAGAGTTAAAAATTATTGAACCATCCACATCAGCATATTCTTCGCCGATGGTTATAGTACGGAAAAAAGACAATAACATACGTCTTTGCGTGGATTATCGCAAATTGAATCAAGTGACTAAATTCGATGCTGAACCTATGCCTTTACTAGAAGAGCTACTTACGAGACTATCGAATTCTCACTTCTTTACTAAACTCGATTTGTCTAAGGGATATTGGCAAGTTTCCACTATCCGAACACGCCAAACCGTTTACTGCTTTTTCGACGCCTAGGGGTCTATTCCAATGGAATTTCATGCCTTTCGGTCTTATGAACGCCCCTGCAACATTTGTACGCATGATGCGTCGAATCCTATCTCATCGCTCAGATGTCATTGCGTATCTTGATGACATCTGTCTTTTCAGTGATACTTGGAACGATCACTATAATGGTATAAATGAACTATTGTCTATCTTACGCGAGCATAACCTGACAGCGAAACCATCGAAAGCATGTATTGGTTTTAGCGAAATATCTTTCTTAGGACACCGTGTTGGTCATGGGTTCCTAAAAACAGAAGACCATAATACAAGTAAGATACTTAACATTTCTATTCCTAAGACTAAAAAGCAAGTACGAAGTCTCTTAGGTCTAATACAATTTTATGGACGATTCATCCCGAATCTGTCCTCCATTATGTCACCTCTTTCTTCCTTGCTAAAGAAAGGGTCTCCTAATGTAGTCCATTGGACTCAAGAATGTCAATCCTCTTTGGATAAGGTTAAAACTATGTTTTCTACTTCACCTATCCTAGTATTGCCTTCTAAGGATAAGACATTTATTCTTCGTAGTGACGCTTCATCCACCGGGATTGGAGCTGCACTAATGCAAGAGTACTCTGGAACTCTGCATCCTGTGATGTATATTTCTCGGAAATTAAATGCCGCAGAGAAGAATTACTCGGTCCTAGACCGTGAATTATTGGCTATGGTTTGGTCAATCCTTAAACTGCAAAGATTTCTTCTGGGCGCGCATTTCATTGTGGAAACTGACCAGAAAGCTCTTACGGCTATTCAGAGTAAAATCTGAAGAGCGCGAGATCAACGCGATACGCGATTGCTCTACAGCCATTTCATTTTTCGGTGCGAGCTATCCGTGGGTCAGAAAATGTGATGGCAGATATTTTGTCTAGATGCCCACATGATTCATAACTGTTATACAACTTTGATACAGTTGTTTCTATGTTGAAATGTGTACACATATGTAATATATCATATATTGATTGTAACACTACTTAGCGGTTCATTGATATTTATTCACCGCTGATCTTTCAATGTTTTTCGTCTTTGATGATCATGATGTTAAGATATCTTAGATGAAATTTATGTATAAACTAATGTGGAAATTGGGTCATTGCTAATATTGTAGTATGCGTTGGTGACACCTCTCTGGAAATATTAATACTTAGAGAAGTACCTTCTCTAAGGTCATAAAACTTATGCTTATCATCTGCGCATTGTTATTGGTGCGTTGTGAGCCTATTGTATGTTGCTCCTAGATGTGTTTCAAAAAAAAAAAAAATGTACCTTTTTTTTTTTCCCGAGGGGTGTGGTAATCTGTTGCGTGCATATTTTGACGCACATATTACAAAAATCGATATGGCTATTTAATATAGACATTCATTCATTTGTGTATGAAAATGCTGTCTATGGTAAAAGCGAGAGAATCCATGTTTGATTCACACTTTTGATTATAGGAGTAATCGTTCTTGATATTGATCCGGCGCATGGTTTGCTCTTACGTTTGTACTTATTTTTTAGGGCCAGAAAATATATTAATTTGCTTATTATGTTTATGGCCTGAATTCATATGTATTACATATTATTAGTACAAGTAGAATCAGTCCTATATTGTATATTTTGGATGGGTAGGCGGGACTAGATTCTTATTATTCTGGTCTAGCGGAAGTATGAGTTGTCTTGACAAGTCGTGATGAGTTCCGATGTACCGTGATAATGGCGGGTACGCATTTTTCAAAGGGCTGGTAGATTCTTAAAGAAATACGATTCATGGAGTGGTTTTCTTCTAAAGGAGATGGTATCTCTACTATAGTTTATGTTAGAGACTCTCCTAAGGTACGGTACAATGTATAATTCGGACTCCATGTATTGCCAGACCCTATTTTGATGATCTCATGTCGATTCGACCTAGATGGAACATTGTGCTTCGTATCGCTAGGGTCGTGTTTTGTATCGACAAAGATGACAGACTTTCCTACAGCGGTTATGGCTACGTGAATTAACCTGATCATCGTAGAGCTGTATGGGAACATGTATGAAATCATTTATATACCCATTATAAATTAACTCTGGCTTATATTCTCCTTCCTATGAATGAGTGAACGACAACTCAGGGAGGCGGCCATGTTAGATTTCGGTCATCATATGTTTTGATCACTGCCAAGAGAAAAGATTATTTATCCTATTATCGGACAGTGACAGGGAGATCTCAATCTTGCTAGAAACCCCCTCTTTCGTGGTTTCATAATATATGCTACAAACTATGGACGTCAAATAACTTTAGTTATTTACCGATCTGCCTTCACTGACGCGTTTAGTCAGATAGGGGAATGCAGCCATAATATATCATGACATTGAACTTTTGATGTACTGCCCATTATTTCTGAATGTGTCATGACTTCAGATCTGCTATGTATACCTACAAATTGATATGTCAACATACCATGATGTACTCGTATGTCCCAGTGTGTACGTCTGAATAAATTGAGTAAACAAAGATTCCAGCAGTCTGCATTGGTGCCTTGTAGACACAAGTGTATGAGTGGTTATATTGGTCAGCACACGAACAGTACACCATTCGCGGTAATCACACTCTACACTTCTACTTCATACATACACCATCCTGCGTCGGTTGATGTGACCAAGTTTAGGGCCTGCTTCCCCTGGAGCCTTTGCCTTCCCTAACTCAGGACTAGGGTGAGTTACCCATTTACAGCTGGGTAGACTGGAGCATGCCTGATCTCAACAACACACCACTCTTCCTTACAGAGCATACAGACTGACACTTCATTAGAGTGGAAAGAAGAAAAGAAACTTTACACGGCGTCATTCTTAAACTTACCTCAGTGGCCCGAAACCGGTTAAAACCGCGTAGTGGCTCAACCAGTGAATTAGGGTGCACTATTTTAGGCTCAGCTAAAACCAGAATAAACCCACTCAAGGAAACCCCTCACGTGAATTTTAACGTTGTTGATTGGAGCGTCTATTATACGCCAAATCGCATGACCAACACTCCAGATCACGTGATCTAGCAGAAATAACGCGGTAAAAGATCGCGTCACTCGATGCGAAATTACTAACCAGACCGCTGCTAATTCACGGTTTAAAGCATTGTAAAGCCACGTGTCTAAATTGCTGATTAAAGTCCAATCTCTGAGTAGGTAAGTGAAATCTCGTTAGAAAATAATATTGTGGTGAAATGTGTAGTACCTTGCAAAATCGACTCATTGATTGGTACGAACTTGTTTTGCTGTATTCATTTTTGCTTTACGATCGCATCTAGCCACAAGGCTACAATGTGATCTGGTGTATTTTATGATCCCACGGAATGAGACTGTACAAAGTGTTTATTTTAATTTTAGATGGATTATATATTTTTATCTATATTATTTCATCGTGTGGGACACAGTGAAAAATATATTAATAATAACGTTGATAGACAGTGAGATATATATATATATATATATATATATATATATATATATATATATATATATATATATATATATATATATATATATATATATATTATATATATATATATATATATTCATCATAATTTACATGACGATTCGACAGAGATACAGTACTATAATAATGTCAGCAGACAGTTCTATAATACAGGTGTCCGACAATTCTATGTAATTCATCATATTTGGACGTGGACGATTAGGTTAGAGGCACAGTGCTCGAATACGGTCGCCTGGACAGTTCTATGATAATTCAGTGTGTTTAACAGGACAGTAGTTCTATGATAACTCAGTGTGTTTAACAGGACGGTTCTATGATAATTCAGTGTGTTTAACATAACGATAAATGGGTAAAGAATTATAATACTGCCGCTTGGGCAGGGAAATATAATAATAAAAGGCAGAAATTGTGAAACTTTATTTCAAGATTAAGCTTTAGACATATGATGTTAGAGACACAATCTGATATGACTGGCAGACGGACGGCTTAGGGAAAGATGGCTTCCTGAAGCTAGGAAATTAATGAAGCCGTATTTGTCTTCAGTCTATGGGGGAGCCTTGCATGACAGTCCAATCGCAGACGAAGAATACGTAATCGAGCACAGTGAAAGCACATCCAAACAATTAGAGACCCACCTGATGCAACGTCATAACGAGACAGGACAACCAACAACGCTTCACTATCAGCCAGGGGCTGAAAAGATAAGTTCCCTGTTTCAAAGGGAGCGCACCATCTCATTGTTAGCACAAAAGCCACTAGCCAGTAGATGATGAAAACACTTGAATAGTAAGACTTATAGCAAATACAGCATACACACAACTTCCATAAACACTACCATAATTAATCATCAGTTAATTTTAGATTTATTAAACCAATTGGGTGTATATATTGTACCCCATGAATTGTTTATTCACTTATATGTTAAATATTCTCTAATGTTTATCTTCTCTTAGAAGGGAGGGGGCTCGTAAAATATAATATATCATAGTCCCAGAAATAATTAAGGATAATAATAATAGATAACTGAGAAGGGGACTACGGTAGCGAGAGACCAAATATCTCCTAACAAACTTTTCCAGACCCTGTTCTAGTTAGAAGAATTTACACTCTTGTCTCCCTTCAGCCTGTGGAGAAACCCAACATGACTTCTTGAGCCACATCTTCCTCTGGTAGATCCAGGCAAAACTTTCACTTAAATTATGTCTGTTATTTCAAAACGTAAACTACTACAAATTTCTTATCATTCCTACGCTACGCCACACTCTTCAGTGTTGCAATTACTGACAGTTCATATGTGAAGAAAGCAACTTGTATCTCGATGCTTCCTTCTGTCATTTGAACCTCTGCTGCAGTTTTCAAGGCCTCTGCTCTGAAGTTACTTGAGAATTTTCCTGTTGCCACTGACAGCTTTTTGTGTGCCCCAGTGCTTAAGCTCTATATCCATCTTCTGCTGCACTAGTTGTTGATCATTCTGTGTATGCAAGGATCCAGATGTTGCTTGAGCAATGTTTCTCTATGTATTTTGTGGTTTTGGCTTTTTCTCTCTGTTGCAGTCTGGCTCTTCTTTCTCTCAATTTCATGATGGTCTGATTACAATGGGAAATTGGCACAATTGGCACGGGGGAATAGACTAAAAAGGAACATCGTGTGAAGTTACTTAACTTTTAAGCGGTGTATTGGTGAAATAGAATAGCAGTGGAGAATATCACCTCAATGTGCTGGACATCCCCAATAAGATGAGACTCATACATATATCTTGGCAGTAGAGGTGGGCAAATCGACACACTCAGCTGTTTCGAGACATTCGAAACAGTGATTTAAACTGTGTCGACACACTGTTTCGACACAACGGCACAGCGGCACTTTTGCCCATATCGGGGAGAAAGAAGTCTCTTATAGATAGTATACATGAACTGTGTGAGACAATCTCTGTTTTTTTCTTGCGCGCTACTGGCGTGTGTGAAAATCTATGGCGTTTCGTGTGACCACAATTCAATATTTTTACACAAGTCTTCATTATGATGAAATAAAACGGAGATATGATGATAGCTGCAGTATAAGTGAAAATAATAAAAAAAAAACAATAATAATAACAGTAATAATAACACATGATATCAAACTATAGTAAGCTAGTTTTGGTAGATAATGATTCAAATCCACACCGAGTACACAGATATCAGCAGAGCTAATAAAGTGTCCATTACATTTATACAAACACACGGACACTTTCAACTTTAACATAGTTCCTAAAACATTGACAACTGCAGCACTGACACAATTTCCAGTGTCTATAACTTCTCAGCAAAAATAATATCACTTGTACCTTGTAAAATCAAGTCATCATAACACATCCCTGAAAAATATGACATGTTTGATATTCCATACTAATGTCCCGGACAATTGACTCAAATTTTACATAGGCCTACGGAAGGCAAAACAGCGAGGCAGACAGGAACTGAAAACTGCTTCGACACAAGAAGCAGGCTATGTGTCGAATCTGTCGGACTCAGCGCTGTTTCGAAGCATTGTTTCGACACACACACACAGTAGCCATCTCTACTTGGCAGTAATGTAGACAAAGTTGGAAACATATACTGATGCCAAGATAAGAATACAAAAGACAAGAGGAAGTTTTGAGCTTTGGGTAATGTATGAAAATTACAAGAAATCAAGTTTAACACAAAAATTAGAATCTTCAACTCAAATGTCACGGCAATCTTATTGCGTGGCTCTGACACATGGACAACTACAAAAGTAACAACCAGAAATGTATACTTTCATGAATGCATGCGAGCGCATACTAGATGGATTGAAATGGTTTGATCAAATCACCAATGTGGACCTGATGGAAATAACTTGTCGAATAGCAGTAGAACAAGATATAGGGGAACACGATGGCGTTGGATAGGATATACTTTGAGAAAACCAGTTGATAGCATTACAATCCAGTTCTTGATCTTGAATTTACGTGGTAAGAGAAATGGACAAAAAAAAACCCCCAAAAAACACACACACACACACATTCAGAAGACATGGAAAAGCATGGATCGGATGGCACATGACAGAAAGGCTTGGCCTGAATTAGTTGAAGTTCTAAGTTCCTTTAGGATTTGTATGGTAATGATGATAATGACTTGTAGCTGATTAAACGTGCATTATTGGTGGAATTGACGGAAGCAAAAAAAAGTAAAACTAAAAACAAAACAAAAAACTTAAAAAAATGCAAACAAACAAACAAACCAGTAAACAAACAAACAAACACATGCATAAAAAAAGAGAAAAAAAATGTGTAACTTCACTAATATAATCAATAATGTTAAAAGTTTTTTTCCGAATACCCCTTAAAGGCTTCGAATTGAAGTCTCAGGGTTCCGCGTATTCTAGTTCGAGAAACACTGAACAGTTTGTATTATATTATATCAATCGATGCTGGCTTGAAGTGAAGAGAATTTGATAAATATCTTCTTGCATATAAAATTACAGCCATCGATATCCCATGTTGCCAAACAGCTCTCAATCCGATCTTTATTTATTTTTTTTTTTTTTTTTTTTGTAATGGCTACTTTACATATTCACGCTCTGCCTCGGTCACGCCAAGCAGCTGTCAACCACTAGTGTTTTTCCTAGCTCTTCACAAGTAATCGTCGGCCTAGCGAACAAGAAAGTATAAGATAACTCTAGCAACGACGAGCGATTTTATTTGGAAAGCATGGCGTGTCAAGGAAGTGGTTCTCAAAGCGTTATCGACACCGCCACTCGTAGTTAGCAAAGCCTGGGGTAGGTGTTTCGCGAGCTGGCTAAATTATTACAGGTATACGTCGCTTTATTGCGCTTTTTAAAAAAATTATTCATGTTCATATACTCGTATTAGAGCGTGCCTTCTTCTTCCGATAGATTTTGGTTCTCCACCAGCAAAAAGATGACGATTGGCTGAAGGCTCAGATGATGAAGATTAGCATTTTTTTTTTTAGCAATAAAGTATTTTTAATTTAACAGTACATTAATCTTTTTAGACCTAACGCTGTTGCGCACTTAATAGACATAGTGTAAACATAATTTTAGGCTTTTATTTGCACTGTGAAGCCAAAACAATGGGTGTGATCCGCTTTATTGCGATACTCGCTTTATTGCGGTGGTCTGGAACCGAACCCGCAATATCTCCGAGGTATGCCTGTATTCTAAAATGTATTTCAGCGTGGCTGATGGCATCATCGTTATCAGTATTCTTCAGCTTCCCAAGGAGCATAGGCCTGTAACAAACATATGCCAAGTCTTCTTGTCCCGTGTTATCATCCAGGGGCGGATTGATAGTGATCTGACCCCCCGGGCAATAAGGGTTATTGGCCTTCTAACTACCCGTATAACATAGATTACTGGTTCTGCGTCAATTAAAGTGGCAAATATTGCTGTAGGTCTTCTGACTCTGCCCGATTACTCGACCGGCTCTGTCCGCCCTTGCTGTCAGCTCTGTCGCCCTTGCTGTCAGTTCTGTCGTCTTTGTCTTCCCTTTCACTTATGTTTCCAGTTCTCTTCTCCGTGTGTTTTTCCGTCAACTTCTATCTCTGCTACCCTAGGCATTTAAGAACAAGAACTGCTTTGTAATGCTATCAACAGGTTTCTTCAATGTGTGTCCTATCCATCGCCAGCGTCTTCTTCTCATCTCTTATTCCACTGGCACTTGTCTGATTGTTGTCATCAGTTCCACATTAGTAATCTAGTCACACCATTTCAACCCTTCTATTCTACGCAAGCACCCATTTATGGAAGTCTGTATCTTCTCTTGGTTGTTGTTTTTGTTGTTCTCCATGTTTCAAAGTCCATTTCAGTTGAATATTCTTATTTTTATGTTGGACTTGTTTTCCTGTGTTGGCTGAGGGCATTAAGAAAAAAGAATGTAAAATCTTCACATTTACTCATTACTAAATAAACGCGTGTGTAAATATTAAATTCATATAATTTAAGCTTAATAATTACAAATGTGTTTTTTAATAGTAAAATGTCTCCTTATAGATCAGTGGTATTCAACCTTTTTTGTTTGTAAGGGATGGTATTATCTGCTCACACATATCATCTATAAAATGTTTTAAACCAGAATTATTTTACTCAGTGAACGCGATGGAAACATTGTCTTTGCCGCTTATCTTTCCCGTTCGCTAAGTTTATCTTATTGTCTCTCAGCTTTTCCAGCTCAATTTTTGTGTTTTAAATTTTCATGTCTTTGGTGCGCAGACATAGCTGTATCATTACACGGATGGGTGTACACAGCTAAAAAAAAAAACCAGGAAATCCCATAGCGGATATTGACGTAGGGAAGTGAAATGTTAGAGTCTTCAACATAATTGGGTCTCAGTTTTATGAGGTCGGGTAATGTGTTCCCATCATCACTGCCTACCAAGTCCCCACTAGCAGTACAAAAATTAGTACAACAATATATCATAACAACAAAAGCAACAATTTAAAAGACGATTGTAGGAATAACAAACATATATATTAACTATATATATAATATATATATATATATAGCTTAATATTATATATATATATATATTATATATATATATATATATATATATATATATATATTTATATATATATATATAATATATATTATATATATATATATATATATATATATATTTATATATATATATTTATATATTATATATATCATATATATATATATATATATATATATATTATATATATAATATTTATTATATATATATAATATATATATACTCTGTAAGTAAACTCGTAATTATCTTACACACGCCAGCAGTGGTAAACAAAGCGACATCATTAGAAAGGATTAACACAATAGTAGAAAAAGTACATAAATAAACCCCAAAGCAATATTAAAAATTAACGCCGGTATAGATACAAGTAGACATCTGAACAATCCAACAAACTGAAGTATTAAGCCAAAAGTAAAAAACCTCATCTTGAGGAATAACACAGTACGGTACTGAACGTAAAAATCAAACACGATCAAGAAAATAGCACACTAAAGGAAAAAACGTCATGATACAACCAACAGTTTTGGTATAAGGCTGTCACGGGATTTACTCCCTTGCTCTGCAATGATGGTCCAGCAGTGGCCAAAATTCAGAGCCATCTACTGAGGGTCTTCAAAGGTGTCTACCTTTCGTTTTAGTATTACTCTTGGCAGAGAGTGTGTTAATTTGAAGAATGGTGCTTCAAATTCTAGGGAGCCTCATCGGAGTTTAAAGAAACTCAAGTACTACGGCTGATAGGATCCAGGCCGTGTAAACTTTTTTATCTATCCCTGACCTTCTATGGAGTTAGGATTTTGCTCGTTCTGATGAGTTCCAGCTGAATTAAACTCAGTAAAATATTACTTAAATAGCTATGTTATATAAGTATTTAAAATGGACCGAGATATATGGCTGCAATTCACTCAAATGGGACCTAAAACTCAACTATAAATTTGTAAATTTTTACAGATAACAAAAAGTAATTCATAGTCAATTATCGTTAACAATTGTAAAATAAATAAGGGTGGGGTAGAATTTTCTTTACCAGGTGTGGTCTGATATGAACAAAATATTTTCTGTTTGAAAAATAGGAGTGTTCACTTGGCAGCTTTGAATGAGTACTTAGCTCTCAGTAAAATGTCGGTTGGTTTCGGCTTCAGCTGACGCTTGTTCTTTGCAGGTTATGGACTGGTTCACTCTCGTCACTGGTCAAGTCTGGTGGCTGCAACACGTTCCTCGTAGTATCGTAGAGTAAGAAAACATCCATTGCATTTATATTGAATATGTTTACATTTACATATGCACTGGTTAAAAAAGTTAATATAATAAGTAAGTACATCATTTATGTCACCATCCACTCCCTGCTCCATATGGAACTTGTGACTACCTTTTCTTTTTGGTTCTCAGTGAGAAACCATCATAAAGCAGTCATCAGCTCTTGCAGTGGTGGTTCATGAAAGCATCATTCTATATGCTGAAGTTGCCAGCCTCGTATGACTTGGACATCCGCTAGCAATTTTCACAGGTTAATAAATTGCAAAAAATATAGAATCATAAAATGTTACAACTTACCCCACGTTTCTTTGGGAATGCAGACTGACTTCTGGTTCAGAGAAATAGTTACGACAACTCGATTAAGATGCCTATTACACGTGGTTTGTGGTGTTACTTTACAACAGACTCCCACTATAGTGTTCAGGATTTCCTAGGATTCCGGGCTTTCCGTATTAATGAAAGTAGAGTATTTCTGCGATACAAGTCCACAAGATGCTCAAACACACGTTGTCCGGTCCTTTAAAGTGGAATCCTGATCCTATTCCTTATTGTGGTTTGTCTGTTGTTTTCTTGACGAATTGAAATTCACAGTGCGAGAAACTCACAAGACGCTAAATTATAAGGTAACATTCGTTCCCACGTCCAGATTGCTACCATATGACAAGGCTCCAATCAGAAAATGTTGTATTTTAAAATTTCAAATGACAGTGAATGAGGAGGTTTCTGTAAAACTGGTAAAAACAAATATATAAATTATAAAATAAAATGGTATGAAAATCAGTGTTACAAGTTAACGGTACACAGGAAAACAAGGGGGAATTATACCACTCACTTGTTTCCACAGATAGCACCACAAAATGGTACCACCGCCTAGTTATTATGAAATAAGAGAGAAACAAATATCCTTCTGAGTAATTGGGTTTCCTGACAACAAAATCCCTGACACAAAAAATTCGCCGACGTCACTACCCTGAAAGAGTATTATCTGATGCTTTTAATCGCATTAGTCACGTTATTCGTCAGGTGGCACTTACTGCCAAACCTACTACTACATCTGACAACAAACTTGTCTTAACTTTCCACACCCACTGTTTGGCGGTGAAAAAAATTATGTTTCGTCATCTGCCTATTCTCCACGCTGATCCTGATACCAGAGAGTTGTTTCGTGATACTTCTTTGGTGGCATATCATAGGGATAAGAACTTTAGGGATTTTCTTGTTCACAGTCGTTTGAGACAAACCAGTCCTTCTCACTTTGGTACTAAACCGTGCCGCCGCGCATATGTAAGACCTGTCCTTTTGTACTCCAGTCAGTTTCTTTTCCGAACGGTAAATTTGTCATTAAAGAGTCTTTCACGTGCGAATCCAGAAACCTGATTTATGCTATCATGTGCAAGAGGTGTCGCATTACCTATATTAGTGAAACTGGCAGATAGGTTTCGTGAGCACTTAAATGACATCTATCATGGCAAACCTTTACCGGTGGCCCTTCATTTCAATACGCCTGACCATTCAGGTAATTCTGATATTCATGTCACTGCCCTCCTTTCATGTGTCGGTGATGACCGAACTAGCTTTTCGTTGGAGAATCGTCTCATTTTTCAAATGGGCGTTTTATCTCCTGAGGGCCTTAATGTCCAGCATCATTTTGCATACATTCTGGTGGCTTCTCTCTCTGTTTCATACTTCTTTATTTCTTCTGTCGTTGTTTTTCTGATCTATCTTTGTTTTTGCTTTGGTTCGTTTCGTATCCTTTAGTATCTTTTTAACCGTCACTAGCTCATACGTTACTTCCGCATGACGCTTATTTTCACAGCCATCTTAAGTGTTTCATTCTTGAATCCAGCTGTGACTTTTTACTTGTTTTTAATAGTGTTGTTCATTCCTGTCATGGTTTTATTGATTATTTACTTTCTTGTTTCGATATATGTCTTTCTGGTTTTACGATTTTCTTGCATTATTATTGTTCTCGTTTCACTCAGCACCGTTGTTCCATCTGCTTGTATCGCTCATTTGGTGTGTTCCTCATCATCATATATTTTTGTAGTACCTATATGTAATTCTTGTCCTTGTCACCTGTTCGTAACTGTAGCTGACGAATGGTAAAACTCGAAACGTCCCTTGTTTCCTGTGTACCGTTAACTTGTAAAACTGATTTCATACCATTTTATCTTTTAATTTATATATAAATTTCAAATGCCAAGGCAATAGCCTGAAAGATAATATTTTTCCCCTTCTCTCACGAAAAATTTCTAAACAACACATGTGAAAATAAATGGGTTGTTTACAGTCGCCATATATGGTATGCCAGCTGAATGCCCCATATCTAGAACTTGAGTTCTGTATGGGGACGGCACTACAAATTGAGGGTGGTCTTGTACCCCTTTCCTCACCTTCCAGTATAAGAACCTTTTGTAGTAGCCTATTGATGCGTGATGCCATATGATGATGGATGGCATCCGCATGTCTGGTTTTGTGTAGTGTGTAGATGTGTTCAGTCAAAACAATGTTCATGCAACAATAACAGGGCAATCCACATAGGACGTCAGTAAACTCACGACGTATAAAGTCAATGAGTCTTGAAACAGCCGTTGACGTTTTTCTTCATTATTTATTGTGGACGCCACAGTGACAAAATGGTTACGCAAATGTGTAGGCACATCAAACAGTCATTATCACAGCAACATTCAATACAGCAATAAACGGTAGACAGCATTACAATGATGAGTCAGATGCATGTTATATTTCATAGTGCTGTAAATGTAGTCAGGTGGAAAACTCCATCCTTTTCTATAACAGCCAGGAGATAACCAGATGTATGAGATCAGTTCACTCTCCTTAGTTTGACTTCAGCAAGACAGACACGTCTGCCGAAGTATAAATAATGTCCTCAAAAATATCCTCTAGATAATAAAGGTTTTCCAAACCTAGTTCATTTAACAGAGTAGCAAGTAATGGTCCTTGGTACCTGCATCAACCGATGCAGTACAATGCAGCGACATGTGAGCTGGGAAAAAACATCTCGTGACGACGACTTTCGCAGACAGGCTATGAATCGAAATCGCTCACGACCCAAAATCAATAGAGTTAATGAAAGAGTCAATTTACCTTGCTTTCATGAAATACACAGAAATATCACGCCTCCCGACATGTGGGAAACACTAGAGGTATTATCTCGAATAAACGAAATATCCATTAAGAGGACTACACATCCCTGACAGAACAAAAAATAGCGGAGATCCCCTCTTCAACGAGGCATCTCTTTCGCCATTCCAAATCGCTCACTCCCACTAGTGGTGGGCGGAAACCGATCGACAAAGAAGCAAGACAAGTCATGCGCAGTCCAGCGCAAAACGACCACAGCTCAAACTTAACTGCATTCGATACCAACGCGAGAAGACAAATGCTTACCGAGAAAAGTGACTATAAATTCCAAGCAGTTGTTGCCCTTGCGTGATAAAACAGATATTGAAATAAAACGATGTTGCGAGAATTTATCACGCAACATATCACCACCTCCTCCCGATAAAAAAAAAATGTGGAACATATTTTTTTTTCAATATCAAAGAGCAAGCGATAAGCGGCTCAAAACGCACGAATTATGCGCTGATAATTAATTAAATTGCCAAACAATAGGCTAATTATAGAGTGTCTGGTGAGGATAAACCTCAACAGAAAAATAAATATGTCTCAAAAAATATTCACATCGGGGAGGTGTCACCAACACACATCACGTTAGCATGTAAACACAATATACGTATGCAAGTTACTATAATCATCATTAAACAGCATACTCTAATATTGTCTTTAAAAATGGATGTACAAATCTGATAGGAAAATTTAGATAGTACATTCTTTGACATGTAATGACATAAGTACATAGTAAAGTTAAACTACATGACGATCCAGGACATATGCTCTGGTATTCCGAGGGTAAGTACACAATCTAGAACTCGTAAGGTAAGTCCTCAGCTCAACAATGACATTCTGAGAAAGTAGAAGCAATATAATGCTAATTAATAACTAATATGCTTCATAAGGTACAATACATTATTAATAATTGTGGCTGTTTAGTAAACTAACGGCCCTTATATTAACTACTCAGTCCTCCTCTATCATCTTAAAAAACGAACAGAAGAAGATGACAACAAAGCACGATAGTGTGTACATATAAAGTAAGTACAGATGTGCTAATCTATTGTAGAAATATAGGTGTGTTATGACTCTGTAATATATGGAAATATAGGACAGAAGTATTAGTTGGAGTCATGTGGGCATCTAGACAAAATGTCAGCCATCACATTATCCGCACCACGGATAGCTCGTACCGTGAAGTGAAAAGGTTGAAGAGCTATAGCATATCGAGTGGATCTCGAACTCTTCAAATTCTTAGTCTGAATAGCTGTAAGAGCTTTCTGATCAGTCTCTAGACTGAAATGTGCGCCCAGGAGGAATCTTTGTAGCTTTAGAATTGACCAAACCATCGCTAACAACTCACGGTCTAAAACCGAGTAGTTCCTCTCTGCCGCATTTAGTTTTCTAGAAATGTACATAACAGGATGCAGAGTATTTGCATATTCTTGCATCAGTGCTGCTCCAATCCCAGTGGATGAAGCATCACTCCGAAGAACAAAAGTCCTATCAAGAGTAGGTAATCTTAAGATGGGAGGAGAAGAAAATATATTCTTGATTTGGTCTAGTGAAGATTGGCATTCTTCAGACCAACGGACCAGATTAGGCGAACCTTTCTTCAACAATGTTGATAGAGGTGCCATGATCGAAGATAAATTTGGAATAAATCTCCCATAAAATTGAATTAAACCTAAGAGACTCCTAACTTGTTTCTTCGTTTTAGGAACAGAGATGTTCAGTATTTTGGAAGTATTGTGGTCTTCTGTCTTCAAGAGACCATGACCAACACGATGACCCAGGAAAGAGATTTCACCAAAACCAACAAAAGCTTTAGAAGGTTTTGCTGTCAAATTATTCTCACGTAGAGTGGACAGTAAGTCATATAACCCTAAATAGTGATCTTCCCAGGTATCACTGAAGAGACAGATGTCATCTAAGTATGCGATGACATCCGAACGATGTGACAGAATTCGACGCATCATGCGAACGAAAGTGGCAGGGGCGTTCATGAGACCAAAAGGCATAACATTCCATTGAAATAGACCCCTAGGTGTAGAAAAAGCAGTAAGAGGTTTGGCATGCTCTGCTAAAGGCACTTGCCAATAACCTTTAGACAAGTCAAGTTTAGTGAAGAATCTAGAATTAGAAAGTCTAATCAGTAGATCTTCTAACAAAGGCATCGGTTCAGCGTCGAACTTTGTGACCTGATTCAATTTGCGATAATCAACGCAAATTCGTATGTTCTTATCCTTCTTCCGGACAATAACCATGGAAGAAGAATATGGTGAAGTCGATGGTTCAATTATATTTAATTGAATCATTTCATCCAATTCCTTTTCCACTTGCGACTGAAAGTGTATAGGAATAGGATACGGCCTAACCCTAATTGGATTATTGTCGGTAAGAATTATGTCATGTTCTATGACATCTGTGTGTCCAGGAATGTCAGTGAGAACATCCTGAAATGTTTGTAACATCGACGAGACTTGTCGATGTTCGTCACCAGAAAGATTAGGAGAAACAGAAACGTTTTTCCAAGATTCCGTGGAATGTAATGGAACCACTGGAAGGGGAAGGTTGACATCAGAGAAGGTAGCTTCCTCATCCTGAATGACAGACAGGGATGAATAATGACCGTGAGGTGCAGGAGCATCATCCGTTGCCTGGAAAATAGGCAGCAAATAGTCCGGACGTTCGTGAAATTCCGAAAGCATGTTTATGTGGAAAGTTTTATGCTTTCCATCAATATCGACCACATAGTCAACATCGGAAATCCGAGAGACTATTGCATACGGACCTTTCCATGCAATAAGAAGTCTATTTTCCCTACTGGGGAGTAGGACGAATGCTTTGTCACCTGGACAAAGTTGTCGTAGACATCTATTCTTGTTAGCAAACTGCCTTGCCTTCTCTTTAGCAATTTCTGATGAAGCAGTTGCTAGCTTACATGCCTCAATGATCTTTTGTCTAAGAGCAATGACATACTCATATGAGGATTGAGTTTCATCGCTAATATCATCGGCAGTGATGAGATCGTGTAATAAAGACATAGGGCCGCGTGGACGCGCGCCAAAGACAAGTTCGAAGGGAGAAAATCCTGTGTGTTCATTAGGGACTTCTCTATAGGCAAAGAGAGCCGCGGGTAAAACCCTGTCCC
This sequence comes from Oreohelix idahoensis, assembly GCA_024509875.1. Lineage (NCBI taxonomy): Eukaryota > Metazoa > Mollusca > Gastropoda > Stylommatophora > Oreohelicidae > Oreohelix > Oreohelix idahoensis. Next base: position 35,861 of record JAMPIV010019512.1, on the reverse strand, counting down.
AATCTTGAGGATGATCTTCAGTTATCTTACCAAGCAAAGTCTTGAGCGTTCTATTCAGACGCTCAACTAACCCATTAGACATAGGATGGTAGATACTACTGAGAGATCGTTCAATATGTAAGGTAGACATTACCTGTGACATAGTGTCAGATATGAGTTGAGTGCCATGGTCTGACAATATTTCTCTGGGGAACCCCAAGCGAGAAAATATCAACCAAAGAGCATCTGCGATATCTGTAGTAGATATGCTCTTAAGAGGAATAGCCTCTGGCCAACGTGTGCGCATATCGACACATGTAAGGATAAACTGATGTCCTCTGGCCGACTTGACCTTAAAAGGGCCAATAATATCTATGGCCATTTTCTGAAACGGCCGAATAGGAATGTCAGCAGCCTGGATAGGCGCAGCATGTCGTGGTCCTCTAGTTTGGACCTCCTGACATGCCTGGCATGATCGGCAGAGAATACGAATGTCCTTATTGACAAAAGGCCAAAAGAAAGCCGCAAGGACTCTCGACTTCGTACGGGCAAAACCCATATGTCCAGCACATTGCGAGTCATGAGCATGTTGCAATATTTGGACTCTCATGCTCTTGGGAACAAGAATTTGCGAATGTGCCGACGTAGCCGAATCTTGTACCATACGTACAAGTACGCCGTTTCTCATTGCAATCCAAGATTTTCTATTTGTATCCTGATTCGGATCACCTTTCTTCGCAAGAACGAAGAATTTTTTTAAAGAAGAATCTTCTTCTTGCAATTTTATGAAAGAGTCACGAGTGATCACTAAGTGACTATCTTGGCTATCAACTTCATTATCACTATTCAGTGAAGTTTCGGGTGTTTGTAGAGCTTGTGCTCTTGTAACTACTGCATTTGTAGCTTGCATGTTATTATCTTCCCAAGCAGCAATCTGCTGTGGGGTACACTCCCTAACTCCGTGAATACGACCAATAATAAGGTCCGCAATAGGATTAGGTAAGAGACAAGCATGCACATCTCCAGTAAAGAAAGGAGTGGCAATGCGAATTACAGCAGTAGGATATTTTTCTAGAGTGCCGCCAAATGTGACACATTTAATAACCCTTCCTGTAGCACAAGATGGATCTACAAGCGATTGTCTAACACCAATAGTGGTGCATCCGGAATCGAAAAGTAGTGAGACCGGAGTATCATTAACAAGACCCTTATGTAGAATTAAAGAACCCCTCCCGTCATGCGCAACAGCAGCAGGAAGAGCGGGAAGTGGGTGACCACAACTCAAAGTAGTTATGGTACCCGGTTCGAATAAAGTACTGCATTGGGGGCATTTGTTTGCTCTCTCAAAGTCAAAAGCAGAACTAGTGACAGCGTCAAAGTTTTTACTATCAACAACATGATTACAGGCTGCCTCAGTTTCCTGTTGTACAGCATTAGCCTGCTGATATCTCTTTTTTTTGTGTTGAGATCTACCCCGACTATTATTACCTCTGAAGTTATCAGAGTTATTATTATCTCTGCAGTTATTATTGTCTCTATTGTAATTGTTATACTGGTTCGAATTCCAGTTTCCACGATTACTATCATGTTCACATTGATGCGAACATCTATTTGTTTGGTTTTGAGGTCTTCGGCAGGAATAACCTCTATTACCATATCCTCTTTTGAAATGCTTATAATTATTAGGGTGATAGTAACGAGTACTATCAGGTTGTCTCCAATTCTTCGAAGAAGAATCACCATGAAATTGATTTCCATGATTTTGACAGAAATTACCGCTACTCTTTCTATCAAAATTTTGTTGGGATCTACGAGCAAAGTTTTGACCATACGGAGCTGCCGAAGCAACTGGTAAACCTTCTTTCACCTTAGAGTTACCCATGGTTATGTGTGGGTGCGCAGTTACGTATTGGCAACAGAAATCTTCCATTTCTTTTATTGTTTTAGGTTTACGTTCATGAAGGAAAGCAAGGAAAGACTCATTGACAGACGACATGACTTTGTCTCTAAGTATTAAGTCCATAAGTCCTTCATAAGTTTTTTTCCGTCTTAGATAGTTCAACCCATCGTGAGAAAGTAATGCGTATTCTTGCAATAAACTCGGAGAATTCAACTCCATTTTCAGGTAACATGTTTTTAAATTGTAGACGATAGCCGTCATCGTTAAGCTGATATTTCTTTAACAAAGCGGCCCTGACAACCTCATAATTGTTCTTGTCAGGTTCATCCACCATATTTAATATACTTAGAGCTTTACCTGTCAGTATCCCTGATAACTGATAAACATATTTTGCTTTGTCTATGTTATGAGCTGTACATGCTTGTTCAAATCTGTCCAGATAGAACATTATGTCATCGCTGGAAGGACTAAATGTTGGTAACTTAATCTTAAAAGTATCATTATTAGCCTTACCAGAAGATGAACCCTTGTTTGAATCATTACCATTACTCATGCTTGTCAATTTCAATTTTTCCAACTCTAAAGCTAAGACCTTTTCTTCATGTTCCATTTTTGCTTTCTCTTTCCTCTCATCAGACTCTCTCTGTAATCTTCTTTCCTCAGCCTGAGCCTCTTTTTGAAGTCTTTCATTTTCAGCTTCTTTTTCAAGTCTTTTATTTTCAGCCTCTTTTTCAAGTCTTTTATTTTCAGCCTCTTTTTCAAGTCTTTTATTCTCAGCCTCTTTTTCAAGTCTTTTATTCTCAGCCTCTTTTTGAAGTCTTTCAGCTTCTAGCTGTAGCTGGAGTTTTCTCTCCTCAGCTTCTGATTCCCTTTTTTTGTTTTTCCATTTCCATTTGGAATCTTTTTTCATCCACCTGCATCTGCAGTTTCTTTTGTTCAGCTTCCATTGCTTTATCATATCGAGCAGTTGCAAATTCTTCTAACTTATCACCAGTCTTCCCAAGCAATTTACCCTGCTCAATAAAGTGCTCAAATGTAGACATGTTGTCTAACATATGAGTCCAAAACCTGAAATAATTAACTAATTTATTTCAAACCTAAGTGTAACAAGTCTTAATTAAGCACTTGTATATTCACATCACCTTATATTATCCCAGTCTCTGTGGGAAACAAGTCTCCAATCAAAGAACTTGTATATGAAATATCAGCACTCAATTCTTGATCATAAGTGCACTTCTCATTCAATAGTGCACGACACTATTCATCATTCATTTATCATCAGTATAGTAGTAACAGTGCATTAGCATAGCCCATTAACTAATTACTATAACTGTAAACAATGACTATGTAAACACATGCAGAATGTAAACATTGAAAATGTAAACAATACAAACAATGTAAACAATAACAATGTAAACAATAACAAAGATCAGCAACAATACAAAAACTTTCGCAGAAATCAACTAAAAATAAAGCAGAAATTAATGAAATATCACAAAAAAATGTGACGATATCTGCGATAGAATTAAACAAAATACATGACACCACAGTGTATAAACAAAAATGTTGTATGAAACTAAATTATAGACAAGAGTAGGCTAACAAACACAAACAAATCAAAACAAAACTAAAGAATGCGAAATAATAACGAAAACAATATTAAAACATGTCATCACAGCTAACATAAATAGCAACAGAAGTCGCTTAGCAAATTCCAGTATTGGAAATTTGCAAACCTTACAGAAAACGCTCACAATAGACGACCTCTATGACGTGGCATAATCTAACGGAGACACCACCCAACCGAGAACCCGCTGAAATATAAACATATAAATATACAAATAACATATGAACATATAACATATAGAATGAGATGATACACAGAAGACTCAGCAGAAGTATAAGGGCACAGTTTACATACAAACAGGCCACTTAACTTATAGGCTTCCAATCGTAGAACAGCAGAAAAACGGATGTCAATCAACGTCCTAAAGAGCGAAGCTCCAACGATGATGGCACATCTGAACTGCTTCCACTGCTAACACGATGGTACAAGAGCTTCTGACATACTGTGTGTTGAGTTGTTTCGGCACTTGACCTTCTAATCCAAAAGTAAGTTGATGGAAATCGGTACTTGGCCTTCTTCAGAAAACAACCCGTTTCAACCGGCACTTGACCTTCTCAAAAAAAAAAACGACAGCACTGGAACCTTGACAGCAGCAACTTGCTTGACTTGCGTAAAAGATAACAGCAGTCCGAGTTATCCGGCAACATGTAACAACGCCGGGTACTGTCAAATTCTTGTTTCCGTCAAAAAATTGAAATTTGACTTTTACCGGGCAACGCCGAGTACTTTGAAAATTTTGAAGATGTTGACTGTATTGAAGAATGTTAATTTCTTGAAGGATGCTGATGAATTCTTGTTGAAAATGAAGTGGGTAAGGGACCCCGTGTTTGCTGGTACCAGAATCAAACCAGCTTATGGCCACCAAATGATGCGTGATGCCATATGATGATGGATGGTATCCGCATGTCTGGTTTTGTGTAGTGTGTAGATGTGTTCAGTCAAAACAATGTTCATGCAACAATAACAGGGCAATCCACATAGGACGTCAGTAAACTCACGACGTATAAAGTCAATGAGTCTTGAAACAGCCGTTGACGTTTTTCTTCATTATTTATTGTGGACGCCACAGTGACAAAATGGTTACGCAAATGTGTAGGCACATCAAACAGTCATTATCACAGCAACATTCAATACAGCAATAAACGGTAGACAGCATTACAATGATGAGTCAGATGCATGTTATATTTCATAGTGCTGTAAATGTAGTCAGGTGGAAAACTCCATCCTTTTCTATAACAGCCAGGAGATAACCAGATGTATGAGATCAGTTCACTCTCCTTAGTTTGACTTCAGCAAGACAGACACGTCTGCCGAAGTATAAATAATGTCCTCAAAAATATCCTCTAGATAATAAAGGTTTTCCAAACCTAGTTCATTTAACAGAGTAGCAAGTAATGGTCCTTGGTACCTGCATCAACCGATGCAGTACAATGCAGCGACATGTGAGCTGGGAAAAAACATCTCGTGACGACGACTTTCGCAGACAGGCTATGAATCGAAATCGCTCACGACCCAAAATCAATAGAGTTAATGAAAGAGTCAATTTACCTTGCTTTCATGAAATACACAGAAATATCACGCCTCCCGACATGTGGGAAACACTAGAGGTATTATCTCGAATAAACGAAATATCCATTAAGAGGACTACACATCCCTGACAGAACAAAAATAGCGGAGATCCCCTCTTCAACGAGGCATCTCTTTCGCCATTCCAAATCGCTCACTCCCACTAGTGGTGGGCGGAAATCGATCGACAAAGAAGCAAGACAAGTCATGCGCAGTCCAGCGCAAAACGACCACAGCTCAAACTTAACTGCATTCGATACCAACGCGAGAAGACAAATGCTTACCGAGAAAAGTGACTATAAATTCCAAGCAGTTGTTGCCCTTGCGTTATAAAACAGATATTGAAATAAAACGATGTTGCGAGAATTTATCACGCAACACCTATAGAAGTCTACGGGGTGAAGAGGGCGGTGGCCAGTGGGCAGTTTCTTGAAACAAGGAGTCAAGGTAGGGTCTTCTGCCTGAGCTTTCTTCAGTTTCTCTGGGACAGGATTAGACAGCTTTTCTGACGCTTCAGCTTACTTGGTTTGGGCCCTAGTCTGAAAGGAGTTATACCATATTTGCAGGAAGGACCTTAGATTATGGGGTCTTAAGAAAATTGACAGCTATTAATTCCCACGCAGTTGTTGCCTTGCGTTACGCCGTTTATCTTGAATCTACGGATGTGAAGAGGGCAAGTTTCTTGAAACAAGGATTCTAGGGTCTTCCTGCAGAGCTAGTTTCTCTGGGACAGCAGCTTTTTTCTGCACATACTTTGCCCTAGTCCTCAGCCAGGAACTAGGGCCACACACCTTAGATTATGGGGTCCTCGAAGATTGCTGCTTTTATTCGGCCTTCTACGTACCGTTCTTGAATATCAATCAACGCTACTCGCAGAGTAAGATCGGGCCACACACCTTATCTCTATGGTTTCATCAGTAATCTGATCGGGCCTAACGAGGGCCTCCGAAACCACAGATTAATAGTATAGCCCCGATTCATTTAAACAGGTCACGGGGGCCCCATTCACAAAAACTATTTCCGTTACTGAGGGGCAGGGAGAGTCCACATATGGCTATAGGGGCCGGATCTTCTCCTTCGTTCCTGTCAACATGCAAGCTGCATGATGAGGGGCGGGTTTTTGTTTACGGCAGTCTGCAGTATTATCGTTATTTGCTTTGCAGAATTTACACCATTTCCCGCTGGCCTCGTGAGGTTGACTACTTTGAGGCCCCGAAGGTTTCTGCTTGTTATGTTCTTGGTATGGTGGCTGTGATGGCTTGCGGGTGAAAGAGTGCGTACTTTTGGATTTGGTGAAAGGGTGCTCCTTATGTTTAGGATGATGATCGTGTTGGCGCTTTTTGGCCGGATTCATTTCTGTCTGGACGCTCTGGTACCTATCGGCAAATAACACTAACTGCTCAAGAGTTTCGACCCCGTGCTCCGCCACGAACCGTCTCATGTCAGGGGTGAGCGAGTCCTTGAACTGTAACACGATAATCATCTCCTGCAGCCCTTCATCAGATTCATCGAAGGTGCTGAGGGATCCCCACTTATCCAAGTACGTTTCTAGTCATGTAGCGAATTGCCTAAACGACTCATCCTTCTGCCTCTTAGCCTCACGGAACTTGCTACGAAAAGTCTCTGCGTTAAACTGAAAGCGCTGGAGCAAAGCTTTGTTCAACATTTCGTAGCTGGTTTGTTCCTCGGTGGGCATCTTAAGAAGCACATCAAAAGCTGATCACCTCAGACTCTGAGGTGTTGTGTTTCTTCCTCTCTAAGCCATAGGTAGCAGCAAAAGACTCAAATTTAGAGAGATAGATGTCTCTTTCTTGAGAAGCCTCTGAATAAACATCTAGTTGGAAAGAGGCCGCACTAGGTGCTGCCGCATGAGAGACGTTCCCCCCATTGATGCCTTGAGAACTACCCAAGCCGCTAGCACTGGAACTCGATTCGGTTTTTTTCCTTCATTCTCTAATCCTTTTAGTCTGATTGCATGGGCTCTGTTCCTTCTTTTCTGCTCTTTCGGTTTATTCATTTTTGAATGCCCTCTCCTTTTCTCTGTCTGCCCTCTCCTTTTCTCTGTCTGCTCTCCTTTTCTCGTTTCTCAACAATGTTTCCTTTGCTTCTCCTTTTCTTCGACTTGTGCCTTTTCTTTGTCTCTCTCCGGCTTTCTTTCCTCATGAATAGCGGCTTTTTCTGCCCTGTCCTGGTCTATTCCTACAGACTTATCAACATACTGAACGAAATCTTGGCCATTCAATCCTAGATCTCTGCCCACATTTAGGTAAAATGTGTGAAGATTTTGGAACTCGGCCATTCTGAGCAAGAAGTCTGTTTACAAAGCTACGCAAAAATGCAATTGCTACTTAACTAGTATAACTTCAAATCACAACAACAAATTTGCTATACCAAATAAACTCTTATTTCACCTTACACTTTTTAACAGACAGTTTGGTTTTCCAATTATTCAGTTATTCTCTCTAAAGATTTATCAAAAAATACACTCTGACAATATTCTTTCAGTAAATTTAGTTTCGTTACACTGCGCTACATTGACATTGAATAAATTACTGAGGAGTTGTCACAGAAAAAAAAAACCCGCAAGTCGCTGCTATCAGTTATATGTACACTAAAAACTAAGCATATATGATATGACAAATGTGTACTCACCCCGAGATATCAAGAATTTTAGTGACACGGTCGAATCTTTTGCTCACAATTGCCTGTGTCTCATTCGGTTTATCCTCAGGTCCAGTTTGTTAACGAGTGTAAAGACAGTAGCTTCTATATGGCCTATAGAGTCCTGGAACGGACGCTGATCTGGCCATCTGCGTTCGCGTGCTGTGCAGGTGTTCAGGCCACTCCGCTTTCTAGCGTAACCCCAAGTAACATAAACATTAGTCTAGAATCTACATCAGAGACACCAACATTCCCTGAAATTTCTAACGTTACTCAACTTCCAAATGGTTGCCTCTCTGCACCACTAAACTACAAAAGGCCTTTATTAAGGCTGCCGATCGTGCATCGGCTAGAGTGGTCAAAACACTATTACGTGTGAGGACGTTCCCCGGGTCTGGCGTAATACAAACATGCACGCAGGTGTGTCTTATGCAGCGTTATCGTACGCTGGCAATCGCTGACCACTGAGGACTGAGCAATAAATTTTTAATGAGGGCCGGAAGCGAAATCACAAGCCAAACACGCCTTGGGATGGGTGTTTGAGCGGAAAAAGGTAAGACTACGGCCGCGATAGAAGTATTTAACAAAAAAACTAAAGTTCATGTAGCCGGTAAGAATAAAAAAATTTAAAGAGTAAGGCCAGGAGAGGGGCTGGGACGGATTCGAAAATTCAAATTTACTGTCACTTTGTGACACATAGAAAAGGCCATCTCACCCAATCCAATTAGAAGGTTCATTGAGGAACCTGCTCCAACTAGAAAAGAACTTTTCATTGAAGAACCTGTTCCAGCTAGAAGAAAACTTTTCATTGAGGAACCTGCTTCAACTAGAAGGGAACATTTTATTAAGGAACCTGCTCCAACTAGAAGGGAACTTTTCATTGAGAAACCTGCTCCAACTAGAAGGGAACTTTTCATTGAGAAACCTGCTCCAACTAGAAGGGAGCTTTTCATTCAGGAACCTGCTCCAACTAGAAAAGAACTTTTCATTGAGTAACCTGCTCCAACTAGAAGGGAACTTTTCATTGAGAAACCTGCTCCAACTAGAAGGGAACTTTTCATTGAGAAACCTGCTCCAACTAGAAGGGAGCTTTTCATTCAGGAACCTGCTCCAACTAGAAGGGAACTTTTCATTGAGGAACCTGCTCCAACTAGAAGGAAACTTTTCATTGAGGAACCTGCGCACTTCTAATCCCCAGTATGGCGGTGCCGCGACTTTGCTGAAAGAGCACATGTCTGTCGTCAAGGTGAGCTACAGCATACGATTATGGCATCTAGGTTATTTGTAGCCTTCACGGTGTTCTTATAGAAGAAAATCGGCCCAGTCACACAAGTATGAGAGAGATGACACCAAACGTTTATCTCGGGAAAGTCGCGTTCTTGTTCTATAAACTCATGGGGATTTTTTTTAAAAACCCATATATAGCTATTGTGTCTATTAACATTAGCAGAATAAATGTCTTGAGATAAGTTAGTAATTATCGCAAAAAACGCGTGCAGATAGCTCCAATAATAATGCATTTTTTAAGGCTGATAATGGGGTGAATGATTTATGGACACCCAGTGTAAAAACTTAAAAATTTATCACATTTTCCAGCAGATAAGCCATACTCAGTTTTCGACACTGAATTCAAATGACACGTTTAGATTTCTCCCCCCTTTCAGAAACCCAGTTATGTGAAACATTTGCGAGAAATAACCAGTTTTTGTAGGTGAGCTAAAATATCATGTGTTATTTTTCACTTCCTGAAGGCAAGTCGGCTTGATTTGCATCGCTCGCTGCAAAAAAAAATCTGGCTGCACGAATGGCATTGATTTTATGAGGAAATTTAGTAGAATAAATCTTGAATATACGGAAGGATGCAACCATGCTGGTTTTCCGGTTTAAGATAAGCTTTGAATGCAGTCGGCACCATTACTAGAGAGAGACCACACGCTGCCTCGCAGTTAGGCTGGGGACAGTCAAAGGCTAAGGAAGGCAACCCGACATAAATGCCTGTTGAAATCGGATGCACTGGGCCACAGGCTTAACGAAACAGTGCAACGTACGCCCCTTGATGATGACGCTCTACGGAAATGCAAATAGCCTCAAGCTGACTACTGCTTTCTTTGAAAACATTCAAGTAGAGACGTCTGAATGTGTACGAAGTAGAACGGAGTCACCTCTTTCGCGAATCATCTGTTTGAACTTAGTTTTGCTGAATATGGGAATTCACATCCCCAGCCTTATTTCATTACCATCCTCATCATCATCATCAACATGATCAACGTTATTATCCTTTAGTTCCCCCAAGGAGCGTAGGCCTTAAACTGAGTCATGCCAAGCTCTACTATCTCATGCCATATGGTCAAGGTCTTTCCAATGCCTTATTCATCCCTTTCAGTTTGCCTTCAATTAGTTTTTTTTATGTATTTTCCGGTCTTTCTCTACCTGTCTTACCCTGGAGATTCCAGAAAAAGGGTTACCTGGTAATGCTATCAGCAGGTTTCCTCACTGTGTGCTCTATCCATCTCCAGCATCTTCTTGTTATCTCTTGTTCCAGAGGCACTTGACTAGTTCTTGTCATCTCTTGTTCCAGAGGCACTTGACTGGTTCTTGTCATCTCTTGTTCCAGAGGCACTTGACTGGTTCTTGTCATCTCTTGTTCCAGAGGCACTTGACTGGTTCTTGTCATCAGTTAAATATTTGTGATCTTGTCGTAACACTTTAATCATATTTAAAAAAAAACTCATTTATGACAGTAACTAACGTCTTAGTGATTGAAATAAACAAGAGTGGGCCTTGCTCTTCGATGTCATTGAAATAAGTTGCCAACGTCGTTAGGGTTAAGCTTATGGTCATGGTTTAAGATTCCTAATCCTAACCCTAATACCTACCGCTTTTTACTGCGGCTCTGAATTCTTTTTAAGGAAGTATCGATCGGACGCCTCCACTGTTGTTCATAATTAACCCGTCTTATTTGCTGTGTTTGTTATGCTCCAAGTTTCAGAGCCCTACAACAGGTAGACGTGATGTCTTAGTTGAAGATTCTGATTTTGGCATTGGACCTGATTTCTCATGATCTCCAGGGGTGTCTGTATTTGCAGGACAACAGAGCAGCAGCTGGGAGCCTTTTTCGGGCCATAAATGGAGGATTCCTCAGCAAAAGAGAAGTTGGCAAGACAACGAATAAGGCTGTATACCGCTCCACCTATGTCCCAGTCTTGATGTATGGATGCGAGTCATGGGCAATGGCTATAACCCACAAAAGTCAGATCCATCCTCAGAAATGAGGTATCTGAGAAAGGTGGTTGAAGTAACAAGAAGAGACATGGTCCTGTTACGGTATATGTTATTAACGCCGTCTGCTAAAGGTTAGCAGACGTGCAATTGTAAAGGTTAAGACATTTAATATATTGCGATAGATGTTTCAATTATTGAACGCTCCATACACGATCGATTATGACGTGTCTAGCGTTGTTTGGGTCACAGTCGGTAACTAGGAGACGCTACCCTTTGTTACTTGACCGTCAAGCTGAATAGCTGCGTTTTTCTAGCCTTCCAAATTAATGGCATGATATAGCCATTTATATGTGTATTTATGCAGGACCAGGGTCAGTCCTAGAACTCTACGAGAGAGGAAACTTATGGAGGTTAGTGATTAACTAAATCCTTGGAAGGAGAAAGATAATCGTCTACTTTATACGAAGTAATTAGACTCACAGTCTCACTGTCGGCAGGTAGCCATTCTATCTGCGCGTGCATATAGCTGTGATGTTCTGACGACAATTACTGCATTGTATCCTTAAACGGACATTGACACGTAAAACAGCAGTCTACGCTATTGATTGATTGATGCATGTACCTCATGTGTGAATTGAACTGTTTATGTATGTGTGTAATCCATATTAAATTGTGAAGGACTCGAACCGGAGGCATTATTCGTTGAATCACGTTACACCATTCAACCTTATGAATTACGTATTTTATGTCAAGTTGGCTGAGTTAATAAGATGAACAGTTGTTTACATCTTGATGCCAAGTTCAGGCATTACGACAAACCGAAGGTGAGGTTCACCCCATTCGCGTAAGAACATTAGCACGATCAGAATTCAGGCAACACAACCAGTAACCCCACACGAAAGTCCTTCAACAAAACTGGCGGCCGATTGCGGGGATCGACAGAAGAGAAAAAAAATTTTCTGAGTTCCACACGCCTCCACGATACTAACGTTTGAATGAAAATCACATGACCACTACGCAGCTGACGTGACGCACGTGCTCATGAATAGCAACATCACGCCACTGTTGCATTGTCGCCGTGAAGAAGACATCTTTTCAACGCCTTTCTAGTTCGCTTCAAATTTATCAAGATGCACAAGATGGACTACCGGTGCCTGCCCATCAGGAGCAGACAGTCAAAGGCACAGGCCTAGCCGTCGACGACAACGAGCATCAAGTGAAGCAGCAAATAAAGATAAGTTTAGCTCAATAACTATTGTCGTTAACGTGACAGTGCTAACTGAGTCCATGCCTTCTGCCTACATAGGCATGTCTTTACCTATGTTTCATGTACTTTTTGTTGTTTTAGGGTGTTGTTAACTAGTGGGCGGTAGGGAGGATGAACCGAAATTAGATTCTGTTGCTCTCACGATGCCTGAATTGATTTCGGTCGTTTCTTAGGGCAGTTAAACGATCGCACTTTTTGGGAGCTCCATCGAAGATTCTGCCGAATGGACTGCCTGTCCAAATCTGCTGTCGTTTGACGATTGTGTTAGCTGTACCGTTCCGTAGATAACTGGTGTATTTTAATTTGTACTAAGTTCACATTTTTTATTCAGTTTTGTATCATGTTCGTTAACTATTTCGTCCATCTATCTCTTACTATCAATTTAATTTGATGATTGTTTAAATGTTCGTCCGTTATGAGTCCTGTGATGTCATCATTTTTTGCAGTCATTTTTTTTGTGTACTTTGCATATTCAGTTGACCTCGGGTCAATCTTTGACCCTTCGTTTTCCGTGTGACACTTCCGCTTGTTTTATTTAGTTCATAAATTCATTTTTTATTGTGAAAATGTCTTGTTTGCGTCTTGACATTGTTTGTACCCTTTAGTTGCATCATTGTTTTGTTTGTCCTCATGATATATATTAAATACTACATTAATAATATGACATTATATTCAATAATACACTTGTAATTTAATTTAATTAATTTTTTCTGACATTTAAGGTTAATATGGGACATTGCATAATTATGCAATGATAGTCCAAGAAATTAGCACTACAATTTATAAGAGATGCCTAGGGCATAATAATAATAATAATAATATAATATATATATATTGACCAAATAAAATAATCTTATAGTCTACCTTTGAGGTGACAGACCCATTGTATATTATTTAATATACTTTTCTGGTACTAAGAGAGTGACTTAGTACATTGAACAATATAATTACTAGGAATCATACCCAACATTATTGGATATTAAGATTAATTGTGTGATGTAATTACATTATAGTTAACAGATATCATAACTATTTATGATATAGTTAGTACTTAGATACAATATTGTTACAAAATATTGTCTATTAGTTGAACTTAGACATAAGAGTTCAGTACTATTGTGATTATTATATTGAATATTCCTAAGTTGAGTAAGTATAATAATTACTCTGAAGCTACTATTGACTATTTTAATCAGTAATTATCAATAATTACTTACGGATAAAAGTCAAAATGCTTACTATAGACCATTTCGTTAAAATTGGTAAAGAATATGGTTATAAATCCCAAGAACTTCGTCAGTTTGCTGAGGCCAGAAACTGGAAAAACAATAAAGCAGAAATGGAGGAACAAAAAACTCCGCTGCATTAAAGAACCCCCCGAGGAAGCAGAACGTGAGATGAAGCAAATTGCCAAGGAAAATAGATTAAGAGAAATTGCTCAACAGGAAGAAGAGAATAAATTGAAACGAGAGGAAATTATTTTACAACAAGAAATGGAATTGGCGCGTATTAAATGGGAGACAGCAAGATTACAAGCACAAAGTGCTGATGCAAACCAGAATAATAACGCACAAAATGGATCGTCATCCAGCCAAACTAAACATTTCTACAACTTTAAATTACCCACTTTCAACTTAAACGTGGACGACCTTTCATCGTTCCTGTCACGTTTTGAACAGACTTGCAAAACCAGTCATTTGCCTGAAGAGTCATGGTACTCAAGTTAAATGAATTCTTGGTTGGAGAACCATTGACGGCTTCTCAAAATGCTGACCCATCAATAGCAAATAACTACGGTGCTATTAAGTCCTTGCTTTTTACGAAGGTTTCACCTGGACGAGGAACACTGTAGGTTGAAATTTAAGGGAATTTTACCTGAATCTCCAAAAGATTTTGCAGGATTCATTGCGAACATACGCAATACATTTAATAGATGGGTTGAACTGGCAGAAGTCAACAAATCGTACGACAAATTAGTTGATTTGCTACTACGGGATAAGGTATTATCTTCGGTTAGCCAGCCATTCTTTGCATATTTGCAGGAGCGTAAACCAGGTACTATTGACGAGTTGGAAAAAATTTCTTTAAACTACTGTTCGGCACATCCGAATGCAACCATTTCTAACTCCTCATTAAGAGAACCTCTACCTGTGGCGTCTAATATGCCTACAATCATAATAACAAACAAAGACATCACAGTGTAGACAGAAGTAGGTTCCAAAGAAATCACAATGTTAACTTTCAGAAGGGACATAATAATGATTTCAACAATAAAAATGAGTTCAACAGAGGTAGATCACGAGATAGAAATTATTCACCTCAAACAAACTACCACATTAGTCAACATAACACTAATTATAATCGATCACATACCCCGAAAAATAACAATAACTGGAATGGTAATAATCATGGCTCGAGACATCGAGATAATAGTTACTATAGAGGACGACGAGATAATTCTAACAATTATACTCGGAATCGATCTCATTCTCGGGGATCATCTCATTACAACCATAATACAGGGGCGGCAGTTACAAATAATACTACCCCTATAGCTCAGGTCCCACTTGACAATAATACAACACAGTCTTCTGCTGCATGTTTTGCTATTAATTATAATGTGGCAAATAGTTGCCAACAATGCAATCTTATTTTTCAGAAGGCGAAAGAAACAGTTATTAACTGCGGACATATTACACCAGAGGTAGGTGTAAAGATTGTAGCAGTTCAGTTCTGCTCTGTAAGGAAAGTGGTGGTGTGTTGTTGAGATCAGGCATGCTCCAGTCTACCCAGCTGTAAATGGGTAACTCACCCTAGTCCTGAGTTAGGGAAGGCAAAGGCTCCAGGGGAAGCAGGCCCTAAACTTGGTCACTTCAGCCGACGCAGGATGGTGTATGTATGAAGTAGAAGTGTAGAGTGTGATTACCGCGAATGGTGTACTGTTCGTGTGCTGACCAATATAACCACTCACACTTGTGTCTACAAGGCACCAATGCAGACTGCTGGAATCTTAGTTTACTCAATTTATTCAGACGTACACACTGGGACATACGAGTACATCATGGTTCGTTGACATATCAATTTGTAGGTATACATAGCAGATCTGAAGTCATGACACATTCAGAAATAATGGGCAGTACATCAAAAGTTCAATGTCATGATACATTATGGCCACATCCCCCTATCTGACTAAACGCGTCCACCCCGCGTCAGTGAAGGCGGATCGATAAATAACTGCAAAAAAGGTTACTTGACGTCTCATAGTTTGTAGTAGTATATATTATGAAGCCACGAAAGAGGGGGTTTCTAGCAAGATTGAGATCTCCCTGTCACTGTCCGATAATAGGATAAATAATCTGTTCTCTTGGCAGTGATCAAAACAGATGATGACCGAAATCCAACATGGCTACCTCCCCCCCCCCCCCATGAGGGGTTGTCGTTCAGTTCCTACTCATTCCATAGGAAACAGGAAGAATATAAGCCAGATTAACATTTTATAAAAGGGGAGTATATAAAAGGATTTCATAAATGTTTCCATACAGCTCTACGGTGATCAGGTTAATTCATGTAGCCATAACCGCTGCAGGAAAAATCTGTCATCTTCGTCGATACAAAAAACACGACACTACTAGCATAGCGAAGCACAAAAAGTCAAGCTAGGCCTAACCGACGAGAGATCATCAAAAATATAGGAAGCTGGGTTTACCTGGAGTCCGACAATCAATCTATATACTGACATAAAGGAGAGTCTCTAACAACAAAAACTATCGTAGAGAGACACCATCTCCTTCAGAAGAAACCAACACTTCGTGTGAGACATTTATTTTTTTCTGACGGAAAGGACCAGCTCTAGAAAAAACGTCCCTCGCCATTTGTAAGCAGTACATCGGAACTCATCACGACTTGTCAAGACAACGCATACTTCCGCTAGACCGGAATAACAAGAATCTAGTCCCTCCTACCCATCCAAAATATACAATATAGGACTGATTCTACTTGTACTAATAATATGTAATACATATGAATTCAGGCCATAAACACACTAAGCAAATTAATATATTTTCTGGCCCTAAAAAATAAGTACAAACGCAAGCGCAATATCCTTGCGCTGGATCAATATCCAGAACGATTGCTCCTATAATCAAAAGTGTGAATCAAACATGGATTATCTCGCTTTTACCATAAACAGCATTTTCATACACAAATGAATGAATGTCTATATTTTTCCCATATTAAATAGCCATATCGATTTTTGTAATATGTGCGTCAAAATATGCACGCAACAGATTACCACACCCCTCGGGAAAAAAAAAAATGGTACTTTTTTTTTTTTTTGAAATACATCTAGGAGCAACATACAATAGGCTCACAACGCACCAATAACAATGCGCAGATGATAAGCATAAGTTTTATGACCTTAGAGAAAGTACTTCTCTAAGTATAAATATTTCCAGAGAGGTGTCACCAACGCATACTACAATATTTAGCAATGACACAATTTCCCACATTAGTTTTTATACATAAATTTCCATCTAAGATATCTTAACATCATGATCATCAAAGACGAAAAAACATTGAAAGATCAGCGGTGAATAAATATCAATGAACCGCTAAGTAGTGTTACAATCAATATATGATATATTACATATGTGTACACATTTCAACATAGAAACAACTGTATCAAAGTTGTATAACAGTTATGAATCATGTGGGCATCTAGACAAAATATCTGCCATCACATTTTCTGACCCACGGATAGCTCGCACCGAAAAATGGCTGCAGAGCAATCGCGTATCGCGTTGATCTCGCGCTCTTCAGATTTTTACTCTGAATAGCCGTTAGAGCTTTCTGGTCAGTTTCCACAATGAAATGCGCGCCCAGAAGAAATCTTTGCAGTTTAAGGATTGACCAAACCATAGCCAATAATTCACGGTCTAGGACCGAGTAATTCTTCTCTGCGGCATTTAATTTCCGAGAAATATACATCACAGGATGCAGAGTTCCAGAGTACTCTTGCATTAGTGCAGCTCCAATCCCGGTGGATGAAGCGTCACTACGAAGAATAAATGTCTTATCCTTAGAAGGCAATACTAGGATAGGTGAAGTAGAAAACATAGTTTTAACCTTATCCAAAGGGGATTGACATTCTTGAGTCCAATGGACTACATTAGGAGACCCTTTCTTTAGCAAGGAAGAAAGAGGTGACATAATGGAGGACAGATTCGGGATGAATCGTCCATAAAATTGTATTAGACCTAAGAGACTTCGTACTTGCTTTTTAGTCTTAGGAATAGAAATGTTAAGTATCTTACTTGTATTATGGTCTTCTGTTTTTAGGAACCCATGACCAACACGGTGTCCTAAGAAAGATATTTCGCTAAAAACAATACATGCTTTCGATGGTTTCGCTGTCAGGTTATGCTCGCGTAAGATAGACAATAGTTCATTTATACCATTATAGTGATCGTTCCAAGTATCACTGAAAAGACAGATGTCATCAAGATACGCAATGACATCTGAGCGATGAGATAGGATTCGACGCATCATGCGTACAAATGTAGCAGGGGCGTTCATAAGACCGAAAGGCATGAAATTCCATTGGAATAGACCCCTAGGCGTCGAAAAAAAAGCAGTAAAAACGGTTTGGCGTGTTGTTCGGATAGTGGAACTTGCCAATATCCCTTAGACAAATCGAGTTTAGTAAAGAAGTGAGAATTCGATAGTCTCGTAAGTAGCTCTTCTAGTAAAGGCATAGGTTCAGCATCGAATTTAGTCACTTGATTCAATTTGCGATAATCCACGCAAAGACGTATGTTATTGTCTTTTTTTCCGTACTATAACCATCGGCGAAGAATATGCTGATGTGGATGGTTCAATATTTTTTAACTCTATCATCTCATCTAACTCTTTCTCTACCTGTGCTTGAAAATGTATCGGGATAGGATACGGTCTGACTCTTATAGGACTATGGTCAGTAAGAATAATGTCATGTTGAATGACATCCGTTTGACCAGGAATGTCAGTAAGGACATCCTGAAATTGTTCTAACATAGTAGAAACTTGTTTCTGCTCTCCTGGAGATAATTCTGGAGAAATTGCAACATCTTTCCATGATTCATTAGAGTGAAGAGGAATCATTGGAAAAGGTAAATTTACATCCGAGAAACTCGTTTCCTCATCCTGTATTACTGACAGAGATGAGTACTGTCCATGTTGGACTGGAAAATCGTCCGTTGCCTGGAAAACAGGTTGTAAATAATCAGGACGTTCATGGAATTCCGTGAGCATGTTGATGTGGAAGGTTTTACGCTTCCCGTCAATATCGACGATATAGTCAACATCGGAAACTTTTGATATTATATATCGTACGGACCTTTCCAAGAAATGAGAAGTCTATTTTCCCTACAAGGTAGCAAGACAAATGCTTTGTCACCTGGACAAAGTTGACGCAAACATCTCTTTTTTATTGGCAAATTCCCTTGCCTTCTGTTTCGCAAATTCAGAAGAAGCAGTTGCCAATTTGCATGCTTCAATAATCTTGTGTCTAAGTGCGATGACATATTCATAAGAGGATTTTGTGTCATCGACAATATTATCAGCAGTTATAAGATCATGAAGTAAGGACATAGGACCTCGCGGTTTCGCGCCAAAGACAAGTTCAAAGGGAGAAAATCCTGTATGTTCGTTGGCGACCTCTCTATATGCAAAGAGAGCCGCGGGTAAAAACCCTATCCCAATCCTGAGGATGATCTTCTGTTATCTTACCTAGTAGGTTTTTCAGAGTTCTATTCAAACGCTCCACCATCCCATTGGACATAGGATGATAAATACTACTCAGCGATCTCTCTATCTTCAGAGTCGACATTACTTGAGACATGGTATCCGATATATGAGTTGGGTACCATGGTCGGATAATATTTCTGCTGGAAACCCCAGACGAGAAAATATTAACCAAAGAGCATCTGCGATATCAGCAGTAGTTATGCTCTTTAGAGGAACAGCCTCCGGCCAACGTGTGCACATATCAACACACGTCAAAATAAATTGGTGTCCTCTAGCAGACTTTATCTTAAATGGACCAATGATGTCTATCGCCATTTTTTGAAATGGCCGAATGGGAATGTCTGCAGCCTGAATAGGTGCATCATGGCGTGGACCTCTGGATTTAATCTCTTGACATACTTTACAAGATCGACAATAGATTCGTATGTCCTTATTCACAGCAGGCCAAAAGAAAGATTGAAGAACTCTAGCTTTAGTACGGGACGGGAAAAAACCATATGTGTCCAGCACACTGCGAATCATGAGCGTGCTGTAAGATTTTAACTCTCATATTTTTAGGCACAAGGATTTGAGAATGAATGGACTTAGCGGAGTCTTGTACCATACGTACAAGTACGCCTTTCTTCATCGTCATCCAAGATTTACGATTTGTATCCTTATTCGGATCACCTTTTGTTTGCCAGAGTAAAGAATTTTCTTTAGAGTAGGATCATCTTCCTGCTGTTTTGATAAAGGAATCGTGGGAAATCTCTCCAAGGGATCATCTTGGATCTGCGCATCATTATCTTCAGAATGTGTGTGAAGATTTGTGGCATATTAAGAAGAGCTTGAGCCCTAGTGATTACTGCATTAGCAGATTGCATATTAACATTTTCCCAATTAGAAATTTGCTGTGGAGTGCATTCTTTCACTCCATGAATGCGACCGATGATAAGATCAGCGATCGGATTCGGCAAGAGACATGCTTGCACCTCTCCTGTAAAGAAAGGCGTAGCAATATTGATAATGGCAGTGGAGTACTTCTCCAATGTGCCACCAAATGTTACACATTTGACTATATTGCCTGTAGCTCGAGAAGGATTTACGAGTGATTGCCTCCCTCCAATGGTAGTGCACCCCGAATCGAAAAGAATTGATACCGGAGTACCATCTATTAGGCCCCTATTAAAGACAAGAGCACCCCTTCCATTATGCGCAATTGACTCATGGAGAGCGGGAAGTGGGGTGACCGCAGCTTAAAGTAGACACTGTGGTTGGATCGAATAATGTTTTGCATTGCGAACACTCAGATGCTCTAGCAAAATAATCGAAAGCGGAATTTGCTACACTATTGGAGTCTTTTTTTTTATCATTATTCTGATTATCGGTGTCGTGGAACTCCTGTTGTGCAGAGTTAGCCTGGTAATAAGATTTACCATGTCTTTTGTGTTGTGATCTACCTCGGTTTTAATTGTCTCTATAATTATTATTGCCTCTGTTATAACCCCTATTTGGGTTTGAATCATAATATTCATGATCATAATCATCATGCTCATTATATTGAGTATCCCTGTAATATTTGTTTCTTTTGTCTCCATGAAGCACTTGGGTAGTTCCTATAGCTACTCCCCTTTCAAGAATTTCTAACATTATGGGTACCCCTCGCGTGTCGAGGACTATCAGCCCGATTCCAGTTCTTCGAAGAAGAACCCTGATTTGAGTGGTTATCTTGGTTTTGATACTTATTCCAATTAACCTTTTTATCAAATTTATTTTTTAGCTCCTTGGAATTTGTGTGAGTAATTCTGATTATATTCTGTTGCCGAAGCAACTGGCATACTCTCTTTAATGTTAGAGTTACTAAGAATCATGTCAGGGTGTGCCGTGGCATACTGGTCACAATATTCTTCCATTTGCTTTATTTGTACCAGGTTTTACGCTCATGTAAGAACTCTAGGAATGATTTATTTACAGAAGACATGACCTTGTCTCTTAGCAATAAATCCGTAAGACCATCAAATGTTTTCTCTGTTTTGGATAATTCAATCCATCGTGAAAGTGTAATTCGTGCTTTTGAGATGAAATCTGAGAATTCTACACCTACCTCAGGTCTCATTGTTTTAAACAAAAGACGGTAACCTTCCTCAGACAGCTGATATCTCTTTATCAAAGCTGCCCTAACAGCATCATAATTTTCTTTGTCGGCCTCTTCAACAAAATATAACTTACTCAGAGACTCCCCTTTTAGATTTTCAGACAACTGATTCACATACTGTGATTTGTCAACATTATGAGATCGACAAGCCCGTTCAAATCTAGAAAGCCAAAATGTTATGTCATCACTGGTAGGGTTAAACGCTGGTACCTTGACCTTGTATACAAAGGGTTTACCATTACCACCAGATGCCTGATTAACATTACTCATACATGTCAATTTTAATTTCTCTAATTCAAACTCATGTTCTCTTATTGCTTTTCTCTCTTCAGCTTCTCTATCTAATTTTTTTTCTGTTCTGCAGCAGCAGCAACTTCTAATTTTTTCTGTTCTGCAGCAGCAGCAACTTCTAGTTTTTTCTGTTCTGCTGCAGCAGCAGCAACTTCTAGTTTTTTTTTGTTTCTGCAGCAGCAACTTCTAATTTTTTTCTGTTCTGTTCTGCAGCAGCAACTTCTAATTTTTTTGTTTCTGCAATCTTCTGCTGTCTCTGCATCAGCTTCTAATTTCTTCTGTTCTGCCTCAAATCTCCTTTCCTCACTTGCATCTGCAATTTTCTTAAGTTTCAGCAGCAGTATCAGCTTCTTTTTCTAATCTTTTTTCTTCAGCTAGAGCTTTCCTTTCTTCTGCAGCAGCTTTTTTTTCTTCTATTTGAAGTTTTCTCTCCTCAGCCGCAGCTTTTTTTTCCTCAGCAGCAGCTTTTCTTTCTTCAACAGCAGCAGCAGTTTTTTTTCTCTTCTGCAGCTAATGCTTTGTCATATTGAGCAACAGCCCATTGTTCTAAGTCTTTTCCAGTCTTATCAAGAGATTTTCCTTGTGCAATGAAATATCTGATGTAGACATATTGTCTTCTTAAATCAGAAACCTGAAAAAGTAAATAAATAATTACCCTCTTTCAAGTTTAATGGGAGACAAGTCTATACCATAGACTTAGTCTTAGTCCAAACTTGTATGGTTTATAATAAACCAATGATAACTTGAGTACCTGTGGACAACAATAACTGTATCTCAAATACTGTGGGGACAAGCCTTACAAAGGTTTTGTATACCTCAATGTAATCAAAGATCACTTGGGTACCTGTGGAAAAAATATTTCCCTTTACCAATCACTTTGGGAGACAAGCCTTACAAAGGTCTTGTATACCTCAATGTAATCAAAGATCACTTGAGTACCTGTGGAAAAAATATTTCCCTTTACCAATCACTTTGGGAGACAAGCCTTACAAAGGTCTTGTACATTTTGTTTATAACAATAACAATCATAAAGTACTGATCTGTACTATACTATCAGTGTATACCACTATACGTCATATGTCAACTAAAGACATTACAAAGGACAAACAAGAAAAGACAATATGAAAACATTTGCAGAGATCAAATTAAATTAAATAGGAGAAATGAAAAAAAAATGATCACAGAAACCGTGATGATAATTATAACTGCCATAATATAACAAGACAAATAACGCCACAGTGTATAAACATAAGGGTGTAAAAAACTGAAATGAAAGGAAAGATGAGACCTACAATTATACAAACAAATCAAACAAAACTAAGGAACACAAAAAAAATGTTACAAATACAAATATGAAACAGTCGTCACAACTAACCAAATATTTGCAAACTATGTTGCATGCAAATTTCAATTAAGAAATTGCTCCCTATCGAACACCAGAACAAGACCAATATTATTCGGTATTTCCTGTTCTAAGTAACTCACCACCCATCAGGCACCGCAACATACATATAAACACCTACACATTTAAACAAATAACATGTAAGCATAAATAGCATATAGCATACAATATAATTTATGTCATGAATGGAATGTGTTGCAGGTATATAGTGTTGTAAAGCAGGCACAGTTTATTTTTAATAATAATAACTTGCCACTTTTATTTCAGTAATAGATTTTAATTTTAAACTATTACACTGTCAATTTTTCTCTGTTGAGCATCTGATGAAGATCCAACGATGAAACTATGCACTTTTATGTTCAGCAACAACACTGTGATTCTTCTGTACGTTGAGAAATGTCAACAATATTTGCTCCAGATATTTTTCTACACTTGATACCACTGTCCTGTGTAATACTGTCTGTACAGCGAAAAACTGTCAACAAGCGCTGACCTAGATACAGCATCCTATCGGTAATACAGGTCAAGCTGACATCGACTGTATAAAACTGTCCTACTGGTGTGTTGATGTGTTCATTCAAACAAATGTTCTTTTCAGCTGTAAACTGTGATTCTCAACACAAAACTGCGTAAGCTGGACCCAGGAATCTGGCCTCCACACTGTAAAAGTTTCTTTTAAAGTTGCTTTCACACTCCACTCTGTAAAGTATCAGTCTGTATGCTCTGTAAGGAAGAGTGGTGTGTTGTTGAGATCAGGCATGCTCCAGTCTACCCAGCTGTAAATGGGTAACTCACCCTAGTCCTGAGTTAGGGAAGGCAAAGGCTCCAGGGGAAGCAGGCCCTAAACTTGGTCACTTCAGCCGACGCAGGATGGTGTATGTATGAAGTAGAAGTGTAGAGTGTGATTACCGCGAATGGTGTACTGTTCGTGTGCTGACCAATATAACCACTCATACACTTGTGTCTACAAGGCACCAATGCAGACTGCTGGAATCTTATTTTACTCAATTTATTCAGACGTACACACTGGGACATACGAGTACATCATGGTATGTTGACATATCAATTTGTAGGTATACATAGCAGATCTGAAGTCATGACACATTCAGAAATAATGGGCAGTACATCAAAAGTTCAATGTCATGATACATTATGGCCACATCCCCCTATCTGACTAAACGCGTCAGTGAAGGGCGGATCGATAAATAACCAAAGTTACTTGACGTCCATAGTTTGTAGTATATATTATGAAACCACGAAAGGGGGTTTCTAGCAAGATTGAGATCTCCCTGTCACTGTCCGATAATAGTATAAATAATCTGTTCTCTTGGCAGTGATCAAAACATATGATGACCGAAATCTAACATGGCTGCCTCCCTGAGTTGTCGTTCACTCATTCATAGGAAGGAGAATATAAGCCAGAGTTAATTTATAATGGGTATATAAAGGATTTCATAAACGTTGCCATACAGCTCTACGGTGATCAGGTTAATTCACGTAGCCATAACCGCTGCAGGAAAATCTGTCATCTTCGTCGATACAAAAAACGACACTAGCATAAGCGAAGCACAAAAAGTCAAGCTAGGCCTAACCGACGAGAGAGATCATCAAAAAAGTAGGAGCTGGGTTTACCCTGGAGTCCGAATCATCTATTATACCTGACATAAGGAGAGTCTCTAACACAAACTATCGTAGAGACACCATCTCCTTCAGAAGAATGGAAAAACCACTTCGTGAAGACATTTTTTTTTGACTGACGAAAGGACCAGCTCTAGAAAAACGTACCCCCATTTGTAAGCTAGTACATCGGAACTCATCACGACTTGTCAAGACAACTCATACTTCCGCTAGCACGAATCTAGTCCCTCCTACCATCCAAAATATACAATATAGGACTGATTCTACTTGTACTAATAATATGTAATACATATGAATTCAGGCCATAAACACAAAAAGCAAATTAATATATTTTCTGGCCCTAAAAAATAAGTACAAACGCAAGCGCAATATCCTTGCGCTGGATCAATATCCAGAACGATTACTCCTATAATCAAAAGTGTGAATCAAACATGGATTATCTCGCTTTTACCATAAACAGCATTTTCATACACAAATGAATGCATGTCTATTGGGTGTACGTCAGTCGCTGGTACATCTCTAGCTCTGTTGCGAACAGGAGGATATCGTCCGCTGCATGAACATTTGGTGTGAACTATGATGAGTTTTACCCCCACAGAGCTATTGTTTCATATTAGAGGAGACCGTGAGGAAGTCCGCTTTTTCACAGGGAATTAAAAGTATGTATGCTAAAAAAAGCCTATTGCTGTTCTGATGGTTGGTCGTATAACGACAGGCAGTAAATATTGATGTGTAACTCCAGATGAGATCATAGAATGGGAGAAACTATAAACATAACTTATGCACTGGAAAACGCCGTGTGACGACTAGAGCGCAGGAAGACTCAACGTCATGGAGAAAGTTGGTGATAATAAAATGGATGTAGACAACCAAGAGGAATTTGTAGTCAATTCACCTATTGACAGGAAGGAAAACATTTGCAACCAAAACAAAAAGAGGATAAATCTTTAAAAAAAAAAAAAAATTTTTAAGCTGGTTAGATAAAGTTTTTACAATTCTATCCTCAGGTAATAATAACAAACATTGGTATGTTATATTAAAAATGACCTATTGATTAGATTTTTAATTTTAATTGACAAAACCCCCCTCACAAATGAAACAACAAGTTTATGTCCCCGTATACTTTTTAGACGGGTACAATTTCTACAACATGCGCATGACTCACATTGTGAGGCTGGACATATGGGATCCGAAATACTCGAACACGATCTCGAGTGTACTGGTCTTCATTCTTTTGGGGCCAGAGTGGTCAAGAGATTTTCTCGCAGGTATGGTACGTTCCATGTACTACATGCCAAGAAGTGTAAAGCACGTGGAGCTTTTCACACGGCGCCTATTCAGGCTTGCGATATCTCAGTAAGACCCGTTTGACAAGATGGCCAATAGATATTATTGGTCCATTGCTACCTCATCGGCCCAGAGGACCATAGATTTCGTCCTTACGTGCATTGATTTGTGCACACGATGGCCAGAAGCTATCCCATTAAAGACCACCACTACCACAGATGTAGCTGATGCACTACATCTCATCTTTTCTAGAATAGGGTTTCCTAGAAAACTTTTATCAGACCATGGGTCACAGTTTATATCTGACACCATGAAGGAAGTCATGAAAACTTGG
The DNA here is from genome assembly GCA_024509875.1 of Oreohelix idahoensis. NCBI lineage: Eukaryota > Metazoa > Mollusca > Gastropoda > Stylommatophora > Oreohelicidae > Oreohelix > Oreohelix idahoensis. The sequence continues at coordinate 9,770 of JAMPIV010019512.1, read as the reverse complement.
GACACTGATAGGAATTTAAGTAGTATTTATCATCCGATGAGTAATGGTGCGGTTGAAAGACTTAACCGTACACTTAAACAACTACTACATAAGGTTACTGCTAAGCACCCTCATGACTGGGACAGAGCACTCCCAGCTGTTCTATTTGCTTATCGGGAGGTACCGCATGAACAAACTGGCTTCTCTCCCTTTGTATTAGTTTTTGGTGCTCCCCCAAGAGGTCCTATGGGACTAATAAAAGACTTATTAATTGACGCGGAGATGACTCAGGACACTCAGTCATCTTACGAGTACGTGATTAATCTTCGGAAGAACATTATTGAGTCTTGCAAGTTGGCAACAGCTTCTTCTGAGGCTGCAAAAGCTAAGGCTCGATCTCTACAAAATAGGTCTCGACGATTACGCCAATTATTCCCAGGCGACGAGGCTTATGTGTTACTTCCTCACAATAACAATAAATTATTGATATTTGGGAATGGTCCTTACCAAGTCATTGATAAGATAGCCGGCGTGGATTACCTCTTAGATATCAAGGGACACTAAAAGAAACTTCATATTAACATGCTCAACCAATTTCATACACGTCCTGAACACTTACAGTCAATTTTTCATGAACTAGATGACAACACAGTATCTACTTTGTTATTTATTATTCCAACTTATCCGTCATCCAGGAAGAAGAATCTTCTTTTCCTGAGGTACAGTTACCGTTACCGGTACCAGTAGTTCAACCTACTGAATCTTGGCGGGATGTAACCATCTCTTCAACGGTTACACCGCAACAGCGTCTACATATTGCTCAACTATTACAACCTTATGCCAGATGTGTTGACCGACGTTCCGGATCGCACAGCGACTATTAGTCATGGCATTACTCTAAATGATGATACACCTATTCGTGTACATCCCTATTCGGTTCCTTTACATTTCCTTGCTAAAACTACTAAGGAACTTGAACAGATGTTGTCTCTGGGAATCATTGAGACTAGTAATTCGCCATTCTCTTCCATTAGTGATTGTCCGGAAGAAGGACAATAACATCAGACTATGTGTTGACTATAGAAAAATTCTAATATGCTTAAGACTATAGTTGACAGCGAACCACATCCACTTATCGACGACTTACTGCCACGTCTATCCAACGCAACTATATTTAGTAAGATAGACTTAACTAAAGGTTATTGGCAGATACCACTGACCGAAAAAGCAAAGTACTACACCGCATTTTCCACTCCACAAGGTCTATACCAGTGGAATGTGATGCCTTTTGGGCTTGTTAATGCGCCAGCTACCTTCATTCGCCTGATGCGACAAATTTTATCAGGTAGACCAGACGTTATTACGTACATATATGACGGACATTATTGATCTTGTTTTAGGTTCGTCGTTTGAGGGAACATGTTTCGGGGACACTTAGATATGTGTTTTTCGACGACTCTAAGGAATTATCCCATCTAACTGCTAAAAAAAACTACAAAGGTGCAGATCGCGTTGTAAAATGAGAATAACCTAAATTTTGGGACATTATCATTTTTGGAGTCGGTTATATCCGAAACGATTACCATAGTACGGTCTCCAAAATTCTAATAAAACATAGGCAGAGCAGTCTCCTCTGACAGGGAAATACGAAAGAAACAGGCCAGGGGGAGTTTTGTTAGGACTTGTTCAATATTACAGTAGATTCATACCAAACTTGTCTCTCCATCACGGGCCTGTATTGTCCTTCATGGTTTAAAAAAAACGACATGCCGGTTGACGTGAAGGGTGACATGGACTGGTATATTTGCAATGAAACTTTCTACAAAAAATATATAAATTTGTTTTCGCATGAACCAATTTTAAGACTTCCCGATGCTTCCAAAAGATCATTTTTCTTACGAACAGATTGCTATGTAACGTACGGCATCGGTTGCATGCCTGCTCCTGAGAACCATGATGGCGTTATCTTCTACATCTACATTATATATTTTTCAAGAAAGCTAAAGCCGGCAGGCTGCTAAAACAAAGTATTCCACAGTGGACAAGGAACTTTTGTCAGTTATATGGGCAATTACAAAACTGGAAAAAGTTCTTGCTTGGTGCTCCATTCACCACCATTCAGGGTAACTGACGGTCAGCGTGCTGTAGCATCTTTGCGGCGTAGATCAAACCACAAAAGAGTCAAAAACTCGCCAGATTACGCGATCATCCTGCAGGCATTTGAATTCTCCATTTGAAACATATTCCTGGCACTGAAAAACATTGTGGCGGATGCGTTTGTCACGTAAATCCTATTGACGACGAATAAATCAACATTGACATTCCTAAAACTTACGTCAATCATCATACATTGGATAGAACGGAGATGTCAACAGAATCAACTATAAGGGAACTCTAACCTTGACTTCAATTTAATAAATTTATAACACCACTATATGCATCCCTACAGAATTGAACTAAAGACAATCAAGGTATACATATTGACATTGAAACTTCGTCTAACGTCCTTACACAAAATATATGAAAATTCTCGTTTCAAACAATCATGGTAACAATATCTGACGACAAGTCGAAATTATATCCAATGTGCACTTAAATTCTTGGTCCTAGGATAAATTGACATTTCTGTCCGAGGACGTAAATGCTTTCAACAAACATTTGTCTAAAATAGAATTCATCAGGATCAGGACTACGGATGGATCATCATATCCTATACTAATTAATTAATTAACTTAACTTCTTAATTGAATTAATATCAATAAAATGAAATTTGAGAAAAAAATGAATGAATAAAACAAAAAAAAGAGCAAACGAAATATAAAAAAGAAGAAATTATGAAAAGAGAAAATAAATAAATCTCACACAAGTATTAGATTAATATTTTTTTTTAATGTTACCTTATACGTTATTTTAGTTTAGTTTAAATTAGATAGTTATTATTCAACTAACACTTAACACACAACCCACAATTAAGTTAAACTTATATTCCGAATTCTTTTTCTATTTCTTCTCACTTATTTTTGTCTTTTCTTCTCTCATAACATTCGTGTTATATTAGAATCTTAATAATTTAACTCTTAGTTTAATTAATTTAATTTTAATTAGTCAAATTAATTCCTATATGACATACTAATACGACAGAGACCTCTATATTTAATTTTAATTCTAATCATCGTCACTAATTTGACATTAACAATTTTTAAATTTAGTTGATTATAATAATATGCATAATATTGATATATAATATGATTAATGTTTAGATGACTATGACAAATAGTTAACTAACATTAGTTGAATCATCACCGCGACACGGTGTTCTACTCAGAACCACTCGTCCGGCCAGATAATGTCCCACAATTGTGTTAAAACTTCTTTTTACTAGAAAAAAATTGTTTAAGTCAGGATAGATCTTGAAAAAAAAAAGTCCTATCGATTTTTTTTTTTCCCCGGTGTACAGGGAATTGTTACGGTATATGTTTCACATTAAACGCCGTCTGCTAAAGGTTAAGCAGACGTGCAATTGTAAAGGTTTCTTTAAGACATTTTCCATATATTGCATAAGATAGATGTTTCAATTATTTTGAACGCTCCATACACGATCGATTATGACGTGTTCTAGCGTTTGTTTTTGGGTCACAGTCGGTAACTAGGAGACGCTACCCTTTGTTACTTGACCGTCCAAGCTGAATAGCTGTTGCGTTTTTATTCCTACCTTCCAATTCAATGGCAAGGTGATATAGCCTTTTATATGTGTATTTATGCAGGACCAGGGTCATCCAAACTCAACTAGATCTCTACGAGAGAGGTGAAACTTTATGGAGGTTAGTGATTAACTAAATCCTTGGAAGGAGAAAAGATAATAGTCTACTTTGCACATTCACGAGTAAATTAGACTCACAGAGGTGCCTCTCACGTCGGCAGGGAGTTAGCCATTCTATTTTCTGCTTCAGTGCATATAGCTGTGATGTTCTGACACAAATCACACTCATTGTAATCCTTAAACGGGTCATTGACACATGAAAACAAGTCAAAACTAAAAGTCATCTTCACGGCTATTGATTGATTGATCATGTAACCTCAAGTGGTGCTTCAACAAGATATGCATGTTTACTGTATAATCAGTAATGAATGCATTTTAAATTGTTGGAAACGGGACTCGAAACCCAACAAGCTAACATTAAATTCGTTCGAATCACGTCTACACCATTCAAATCAACCTTATGAATTCACGTAATTTTATGTCAAGTTTTTGCTGTGAGTTAATCACTCGACATGAAACAGTTTTATGTTTCTACATCCTTGATAGCCAAGTTTCTCATTAACGACAATTTTCGCGTAAGGTGAGGTATCAGACCCCATCATTTCGCGTAAGAACACAACGAGCACTCTATCAGAATCTGTTCAGGAAATACACAACCAGTAAACCAATACTACGTAAAATGTCCCTTTCAAAATTGGTCCACCACATGCGACCAGACCGAACACTTGATACGATTTTTAAGCGATTGAAAACCCCAAATCATTGGAGATACCAGTTAATGAACATTCCACCTTCCAAGACTAAACATGGTATATGGCCAAGTTTTTTGCATAATGGACTGAAGATCAGCTACCAATATACACAAACTTTGGCCTTTAAACTAAGAGCCAAGGATCAAGACCATCCAAACACCTGAGGCAGAATTCCCACTCTTCTCGGTACAACATGTAGATAGTAGCAAGGTGCATGTTCACAATCCTTTGAAGGACCGATGGACTACTAACCAGGCAGGGTTCGAAGACAAGTCCCGATACAATAGCACATATCATAAAATCGATTGAGATCAGTTTATTTTACAGGCAATCAGAAATTCTGAACGTGATCAGTGGATGTTATTTCTAGGTTTCAACATAATAAAAATCATCTTACTCTAGTCGTAATAATTATTTTTTTTTAGTTTTCATACATTTTGTTAGGACCTCAAGTGGAAAAAGGAAGGGGGATAATCCACAGCGTCATAATATTTAATCATTTGCTTCAGGGCCATGGAAGGTTTAATAATCCGGACTGGTAGCGCTAGTCAGCCGCCATCAAAATACCTCAATTGGCCTCCCAAGAGTTCCACTGAATTTACAACCTGTGGAATTAAAATTTTTATGCTTCCTAGATTCGCCATCCCAATTGTTCATCTCATCATGAACAATGTCTATCCTACACTTCAAACATCATCACTTTTCAAATCAATTTTTCAATTCTTGCAGACGTCCTCAATAACGTCCCATCATCATAGCAGTAATAAGCATAAACATCATCATCAATCTCATCTTCATCACCTGCCATTCCGAAAATGCATCGATCTATCAATTATTCATCCCATTCATATCCATCTTAATCATATAATGCATCCCATCCTCCCGAATCATTATCTAATGTCAATGATAATCATTCATCAATATCAACTAGTCTTTCATCAATTCATCACCCAGATCAACTCATTCATCAACAACAACGTATATCAAGGGATGGTACAAGGAATCAATCATCATCTAAATATTCATCATTCATTAACATACAAAGATCCATCAATCCCATTTCATCCGCGTATTATAAAACTCATCAATATCAAAATCATCAATGTCTGCCAGAATATCGTCCATCTAATTCATGTTCATCATCAATCATCCATCATCATTCATCATCACATCATCATTCATCATCATTTCATTCAATCAATCAAATCTCCATCATCATCAACATCACGGTCAAAATTCATTCAACATCAGAAATACATCTGTCAAAATACAATAATTTCAACATTACATTCAATAAGATTCAAGCTCTTCAACTCACATCATCCCTAAACAAAAATCAACATCAATACATCCATCTTCTTGATCAATATCGTTGAATTCATACATCATCATCATGTCATATCCTTCATCCATCAATACACAACATTGCTTTCATCATCATGAATATCATTCATCATCATTCAATGTTGCATCAACATTTCCATTGCATATCATTCATTCATTAAATATCAACATCATTGCAAAAATTTCATTCATAAGTCATCCATTATTATTCCATTATTTTAAATCATTCATACATCAATCATCAATCTCATATCATCATTCATGCATCATCATTCTTCATTCATTGATCCATCATCATCATAATCATCAATTCCATATCAAACATCAATCAATAATCATCAAAACATTCATATCATTATATCATCAACATCATCACTATCATCAATCTTCTGAAATTTCATCATCATCAATCTTATCATCATTAACCAATATTATTCACGCTATCCACTATCAATGTTCATCATCATAGGATCAATCTATAAACATTCAATATAATTATCATTCAAAACATCATCCAATAGTCATCATTATTATCTCAATCAATATCATCATTTCATCAATGTCATCATCAATATCATCCCATCAAAATTTTCACTTTGTGATCACTTATGAAGCATAGGGCTTTTCCCCTGTGCAGCAGATCCCCTTGTAAGGAGGCTGCACATTTAAAACTGTCACCAATGATAACTACGATGTTCCTCTGTGGCCAATTTGGGTTTTCCATGTTGAGGTTTTGCCAAGCCTCATGCTCAACACACCAACATAGTCGCCTTTTACGGACGATGCCTGGGGGGTGCAGTAGTCCATATTCATTGTGTGTCTCTTCAGAATGACCCCCCCTCCCCCCCCCCCCCACGGGGAAACTTCACGTGGAGTCCCAATCATAACTGACAGCGAAAGAAGAAAAACAAACAACAAAAAATTGGTTATATTTAACATCCTTGGGGGGGGGGGGGGGGAGGGGGGCACCCCCCCCGGTTCCTCCCCCCCCCCCCCCCAGCCCGGGATCCAGAATCATTTAATCTTTGCTCACTGCCGGCTTAACCCATAGGTGCTCAGTCTCCCTCAGCAAAATGTAGAAGGGGTATGAATGCTAACTGTTTCCCTGTATCGCGGTGGTTGTGTTACACTAGGAGTTCAATACTCCGTTACATCCATGTAATATTTAGGTCCTTACGGTTTTTTCATACCAAATTTCCAGCAAATGTTTAGCCTTGGTCATTCATCGATTGTGGGTGTTTTTTTCTCTCTAACATGTTGATCATTATTGTCCTTTATGTATTTTCCTCCCTAAACCTTATCATGCTCTAGGGATTGCCACTTGAAAGCTATGTCCCTGTCCAGCTCTCCTCATTACCGCGTTACCCCCCTGCCATGACCCAGGACAGTTATTCCACACCAAGTTTTTCTGAAAGTTTCGAGGATTCGTATTTAACTATGTTTTCACATTTAAGGCCGGAGCCATCCACTTTGACACCTTCTCGAAGCAGTGAACTGTGAATCCTGACACACTAACTGACCTGGGTGATGGAGTATATCACCCACGACCATCTCAGCGCTGCAAGTAAGTTTTGCAAAAATAGTAATTTTTTATTTTTTTTTTAAATTAAGTTAATTATTCAATTTTACCTCATGCATCATTAAAGCGGTTATCCGAGTTGTCCCTGGGGAGAAAAATCACGGTAACACTGGGAACAATTTAGCAATTGACTTCTTTTTTAAATTAAATAGATTCTCGAAGATGATGAACTGTATTACTTTTTAATAAAATAAAGCTCCGTTTTTTAAAATGTCAAGTAAGCCAGATGTTGTATGGCTAAAGATTCATTATGAATAAAAAAAAATTTTTAATAGTCAGGATTTTCTTAGGCCAGCCTGGTAAAAACCTGTTTGTCCCTACGCGAATTATCCCCGTTATTCATGTTTTTAAACTCTTGTAACGCTTTTTGTTTGGGTACGATTCAATTTCATCCGCAAACTTTGTATATTTGGAGCAAGGTTTTCCTCAACATGGGGGTTTTCATCTCGGAGACCCTAAGAATTCCGTGAGAGGTCGTTACGGGTTCTTTTTCAGCGAGAGGTCCGTTACGGCGAGTTTTCTGCGAGGAGGTCCGTTATGGGTTTAGCAGAGTAGGTGGTCGTTATAGGGGTTATTTCCTCGAGTAGGATAACAAAAAAGTAAAGTTTATTTTTTTTTTATAACTTTACGGTGCTGGACGAATGTAAGCGATCGCAGTGGAAGGCTCAGTGACGCGAGCATGCCCCCCGTAATAGCAAGATGCGCAAATAAGGATTCGTGTCTCACTCTCTACCACTTACCAAAATGGTTTTCCCCCATACTGCATCTCAAGAAGAGTAAGTTATTTTTTTAATTTTATAGAACCACTTGGATGTGGTATAAGGGAAAAAAATCTAACATGAAGATTTTGGAAAAAATGAAAAGCTGAAGTTTCATTTTACCTTACGATTAGTGACCATGGCAATTTGATGGTGGAAATATCTTTTATGTGTCTGGAGAAACCAAACAAAAACGAGTAATGCTAAATTATGTTCCGCAATATTAAACAGAATCCGCCAGATAAATTCATTTCTCTACGATCTAAAGATGGAATGACAAATTTTTTTTTATTAGATGAATTATTTTTTGAACCTTACTGCATACACGCCTATAAGCCACTATGAGTGTGTAGATATACTAAATATTTAAATAGGATGTTTATATTTTGTACATTAACTGATAACGCCCTAAATCATTATGAGATTGTGTAGATAATAAATAGTTTTTTAATTAGCATGAATTATATTTTGTAACTTTACTGAATCACGCCTAAGGTACTATGAAGATGTAGGATAATAATTAATTGGTTTATGCACGGGGTTTTCCTGAGGTCCTGAATAAATTACTTTCAAAGGATCCCTTTTAGGATAAAAAGGTGTGAGAAATGGCGTCTTTTAGAAACTTTTACCGTATTTCAAATTCAATAATGGCCGTTTTCCCCAGTATCCCCTGTTTTTTCCACGGGTGTTTTTAGATATTTCTCTCTATCTCTGCTCCTCTCTCTCTCTATATCTCCCACCTCTTTTCTCTCTCTCCCCTTCCTCTCTCTATTAATTTTTCTTTTTGCGCCTTTTTGTTTTTCCACAATATTTCCAACGTGTTTACTGGGGCCCGGAAGGGAAGCAAAGAAAAGTAAACCTGAGCCAACCTAGCATGTCGTAAAAGGGCGAATAAGATGGGTTAGGCTACCTAATATCCGGAAAAAAAAAAAAAAAATGGTTAAGCCACAATAATTTTGAAAATTGGTCCCAATAAATCAGGTTGGCTTGGGCTGGTTAGTAAAAGAAAGGATTAAAAGTGCATGAACAAGATCACCACAATATTGGAAACTGACGAACAAGAACCAGAAAAGTGTCAGTGGGAACAAGAGTTGAGGAATCATTGAACCGCTGGTGATGGACAGGACACACATTGAGTAAAACCTGTTGAATAGCCATTACATAGGACAGTCCTTATTCGTGGAAATCCTCACAGGGTAAGAGAGGCAGATGGCGGAGTAATAAAAGAAGATAAAACACTTGAAGTAGAGAAAATAAACCTGGGGAGACAAAAAGTGAAAATGATTCAAACATGTGGAAAGGAACTTTGAGCTGGATGGCAGTGACAGGCAGGTACTTGGAAAACAACGTAAGCTTTGGGGGGGTTTGGCACGTGACAGGGAGGACTTGGATACTACGGAAGTCTGTGGCCGTGCAGGAGGACTTGGCAATATCATGTCCATGGGGTGCTAAAATGGGAGTGATTGATAGACTGAGTTGTGTGAAAAACGGTTGTTGGAGGTGGACATGAGACTGTTATTCTTCTTCTTGCTAAGCGTCGTCCTGAAAAGGCGTTTGGTTATGTTGTTGTCGCCGTACATACGAAGCTGCGTTTTTGC
>JAMPIV010019511.1:0-28326 GCA_024509875.1 Oreohelix idahoensis | reverse complement strand
TTCTAACTACGATGGTTTGGCTATGTGTACAGAATGGAAGAAGATCGGTTACCACAAAAAATATGGAAAAACCTAGAGCCAGGGATCCAGACCTTCAGGACGACCCAGAGCTCGCTGGGAGGATAATATTAGACAATCCATGAAGGACCTAAGACTAACCTAGAACCAGGCCAGGAGGAAGACAGCAGGTAGGACAATATGGCGTTCTCTCTGGCAAACGTCTACACCCTAGGGTAGAAGAGGAACGACTAAGTTAACGTCAAGAGAGCTCTTCAGTGTTATATAGAACCAATTTTGACATATAGAAGTGAGTCATGGACAATTAGTAAACAAGAAGACAAATAATTAAAGGCCAAAGAGAAGTGGTTTGACAGAAGAATGTTAAAATACCGTGGACAGCTATAATCAGTAATGGGGATATCCTGAAAGAGGCCCATGCGCAAAGAAGCGTATTCCTCAGGTTAGAAGGTGTCGTACATGATGTACTGGGCGGGGCACCGATGGTCGCATCACTACAGTGTGATGGGAATTGTTGCTAAGAAGGTTTCTAGAAATTGGATCGTTAAGAAAGAAAGAGACCTATTCGAGATGCGGACAAGAAGAAGAGAAAGCGAATGCTTTCCACTAGATAGTGTTTTCTAATAAATCATGAAAAGTTTTCTATTTCCCAAAGATCTTAGATTCTGCCCTCAGATCACGATAAAGAAAAAGTCCCCAACTTCCTAAATGAAGGATCTTACCTATATGTAAATTACAGGCTTCCCGCTGTAAATTCCACTGCCCCCTCCCTTTCCCCCCCTTTTTTTCTCAGTAATTTTTCCCTCCCTGTACAGTAATGGTAAACCCAGTGGATTGGATGAAAAATCATCGTTATACCCAGTTAATCCGATGAAAAAATGTGGCAGGACAGTGGAAAGCGTATTCACACCCTGCTCCACTTAGAACCTGGGGCTTCCTCTGCTTTAGGTTCCCTATGAGAGAACCTGCACGAAGCAGTTACCAGCGCTTTTTGTGGTAATTCGTGAATCTATCATTTTAATATGCTGAGATTGACAACCTAAAATGAGCCTATACAGCCACCAGCAACCGGTAAGTTAATCATGTCAAAGGCAAAACATAAAATGATAAAATGTACAACGTACCCCTTATCGGGTGGGAATTTACAGATTTCTGGCACAGGAAAACTTCCGAATAATGTCAGACCACTGGTCATGAGGCCGTCTTACAGACAGTCATGGTAATAATGTTAGTTATAATCCCACTATTATCCTGTATATAGGTTCCGAGGACAAGTATTATAGATGTGAGTTTCCTTTCTGGTTAATCTCAGAAGATCCTCAATACGTAGTCCTATCTTCTCTATTGGAATCCTGTTTTTCATCGGACCTAGCTTGTCTGACATTTTCGTCTACTTTTCGTCCCCACTCCCAGTTCCTACGCGGGAAAATCTCCAGTCAGAAGTAGTCTATTTTAATAAATTTCATCTAGACCTAGAATGTTCGAATGTCTAATTTTAGTATAGGTATTCTCCCCCACCCCTCTCATGAAAATTCCGCATAACAACATGCGTATGGGGTTTATTTGAAAATCCTCCCATATACGGTATGAACGCTACCGGTTGTGTTTATGAATCGTGTTTGTAACTCAAGATATAACCTCAGTTTAAATTGTTATCATAAATGTTGACAAACACTATGTCTATCTCCGGAAGTATTAATAATCTTCGTACCCCACCTAAGGTAACCTGTCGTGTGTTTTAAACCCTCCTGTTGGCACATGCGCAGTTTATCTCCCGATCATCAATGCACGAAAACTGACCATCATAACTTGTGGCAAATATTGCGCTGCCTGTGTCTACTTTAACAAAGGTTGTTCAATTAACCTGTCTCGCTACTTAAGACCGAAACTGTGACGTAAACGTACACAAACAACTCCCTCCTGCACAGATGAGAGTCACTGTGTTTTAAAAAAAAAAAAGGTCAGCGATCAAGATTGCAATAAGGGATTGTCAATTAGGACCCAAAATAAAAAATAAAAAAAAATAAATAAAAATCCAGTATATGTTAGATATTGCCCGGGTTCGAATCTAATTTTTAGAGTCAGATGTTGAGACATAAATATCTTAATAATTAATAAGAAACGTAGTGCCTGTATTATGTAGCAAGCGTGCATCTCTCTTGTACACATATGTCTCAGTCCTTTTGCTGACAGCCACACGGTAAATAACCTAAAGGGAGACCAATTACAGAGCCGAAACACGGGGAGGGGGGGGGGGACTGCTTCTGATGATTAGAATGGCTCATATTGTAGCGCTTTGTATAGAGTTTCCTATTATCCTAGAAGGAGACCTAAACTCACGTGGAGAAGACAACTTGAGACAGAAATGAGCAGGACATGGAAAAATCCAGAGCTGATGGCACGGGACACGTGGCTTTGGCATGAGTTTATTGAAGGTTTATGTTCCTAGAGGAGCTGAAGGTAATGAATGAATGAACGAATGAAGGAATGTAGACAAATATAGAACAACTGCAATAATCTCTCGGTCCCTAAAGCTTGCTCCAGGCGACGAGCATAACTTCAACTCAGTCAAACGTGTTCATCCATGAGAAAAACATCTGCATCAACTCCAGGTTACGGGAGAGAGGACAAGCAACCAATAATTTTGCGTAGAACATTAGCTAAGTTACCGTCAGCTCTAGCGTCTAGCGAAGAACAATAAATAATGACAGGGATAAAATAGAAGAGCTTGATAGTGTACACAGTAACATTTAGTATTATATATATATATACTGACACGGATAAAATAGAAGAGCTTGACAGTGTACACAGTAACATTTAGTATTATATATATATATATATATATATATATATATATATATATATATATATATATATATATATATATATATATATATATATATATATATATATATATATATATATATATCTTGGGGCTGACCTAGCTGACCTAGCTGAACTATCTGTTCGCCACAACGAGTTGAAAACAATAAATGAATGAAATAAATGAGTCTTCTTCCTTGACCTTTCAACTCCCATAGGACCCCAGGCATTCAACAAACGTCTTCCTGTCCCCTGCCATCGGCTCAAGGTCTTTCAATGCCTCCTTCATCAAACTGTTTGTTGACGTTTTTGTTGTTTAACATTTTTGACAGGATAGGGTAACCAGCCTTATGCCGAACCCTCGTCAGTCGCTTTTTATGCCATGCATGGTAGGGATCAGTTTTACTATTCTTTGCTGCCCTTCTGGGCCCTGGTAATAGAGGTGGGCAAATCGACACACTCCGCTGTTTCGAGACAGTCGGCTCAGTGATTTAAACTGTGTCGAAACAGTGTGTCGACACAACGGCACAACGGCACTATTGCCCCTATCGGGGAGAAAGAAGTCTCTAATAGACAGTATACATTACTATACATGAACTGTTTTTACTTGCGCGCTACTGTCGTGTGTGAAAATCTATGGCATTTCGTGTGACCACAATTCAATATTTTTACACAAGTCTTCATTATGATGAAATAAAACCGAGATATGATGATAGCTGCAGTATATGTGAAAATAATAAAAACAACAATAATAATAACAGTAATAATAACACATGATATCAAACTAGAGTAAGCTAGTTTTGGTAGACAATGATTCAAATCCACACCGAGTACACAGATATCAGCAGAGCTAATAAAGTGTCCATTACATTTATACGAACACACGGACACTTTCAACTTTAACATAGTGCCTAAAACATTGACAACTGCAGCACTGACACAATTTCCAGTGTCTATAACTTCTCAGCAAAAAAAATATCACTTGTAAAATCAAGTCATCATAACACATCCCTGAAACATATGACATGTTTGATATTCCATACTAATGTTCCGAACGGTTGATTCAAATTTTACAAAGGCCCTCGGAAGGTGAGACAGTGAGACAGTGTGTCTCTGCAAAACAGCGAGGCAGACAGGAACTGAAACTGTGTCGAAACAACAAGCAGGCTGTGTGTCGAAGCTCTCGGACTCGATGCTGTTTCGAAGCATTGTTTCGACATATACACACAGTAGCCATCTCTACCTGGTAAAACATGGTCAAATAAATGAGTATCTTGTATTGATAAAGTTCCTTCCTAAAAGAAGAACAACAAGGTTTTCGACAAAATAGATTTAATGCAGACTTCATGGTCATAAAGCGAATAAAAGTTGAGTAATATATGAATTAACAAAGAAAATCGTATGGCGTCAGTTTTGTCACATAATTTAGTTCGCTCTCTTTTCCTCTCCGGCAGTATGGTTATTTTAGAGTCATTGGTTGCACTTCTTCTCCGTAATAATTCGTCGTGTCTGATTCCCTGACCATCCCTGCTGAGAGAGTAGAGAGGTGATGCAATATTGACCGACTGTCATGTTGGTAGAATTCTCGTGTACCAAACTTTGGCCGCGTCGGATGAACGCCCAGCAAGTTTTATTAGCGCTGATATGGCTATTGTGATTCACTAACTACTGTCGTGAAGAGTCACAGCCCAGATAGTTACACGAGGGTAGGTGTTTGCACAAGGACGGGGAGATAAATTACTCGTCTACGGACATATTACAGACATGCATCTGAAAGACAGAATGTTGTAATAGCTTCCGAACAGAAGTGTTACAAGGACATTATTTGTGATAATGTAGGGAGTTGTAGTACAATCGTTACCACGAATCGACGGATACAACATCTCCTTATACGAAAAATGACCTTTTAAATAGCATGCAGAATTTTCCTATGAGGAATCTTTTTTTAATAGAAGCCATCAAACCACGCATGTTTGAATCTATTGGCCGGCACTCGAGATGTAAGCTTACTTACTTACTTACTTACTTAGTCGTTCCCCTTCTACCGTGAGGTGTAGAGGTTTGGAAGAGAGAGCGCCAGACTATCCTATCGGCTGTCTTCCTCCTGGCCTGGTTCCATTCTAGTCCTCGATCCTTCAAAGATTGTCTAATGTTGTCCTCCCAGCGGACTCTGGGTCGTCCTCGGGGTCTGGATCCTTGGCTCTTTGTTTCCCATGCTTGTCGTGGTATCCGATCTTCTCCCATTCTGCAGACATGGCCAAACCATCTTAATTGGGACTGTTCTACTTGGGTCTGCAGGGGGTAGGATTTAAGGCCTCGACGTATCGTCTGGTTGCGTACCATGTCTCTTCTTGTTACTTCAACCACCTTCCTCAGATACCTCATTTCTGAGGTTTGGATCTGGCTTTTATGGGTTGTAGTCATTGCCCATGACTCGCATCCGTATGTCAAGACTGGGACATAGGTGGAGCGGTATACAGCCATCTTCGTTTTCTTACCAACCTCTCTCTTGCTGAGGAATCCTCGATTTATGGCCTGAAAAAGTCTCCCAGCTGCTGCTTTTCGAGTGACCAACTCTTCTTTGATGCCTCCCTTTCGGTCTATAATAGCTCCGAGGTATTTAAAGTGGTCGACCTGCTCCAGGACCTGTTCTCCCAGCTTAATCTATCTGATGTTTTCTTTCTTCTCGTGATATCACCATGGATTTTGTTTTAGAGCTGCTTATGACCATCCCTCTCTTCTCCAGCTCTTCCTTCCAGACTTGCAGGTTGGATTGGAGATGTGCCTCTGATTTAGCAATCAGGGCAACATCATCAGCAAATGCCAGCTCCGAAATATAGACCTGTCTCATCTTCCAGTACCCCACTGAATACTTTCTTGTTCTCTCCTTACATGCCTTGATGACATCGTCCATAAGGAGTATGAAGAGGTAAGGTGATAGGATATCACCTTGTCTTACACCAGTGGTGGTCCTGAACTCTTCTGACTTATGGTTTGCTGTCCTCACATAATTTCTGCAAGACTTGTAGAAGCTCTGTATAGCATGAATCAGAGGTGCTGGAATATTCTTCCTTGCCAAACAGTCCCAAAGTTTGCTCCAGGGGACCCTGTCAAACGCCTTTTCCAGATCTATGAAACAAAGATGCATCTCACTCTTATACTCAAGGGCCTTTTCACTCAGCTGTCTGAGTGTGAAGATTAGGTCTTGAGTACTTCGGTTTGCTCGGAATCCGCACTGGACCTCATCTAATTGTGGCTCAGCTAGGCGTCGGAGTCTCTGCTCTAGGATTCTAGAGTAGATTTTACCAGCGACACTGAGAAGGGATATGCCTCTATGGTTTCCACACTGTCGATTGTCACCCTTTTTGAAAATTGGTGTTATGATGGCAATCTCCCAATCCTTTGGTATGGTCTTGTTGTACCACGCTGCCTATAAAACCCTTAAGAGTAATAGGTCGCCTGATGCTCCCATGAACTTAACCATTTCTGGTGTTATACCATCATGCCCTGCTGCTTTGCCCATCTTGATTTTCTCCAGTGCTGCCTTCAGTTCTTCCATCTTTATGTCATCTTCACCATCATTGGTTTTCTCTTCTGTGCTAGTGTTTATCATTTCTGATGCTTCACCATGCTCACCATCCAGGAGTTCTGAGAAATATTCTTTCCATCTTCCCATTACTTCCTTCGGGGCAGTAAGCAATTTGCCTTGCTTGTCCTTTATAAATTTGAGAGGGCATTGTTTTTCCTTCCTCATATTCTTTAGGGTCTTATAGAACAATTTCTGGTTTTCTTGTGCATCTTTTTCTAGCTTTTCTCCAAATTCCGTTTACTTGGTTTCTTGCGTGATGTTGGACAGTTCCTAGGCTGAGCAACTCTTTCAGTTGTTCTTTTGATTGTTAGCAGGTAGTGATCACTTCCAATCTCTGGCCCCCTCCAGACTCTAGCATCTCGGACATATTTGAATGAGCTTCTCCGAACAATGGCATAGTCGATCACTGACTTCTCATTCTTTGTTGGTTCACATCTAGTGTATGCATGTATGCGCTTATGGGGGAACTTTGTGTTTGTAATGATCAGATTCTGCTCACTGCAGAATCTAAGGAGTCGCTTTCCATTGTCATTGAGAGTATCTTCTCCATATCTTCCGATAACTCCACCCCATCTAGCATGGTCATTTCCAACTCTGGCATTAAAATCTCCAAGCATGATAACTTCATCTAGGCAGTCATCCACTGTCCTTTGAAGCAGCTCGAAGAATTCCTCCTTGACCTCTGCTCTCTCATCCTCACTTGGCCCATACACTATGACCAGGTTGACTATGGTTTCTCCTTCTTTTAGTTTAACAACCATAATGCGCTCCGAGACAAAGTTCCATCCCTTGATACTATCTTTTTGATTTTGGGCCACAATGCAACCCACGCCCCCTTTAGCTCTTTCAGACATGGGTACACCACTGTAGAGCAGCGTGTTGCCATCGAGATCCATGACTCCTTGTCCTTTTTTCTTTGTTTCCGTTATAGCCAGGATTTCTAGTTTTGCTTTCCTCATCTCTTCCACCAGCTCCTCTTCCTTCCCATTTATACTTCTTGTGTTCCAAGTTCCATAAGTCGTAGTCCGTAGTCCGTTCCAGTTCGTCGCCTTTAGAATCAGTCCAGTTTTCTCTCTTGTGTTGCTAGTAATCGTGATTTAAAGCAAACAGGTGATTGGCCTGTTGTGCCTTTGCATGGTGGAGGGGCTGCCTCCTTACGGCCTCCATGCAGACCGCCCTCCTCCTTTTTCATCCGGGCTTGGGACCGGCATTGGCGGAGTTGAGATGTAAGCTTAACAACATTTTTGATTGGGGCCTGGTCTAATAGTAAAAAACACGTGCCAGGAACGAAAAGGGGAATATAACTTGACACTTTTGCTGTTTATAGGACTGTGAAAATTCACCTCGTCGAGAAAACAACCAGACCTGCCAGAGTTAAGAATAAAATCAGAATCCATTTATCGGACCGGACTTGCTTGAGCTTCTTGAGGACTTAAAAGCCCAGGAAAATTCTACTATTATTAGGAAGGAAAACCAGAATCTGAGGAATCTGAAACACGGAGTCAAAGTGGGAGCTTATTATAAAGTAACAACGCCCCCAGAACACGTGTATGAGGCATCTTCACCAAGTTGCCTTATCTATTTCTCTGAGCCAGCAGTCTGTCGGTGAACCCAAAATCTTGGGTAAGTTGTTTATCTATAATTCAATGTTTTGCATTATTAACACGTGAAATAATATGTATATATTGACATGTGAATATTGATATGTGAAAATTGATACGTCGATGTCCAAGTCATTTGAGGCTGGCAACCTCAGCATATAGAATGATGATTTCATGAACCACCACTGCAAGGGCTGGTGACTGCTTCATGCACGTTTCTTATACAGAACTAAAAGCAGAGGTAGTCCCAAGTTCCATATGGAGGAGGAAGTGAATGATGAAAGAAATGATTTACATACGTTTTATAATATTACCAGTTTCAAGCAGTATAGAGGTAAATGAAAACATATTCAATCTATATTATTAACCTCTTCAACCAATGTAAAGTTAAACATAAATCTAATTTGTTATGATTAAAATTCATAACGATTGTGCCTATTATATGGTTTGCTCAACAGGGCTCTTTGTTTGCTTATTTTATATTATATATTTTTTCACAGATAAAGACGTGTGAATGATGTTAAGCCGATATGCTTGGCTTGCTCACGTGAAACTAGAGGAGCAGAAGTGCGGGGCCTTATACGATTGTGTGTCATGGCGAGTGGACGTATGTGTTTGAGCTCCTGCTTGTTAAAGTGTTAAAAATGGAGTTCTGTTATCACTAATACATCAAGATCTTTGGTGAGATGTATCTAGTCATCTAGTTATCTGTATTAACAAGAAGTATAATTGCTCAATGTCTAGTGTGAAGAGATATAAAATATATTGAAAACTAAAGGACAGCGTTCCTGACATGAACTGACTGCCTACGGGATATCGTTTACTGCATATTATCTGCCATTCTATGTTGGCTTGAACTGTTTATTTGTGGAGCTGCGTGCCGTCCTAAATAAATTATATATCGTCCATTTCGGCCAATGTGACTCAAATTATTTTGAGTGGTGTGGGCTGGTTGCGGTGTCTGAGAGTTTACTACCCTAGACGTCATCTTGGTCACAGGAACTATCCTGTTATTGCATATTAATATTCACATCTAAAAAGACACGTAACACTATTCAGTTTAAATATAATGAAAGTTTTCCGCTTACTGGGATTAAGATTAATTCTCAGAGAGGGTAAGGTTCTGAGGAAGATGGGATGGTGGAATGAAAAGAGGGGGTGGGGACATCAGTTTGTGTCAGGAAAACGCAACACTCAGAAGGTATTTGTTCTCTTCTTTTGTAATACTAGTCGGTGGTGTGACGGTATTGCCTACCCTGCTTTGCAGTAGTGGTCCAACAGTGGCCAAAGCTCAAGAGTATCTAATATGGGCTTCAAAGGTATCTACCTTCGCACAAGGTTACTCTTGGCAGAGATGTAGATTGAAGGGTAATGACACTTCTATTACAAAGGGAGTCTTCAAAAGATATTCAGATAAGCGAAAACAATGCTGCTTTGGCTAAGCATGTTAATTCTAGAATCAGCCGACCACTTTTGTGAAGAATTAAGCAATGATTAATTTTAACTCGTTCAAGCCCCCACCTCTGATTTACTCAGTGGAATTCTTATTATACTGGTTTAGCTCAATTTAGAGTGTGTGTAGTAAATTGACCGAGACAAACATGCAGTAACTTTAAAATGATTAAATCGACGTTAAATTTGTAAAACTACAAATAACAAAATTTAATAATCACTTAAGTTTTAACAGTTGGAAAATAATTTGAATAGTTTAGAAGACAAGTTTCATCATTGATGGATAACAGAGACGATGAAAAAACAGTTCACTTTGGCAGCTTATATATGGAACTTAGTTGCCAATGATGGTTCTGCTCCTTCTGATGGGTTGGTTCTTTTTACACTGCTCCCTCTCGTCGCTGGTCAAGGTTGTCGGGTGTAGCTCGTTTCCCAGAAATGTCAAGGAGGGTCTACAGTGTTTGTCCTTCGTCTTAAAGCGTAGGCCACTTGTCCCTTCTTGTTCCAGAGATAGTACTTTCTGCTGGTACCACCAATAAGCCAATCCTGGTTCACAGATTTTTTGCTCAGATGGTTATAAGGAACTGGCAGTTGCCTTATTACACGTGTACTTGGGGGTCGTTAATTTGAACTTTAATTCCCTTTCTGACTCCGTGTGTTTCCTTCAGTTTCCTCAGACAGCGGCTTTCCTTATTAAAATGATAGAAATTTCGTGGGCTGAATTGCAAATCCTGATGAATACTCCAATAAAAAGGTGTCCGGTCTGATAAATGGAAATTCTGAATTCTTACTAGCACGTCTGGTGTCTTTGGCAAGCGTGAATCTCACGGTGAAAAAACCACTGAAATGTGTCAGGTTATATTCACTGTCTTACCCCACCCTGTTTGTTATGGGGCTCAAACGGTCAGCCAATCTGATTTGAATATTTTGCATGACTCATCTAGTGCAAAATTTCAAACATTACTTTTCTGAAAATGGGCTATAAACATCCGATTGCCGGCATGCGAACTTACAGACATATCGGTAACCTCAAACAACAATGTGTGTAAGATGTAACATATTATTACTTTGGCTAAAGTAATGTCTTTGTAACAAGGTGTACCGGAAACGATTATGCTTGACTGTCCAGAATGTGTGGAACAGAATATTAATCTCTTGTCTGCCGCGTACCGGATCTAATCTTAGCAAAGCTTTGCCGCACCCTGGCAAACGCGATGTATTATCATCAACAAGGGGTGTCAGATGTATGAACAAACAAGCTCTCTGCTACATAGCAAACAGAAAGAAAAGGGTGCGACTCGGAAACAAAATCGCAATGAAATCAGTACCAAAAAAATATAACTGTTCCTGCCGTAGTGAAAGAGAGAGAGCGGAAAGAGGACGCACCAAAATCCATCTTGTGACAGGTGGTACCAACTGAGGATACTATCTCTGGAACAAGTGAGGGTATAGGTTGCCTGAAGTCGACGCTAGACACCATCATCAGAAGGGTCTTAGAGACGCTTGACCAGCTTGGTAGTTACTCCCGGACATTTCTTGGAACGTGCTACAACTTTCAAGCTTGGCCAGTGACGAGTGTGATCCAGTCCTCTATCTGCAAAGACTAAAACATCAGCTGGAGCAGAACCTCATTCGCAGCTTAGTAGAAACATTAAAGCTGCCAAGTGAACTCTTAACCAATACTCTATAATATCACGCAATGATTATTATTGTTTGTTAGAGAATTATTCATTTTTTAAACTGTTAACTATAATTGATTATTAAATTTGTTACTTGTGTAAAAACAAATCTAAAGTTGATTTAATTATGTATGTCTCAGACAATTTCTTAAATACACTTAAACAGAGCAACGAGATATAATAATAAGTGGAATTTCGCTGACTTAACTCAGCTGGGGGCTTGAACGAGCTAACGAATTAAAAGAAAACCCTATCCTTCACAAATGTTTGAGGCAGATTCTAGAGTTAACATTTGCTAAGCCTCATGCAGCATTGTTCTCGCGTTCTGAATATCTTGTGATTCTCCCTTGAGGTAGAAGCATCATTATCCTTCTATCTATAACTCTGCCAAGAGTAATCTTGTGCGAAGGTAGAACCTTTGAAGACCCACATTAGGTACTTTTGAGTTTTGGCCACTGTTGGACCACTAGTACAGAGCTAAGGGGAGGAAACCCGTGACAAATTGGGCAACTCGTTCCGGGATTGAACTCGAACTCACAAGTTTGATAAAACAACTTTTAGACCTCGTCCCAGATTATGGAACCTGTCTAATTATTCCCCTAGACGTGACCTACATAAATTTCAGATTTACTGAAATAATATTGTCAGAGAGTATTTTTTGTTAAATCTGAGCATACGATGTATTTATAAATAACAGTAAACATAATTTTAAAAGAGAATAATTGAATAATTGAAAAGAAACAACATTTTCGGTAACAAAAGTAAGGCGAAATAAGAAGTTCACTTGTTGTGGCTAATTTGGTGTTGTAATTGCGATTAAGTTTTTCTAGTTTAGTAGCAATTGTACTTTGGTGTAGCTTTGTAAACAGACCTCTTGCTCAGAATGGCCGAGTCCCAAAATCTCCACACTGTTTATCTGAATGTCGCTAAGGAACTGGGCTTCACCGGTCAAACTCTGACAGATTTTGTGATTAGTTCAGTTAAAGCCGAACAAGAGAAACCAGAGAAAGTGGCTGAAAGGGAAGAGAGAAGGATGACGAGAGAGCACGAAAAAGCTAAAGCAGAGAAGAAAGCCGGAGAAGAAGAAGCATAAAGGGAATTTAAGGAGGCCGAAAAGGAAAGAGAGGAAATAGCAGGAAAGAGAGGAAAGAGAAGAAGAGAGAGTATTCGCAATGGAACAGATAGGAAGGAACAGATGGGGTGGAGTTATCGGAAGATATGGAGAAGATACTCTCAATGACAATGGAAAGCGACTCCTTAGATTCTGCAGTGAGCAGAATCTGATTATTACAAACACCAAGTTCCCCCATAAGCGCATACATGCATACACTAGATGTGAACCAACAAAGAATGAGAAGTCAGTGATCGATTATGCTATTGTTAGGAGGAGCTCATTCAAATATGTCCGGGATGCTAGAGTCTGGAGGGGGCTAGAGATTGGAATTGATCACTACCTGCTTACAATCAAAAGAACAACTGAAAGAGTTGCTCAGCCTAGGGACTGCCCAACATCACGCAAGAAACAAAGTAAACAAACGGGAGAAATGAGCATTAAAACCTACAAGCTGAGAGAGCCAGAAATTAAGACCAGATATCAGGGGCTTATTGCTACCGCGGTGAGAAACACAGAAGAACAACCTGATGACTTTGAAACCCTCTGGCTTAAATTCAAGGACATCATAAAGACAGCTGCTGCAGAAGCATGTGGTGAAGTCCGACTTGGGAACAAGAGAAAGAGGACACCTTGGTGGACAAAGGAAGTCAAAGAGAAAATAAGAGAGAAGAAAATGGCATGGAAACAATACTTAGGAGCTAAAAACACAGCAGGACAAATAGAGAAATAAAGAGAATATGTGATTCTTAGAACAGAAGCAAAGAACAAAGTGCTAGCAGCAAAACAGAAGTCCTGGGAAGAATTTGGAGAAAAGCTAGAAAAAGATGCACAAGAAAACCAGAAATTGTTCTATAAGACCCTAAAGAACATGAGGAAGGAAAAACAATGCCCTCTCAAATTTATAAAGGACAAGCAAGGCAAATTGCTTACTGCCCCGAGGGAAGTAATGGAAAGATGGAAAGAATATTTCTCAGAACTCCTGGATGGTGAGCAAGGTCAAGCATCAGAAATGATAACCACTAGCACTGAAGATGAAACCAATGGTGATGAAAATGACATAAAGATGAAAGAACTGAAGGCAGCACTGGAGAAAATCAAGATGGGCAAAGCAGCAGGGCATGATGGTATAACACCAGAAATGGTTAAGTACATGGGAGCATCAGGTGACCTATTACTCTTAAGGGTCCTACAGGCAGCGTGGTGCAACAAGACCATACCAAAGGATTGGGAGATTGCCATCATAACACCAATTTTCAAAAAAGGTGACAATCGACAATGTGGAAACCACAGAGGCATATCCCTTCTCAGTGACCCTGGTAAAATCTACTCTAGAATCCTAGAGCAGAGACTCCGACGCCTAGCTGAGCCACAATTGGATGAGATCCAGTGCGAAGTCCGAGCAAACCGAAGTACTCATGACCTAATCTTCACACTCAGACAGCTGAGTGAAAAGGCTCTTGAGTATAAGAGTGAGATCCATCTTTATTTCATAGATCTGGGACAGGCGTTTCACAGGGTCCCCTGGAGCAAACTTTGGGACTGTTTGGCAAGGAAGAACATTCCAGCACCTCTGATTCATGCTATACAGAGCTTCTACAAGTCTTGCAGAAATTATGTGAGGACAGCAAGCCATAAGTCAGAAGAGTTCAGGACCACCACTGGTGTAAGACAAGGTGATATCCTGTCACCTTATCTTTTCATACTCCTCATCGACGATGTTATCAAGGCATGTAAGGAGAGAACAAGAAAGTATTCAGTGGGGTACTAGAAGATGAGACAGGTATGTATTTCAGAGCTGGCATTTGCTGATGATGTTGCCCTGATTGCTAAATCAGAGGCACATCTCCAATTCAACCTGCAAGTCTGGAAGGAAGAGCTGGAGAAGAGAGGGATTGTCATAAGCAGCTCTAAAACAAAATCCATGGTGATAGCACGAGAAGACAGAAGACATCAGATTAAGCTGGGAGAACAGTTCCTGGAGCAGGTCGACCACTTTAAATATCTCGGAGCTATTATAGACCGAAAGGGAGGCATGAAAGAAAAGTTGGCCACTCGAAAAGCAGCAGCTGAGAGACTTTTTCATGCCATAAATCGAGGATTCCTCAGCAAGAGAGAGGTTGGTAAGAAAACGAAGATGGCTGTTTACCGCTCCACCTATGTCCCAGTCTTGACATATGGATGCGAGTCATGGGCAATGACTACAACCCACAAAAGCCAGATCCAAACCTCAGAAATGAGGTATCTGCGGAAGGTGGTTGAAGTAACAAGAAGAGACATGTGTCCGCAACCAGACGATACGTCAAGGCCTAAAATCCCACCCCCTGCAGACCCAAGTAGAACAATCCCAACTAAGATGGTTTGGCCACGTCTGCAGAATGGGAGAAGATCGGCTACCACGACAAGCCTGGGAAACAAAGAGCCAGGGATCCATACCCCCAGGACGACCCAGAGTCCGCTGGGAGGACAACATTAGACAATCTTTGAAGGACCGATGACTAGAATGGAACCAGGCCAGGAGGAAGACAGCCGATAGGATAGTCTGGCGCTCTCTCTTCCAAACACCTCACGGTAGAAGGGGAACGACTAAGTAAGTAAGTAGTTTCTTATAAATTGGAAAACACACACTTTGATTAGTTTCTTATAAATTGGAAAACACACACTTTGATTAGTTTCTTATAAATTGGAAAACACACACTTTGATTAGTTTCTTATACATTGGAAAATACACACTTTGATTAGTTTCTTATAAATTGGAAAACACACACTTTGATTAGTTTGTTTATACATTAGAAAACAAACACTTTGATTAGTTTCTTATAAATTGGAAAACACACACTTTGATTAGTTTCTTATAAACAGGAAAACACACACTTTGATTAGTTTTTTTATAAATTGGAAAACACACACTTTGATTAGTTTCTTATAAATTGGAAAACACAGACTTCAATTAGTTTCCTATAAATTGGAAAACACACACTTTGATTAGTTTCTTATAAATTAAAAAACACACACTTTGATTAGCTTCTTACAAATTGGAAAAGACACACTTTGATTAGTTTTTTATACATTGGAAAACACACACTTTGATTAGTTTCTTTTAAATTGGAAAACACACACTTTGATTAGTTTTTTATACATTGGAAAACACACACTTTGATTAGTTTCTTATAAATTGGAAAACACACACTTTGATTAGTTTCTTATAAATTAAAAATTAAAATGACTGAGTATAATACAAGCAAGAGGGGAATAGCAAAGGGACAAAATACGTCCAAAACGTGAGCTAGATGTTAAGTTTAAAACATATAGCAAAAACAAATTAAAAATCAGTCATCAAGTACTATATATAGTCTTCATTATTGTATGACGCACCGCCTTCGTCTTCTTCTAGTAGAGTACCAGCTGGCGTTGGTGATTATGTCTATCCGCAACGTCCTGTTACAAGTACTGTTCATCATTTTTCTTGTTGGTGACTTCTTCCGATGCAACGATGTCAGAATGCTTAGTAAATTATCTCTTTGTTCTCCTCTATCTCTTCAATCTTTCCAGTTGTCATAATATATATGACTGTTACGGATGATATTTGCTTCTAGCAGTAATCAGTTGAGCATATTATGAAGTTCAATGAAAGTACAAGCATCGTACTAACAACACGAATGGAGACGGGTAAAACGAACATGACATCAATTGTGACGAATCCAAGTCGTGAGGTGGAGGGTCCACGAAAATATTGTTGACGTTTAATAACACTTGAAGACAACGACATCATGGAATTGGCATGGCATATTATACAGATATATTGTCCTGTCCCTCAACAGTCACGTCTCAACATACATTTCTGGCCGCTGTACTAGAGGTGAGATCCACCCAAGTAATGTGGGTCAGATAAATGTAGACGCAGAATTATATTTGAGTACTTCTCAAGTCATCACGAACCTCTCACTAGGCTTTACTTCCACAATATATCAGGAGCTTGAATACAATACGTCTTACCACGAAGACCACAGATAACGAAAGGCCAAGAATTTTAACCGTTAGCATAAATTAGTGCAGAATGCATTACGTCATAAACTACCGGTGACGTATTAAATATTTAGCGTTTAATATACGTGAAAACCCGTGCAAACACATGAGTTAACACAGAGAGACATATTACCGCAAAATAACTGGTAATAGCCTATGTGTGTTCAGGATACAAAAATACATTAATATTCTGTCTTTAACAATATAATATGATATATTCTTCTAACATGCCCAGGTATTTGAATTTATTGGTTTGTTTCAAACTAGTTCCATTCACTTCGACAGTGTTCTCAAAAACACCTCGTCTTTATAATGACCGTTACTGTGTGTCGTAGATTTTTATCAGATAGGTAATAGATGTTTATAGTCCTGTCTGAGCGGAGGTGATAGTGATAACTATGTGAGAGTAAGGTGTAAGAAATATTTTTTTTTCTCACGAGGTGATAGTGTAAGAGAAAGGACAGTCTCGGGATTGAGTAATTTCTCTAATCCAGCCTATCTGTACGACTATATTTAAATCAGACGCACTTTCTCTCCTTGTACAAAATACAAGTTACACTGCACCCACATGCACACAATTCTGTGACAAATACGCACAAACGTGAAAACAACAATGGATAACAGATAGGGTAGGGGTTGACCAACACGATAACTTAAGGTTTATTAAGTTTATTTATCACTAGAACTTTACAACATAAATCATACACATCAATAGATCATGGGTTACAGATAAAATGAAAAATTAATCAAATAGGTTCTCCCCTCTGGTAAAGGAAAAGAAAAGAAGATCCCAACAAAGGTTAATTAACCCAAAAGATCAAAAGTTAACAATAAGTGTATGGAAAAGTCAGTAAAGAAAACAAAGGACAAGTCCCTAATTAATCTATCCCGTAAATACTCAGGTTAATGAGAACAAAAAAAAAAAGAAAAAAAAAAGATTTGTATGATAGTGGTAACAACAGAAAATTATATTACTCTCTTACAGTTCATTCAATCCTTCATACTGTGGCCACATTCGTATTCGCTTACCAATAGTTGTCGCAGGCATTCCGTGGAAATAAACACTAATAAGTAATAAGACTATTTAGTGTATTATTAATTTTTGTCAAATCCAGCCCCAGACTAGCCGTAGTTGCTGACTGCAAATTTCACGGTAGTCGCTGGAGTTGGTGATTTAATTGTTTTCCTGGATAAATACTGTATCTCTGCCTTCAATATGGTTGGAGTAAGGTTCATACGTGGTGATCGCCGACATAGGAGGAATAATACATATATATTTCCTGTGTTGTCTAGCCTCTGGTTGCTGAGACACTATGTTAAATTACACAAATGTTGCTGACAATATATTTTGCCACAGCTGGCTGATGAGATTTATATAGGTAAAATCTGGTATAGTTAACATTTACAATTATTGTTCCAGTTTGGTCTCTCTCATAAAATGAAGAAAATGGACAGCACAGGTCATAGTCCGAAGACTCAACAATATTATAAAGTTTCTGGTTGCTTATTCACTTATAAGACAAATGGACCATACGACCATAGTTCATAAGACATAAGTTCATATGACCGTAATTTCATATGACCATAAGACCGCTGGGTTTTTGATCAGCCGAAAACAGAAAAAGATGGAAACAACTCCACGAATCTAAGCATTCACTTTGTACGAAAACTCTTAGTATATCAAGCTAGTTCTTTCAGAAAATTCTCTGAGCAACTGATAATGACTTTGGGGGAGACGGGGTATATATCCATAGATGCCGTTCTTTCGCTCATTAATGCGAAAGTCACACCTACGGCCAGGGCCGGGCACACTTACGGTTCGATTCCTGAATGAAAGGTTTTTTCTTCACCTCTGCCGACCGACAACCTCTGGCTTGTCTTTCATTCTCCCCGCCTGCCGCGTATCAGCTACGTAAGTTAATTCCCATGAAAATTTAACAATCCAAGGTACGTCTCAGACTTATCGCCCTTGATTCTTCAAAGAAACTGTTAACGCCTGGCCTCTGCCCGCGTGTTTCCCTGATCAAAGAACGATTACGCCGTGCTGCGCACTTCGCTCTGTTCCACCGTGCTTAATTGCCAGACGGCTCGCGTATTAATTGCGATAGTGAATCAGGCGTTAATGAAGCAAAAAAAAACAAACCCTAGATTAGGGGTGGGTGGGGGGGGGGGGGTGGGAGGTGGGTGGGGGACAAAAGTGGACGGTCACTGCTGCACTATTTACATATGTGACACTGTGTTTGTATTTAGTATATGTTTTTCCAAGAAGAAAAAAATTGGATGTCCAGAATGCAAGATGTATGTCCGGCTCTAGGAGTTAAATCGGCCCGAGCCAACAGAGGTTCAGTCGCCCCCAGCCAACTCATTATTAGGTGCATCATATAAAATCTTTCCACAGTTTGCCTTGCTACTTGCAGCCTAATATTGAAATGGACAAATAAGTTAATTAATATATAAATATAGTTTATAAAACTCTCTCGCATTTTCTGTTCTTAAATTAAAACAAACAAACAAAACAAGCAAACAAAAAAGCCGAATGAAAAGAAATCGTAATAATCGAACAAAAGTGTAAAAAGGGAGTTCTCACCAATAATTGTTTCACTGAATGAATTTTCTTTCTTTCTGGGCCACAGTTTTGCCACTCCCGCGCATTGGCGCATCGTGGCAGTGATCCCATTGACTCTTCCGTCGAGCTGGATCACACTAAAGATCCGTGCACAATGAAATGTCAAAGAGCAAAACGTGAGACAGACTCCGAAGAGACACCTATCACTAATAGACCTTAAATATTATTCATGACGGATCAGTTGTAATTTACTTCGTGGAACGAGACAGAATTAATTTCAATGTTTTAGATTCCTTAGAGGTACGATAGCGCAGTGGTTAGTGCACTGGCTTCCCAACTCGGCGGTCCATGATTCGATCCTAATTTGAGGTGGAATGTTTCAGACCGTAAACGGTTCTGGGGTCGACCAAGCCTCATGAATTGAGTACCAGAGCAACTCTGGAAGGTGAAAGGCGGCCGGCGTCGACAAAGTGCCCCTTTTCAACAACTTTATTTTTTACAGTTATAGATTGGGTGATGCCCCAGACAACAGAGGACAGTCCAAAAGGAATTAGATGGACAACGTTTTCTACACTGAAAGATCTGGAATATGCAGATGACATTGCACTACTCGCACATTCACATTAACATATCAAAGAAAAAGCAGATAGAATGAATAAGTATAGCCAACAGGTGGGTCTGAACATCAATCTAAAGAAGACAGAGGTCCTGACACTCAATATGGGCAATCCTGAGCCCATAACAATAAGGAACCAGAAGCTGGAACAGACGGACACATTTACATACCTAGGATGCATAGTAACAACAGACGGCAGAACAAGCAAAGACATCAACCTAACAGAATGAATAAAGCAAGAACGGCCTTTGCTAGTCAAAACAACACATGGAAGTCCTCTCAGTACAACACAAACGCCAAATAAAGATTTAATGAGAGCTGTGTACTTTCTGTGCTTCTCTATGCTGCGGAATGCTGGAGAGTAACAGAGAAAGAAATGTCAAAATTTTCCTCCTTCCATACAATCTGCCTAAGGAAAATTCTCCGAATCTTTTGGACGAATACTATCACTAACCAAGAACTACTTACTCGGAGTAACCAAGAGGACATGCACGTAATCATAGCTAGCAGACTGTGACAGATTATGGAAATAGGTTTCATCTATCTATTTCTTTATCTACTCTTTTCTTTTATTTTTGCTTTCACCTACGCCTGCTGGTTATAATCATCCCATATTCTGAGATCTGTTTTCTCTTTGCCTAATTTAGCACGGAATTTATTTCTGTTTGCTATTTTCTTTGATGTATGTTACCAGCAGACTTCTTAGCTACGTTGATCTGTAATTTATTCTTAACACCAGCGATTGAAACTCGGTGGATAAGATCAGACGGCGATCTAAGAGCAGATTACTGGCAACAAAAGGGGCAGATAATTGCTATTATCTTCCCCTGAACTGTTCGTTAGAAAGGTAATTAAAACACGGCGAATTGCCAGATCAAAGCCGGGCTCGCTATATTTCGTTTTATGACCACATCTGGAGATGGCAAATAGTGTGATTTTTCGATAGAAGAAAATCTCGCCCGGTCTGGTCAATCATTGTTACGCAGGATCTAAGAGAGACTGTTTGCTCGGTGCTCGGGTCTGCAGCGGTAACAATATGTAGCTTTCTTTCATGTCTAGAAGTTGAGCAGAGATTTTTCCCGTAGGTGCCAACATCTGGCAGTCTGGCAGAGTCTGGTTTTAGGTAATAATGTATTCTATTCCCTTTCATCTTTAATATATATATATATATATATATATATATATATATATATATATATATATATATATATATATATATATATATATATATATATATATATATATATATATATATATATATATATATATATATCCCACAGAAATCTAACTCAATTTATCCAGTACTGCTACAGCTTTAGAAGACTCCTAGCTTCAATTATAGAATCACTCGTATTGAGTAGAGTTTCTTAGTTTTTGTTGGAGAATAGTCTTAATAGTTCTGTTTGGAGGTAATAGTATTCACTAGTACTGTTGAGTGATTTAAGTGTTAAAATAGTCAATTATACTTCTCTAAGATTTTGTGCAGAGTGATTTACTAGATAGTTACAGAGAAGGAAATGTCGAAATTGTCCTCTTTTCACACAACATGCCTAAGAAAAATTCTCCGAATCTTTTGGCCGAATATCATCACCAACCAAGATCTGCTTACTCGGAGCAAGCAAGAGGACATGCACACCATCATAGCTGGCAGACGCTGGAGCTGGGTTGGCCATGTCCTAAGAAGAGACCCCGATGCCATCACAAGAACAGCTATGCTATGGACCCCTGAAGGAAAACGAAAGAGAGGCCGACCAAAAACAACTTGGCGGAGGACTGTGGAGGCTGAGATGCAAAGAATGAACCAGAGTTGGGGCACTGTACGAAGGATGGCCGCCGACCGAACAAAGTGGAATCAATTTGTTGTTGCCCTACAAGACGCCACCAGGCGTAATGGCCACTGACTGCTTTGACGGTCGGCGGCTAAGGATCAAAGAAGAAGAAGATTTACTAGATAGATCCGTCATTGATAATTCTCTAAGTTTTACGGTGTTACAGTGGATAGCAGAATAATAATAATTTCTAGCTAAAACTCTTCCATCTATAATATAGATTATATTATCGGCTAGTAACCAGTCAGAGAATATTCTAACCAACTAAGTAATGCACTGATTCATCATGAGTATTGACGAAATATGTATGTATTTCTAATTCATGATGATTGATTCTTTTTAAATGACTAGAATTTATTTCATGGAAGTTTTAAACGATGAGACAAGCTTTAAGCTTATAGTTTCTAATTTAAGTTAAATAACCGGAGTGGATGATATTCTATGTTACGCGGGGTAAGGATAGGATTGTGAATAATACTATATTATGTTAAGTATTTGCATTTTTCTCCCTATACAGTATTTGGGTCATACCCTAAAACTTACCTTATCTGAGAATAACCATAAGAAAGAACATTTTGTACTTAAATACGTGGGTCTTCAAGAAAAACCTGTCTGGTATTGAGTTTGCATCCAGAAAGAGACAGAGTACCAACCTAAAGGACCTTAAGACTAAATACGGTAACGGGGCCTATCGAGCCAGATTATAGTTCTTTCAAAAAATGTCATTTACATGCAGCCCATGTGGCGGAAAAATTACAGACATTAACATTTCCGACGTTTGATCAATTGTGGTGTGACAATAAATTGTTTATACTGAGTGAAGTGACCGACCTGACATTTCCTAAAGTACTGGAAACCTCAAGATTCTGACAGTGTGAGCCCTGTGGCATCTCTTACCTGAACTAATTTCCAGTGACATAAACAGAAATCCTATAATATAAACAGTGAAGTTAACGCTCCCCGGAGAATTGGAATTAACTGGTCTCTGTAGAGCTGGGGTTAATCTTTGCCAAAAGAACACTGGATTTGCGGTGTGTGAGTATGTCCTAAAGATTGTTCCAGAAGGTGAAAATCAAGTTTGTAGGTAAGAACGAATGTCAGTGGCCACTGCTGTATGAATAGAATGAAAGCAGGAATGAGTGATTCTTTTATTGTATAACTCATACACCCACTTTGTATTTCTTTATGCAAATTTTGCTAATGCTGTTTTCCTCTTAGAATGGATTAATGTATCAACTCTGTTCTTAACTGTAGAGGGAAATCCTAGACCATAGTGTATAAATCTTTGACGCTTTGAGGGTTAATAACTTTCTCCTAACGGGATTCTTTTGTCTCAACAGAGGGAGGGAGGATTACATCTATGAGTCTAACTTTTTATTAAATTCTTAAACCTGTGATGATTTGTATGTAATTTGATATTCAAAATTATTACTGTTGTGAAGTTCTTTATGCTAAATAAAAGTTACATAAACTTTATTCGCATGTGTCGGTCAGCTCGTCCAAACCTATCCATATTCCATTGATGTAGTTTTCACGTCTGTGCGTCTAACTGTCGTCACTTATGTGTGTGTGTGTGTGTGTGTGTGTGTGTGTAGGTGAGTGGTGATATATATGTTAATATATATTCTAGTAGACTGTCTGACTAAGTAAGTTCTGTTGTAGAGATAGGCTGTACGAGAGAAGTTTCTTGATTTCAGGGATAGACTCTAACTAGTTTCCACCATCTTACTCGTGAAAATCTATTTTCTTTACATTACCTCTCACTGAGCTATCACCTGTTCTAGTCTATTCAGAAGGGACCAATCTATGTCTTAATTCCCCTATCAATAATCTACGACACAGACTCGGGAGTTGGGTAGGCCACGTCCTCAGAAGAGACCCCGATGCCACCACAAGAACAACTATGCTTTGGACCCCTGAAAGAAAGCGAAAGAGTGGCCGACCAAAAACAACTTGGCGGAGAACTGTGGAGCCGAGATGCAAAGAATGATCCAGAGCTGAAATACTGTACGAAGAATGGCCGCGGACCGAACAAGGTTGAAGCAGTTTTTTGCTACCCTACAAAGCGCCACCAGGCGTGATGGTCACTGACTGCTTTTACATTTTGCGGCTAAAGATCAAAGAAGAAGCAGAATATAATGTTTTTCCTTTACTTGTATTGATGTTTTTCCCTTTCTCTACTGTTTTCGTTTGTATAAATATTTATGTGGTGGGTAGGTTTCTAATTTTTTTTTAAAATTTGCCAGGGCAGTGGCCTTATGGCTTACTCTTTACGATTTCAAACTGCTGAGAGATTTTTACGTGCGCAACGTGGACACCGGACCTCCTATATTTTTTTTCGCCCTTATCCAAGAAGGCAAGGCATCCGATCTCACTACCATGGAGACCAGGGAAGAGTATGACATCATTAGGACCACTGGTTCTGAAAAAACAATTTCCATAAATTATATTCACTCAACTTGGAATCGAACCCAGTACCTTTAGAATTCGAGGCGGACCCAACACCTCTTAGCCACTCCGACACCTTAATGTGTGAACAAACGTGAAAAACCATCTCAGACGTTGTCAAAGGATAATTTCATTTTTAAGGCTATTCACACATTTCCTCTTCAGTTACCAAAGATAATGATTTTCCTCTGCCAAAATTACATGCATTTGTCTATCAATCAATACCCTTTAGCTCCCCAAGGAGCATAGGCCTTCAACAAACACATGCCAAGTCTTCCTGTCCTGTGCCATCCGCTCAAGTGCTTTCCATGTTTTCCTCATCATTTTCACCTCTGTTTCCAGTTCTCTTCTCCATGTGTTTTTTGGTCTACCTCTGCCTCTCTCTGTGGATTCCAGAACAAGGACTGCCTTGTAATGCTATCAACAAGTTTCCTCAATGTGTGTCCTATCCATCGCCAGCGTTTTCTTCTCAACTCTTGTTCCACTGGCACTTGTCTGGTTCTTGTCATCAATTCCACATTTGTGACTTTGTCATACCATTTCAGTCCTTCTATTCTACGCAAGCACCCGTTTATAAAAGTCTGTAGCTTTTTGGTTGTTGTTTTTGTTGTTCTCAATGTCTCAGAGCCATACAATAGGACTGACTTGACATTTGAGTTGAAGATTTATATTTTCGTGTTGGACTTGATTTCTCTTGTTCCCCATATGTTTCCCAATGCAATGAAAGCTCCTCTTGCTTTTTGTATTCTTATTTTGATATCACTGTCTGTCCCACCAACTTTGTCTATACTACTTCCAAGATATGTGTACGATTTTACATCTTTTAGTGGTGTTTCTTCAAGTTCAACCTTGTTATCATTTCTTGCATTTATTCTCATAATCGTTGTCTTTTCCCTGTGTATTTTCAGGCCCACTTGTTGTGACCTCTCATCGAGAATTTTCATTTTCTCTTGCATCTGATTATGGTATGGTTATGGGACAGAAGAGCCAAGTCATCTGCAAAATCCAGATCATCAAGCTGTTTAGTCAGATTCCACTGGATTCCATTTCTGTTGTGTGATGTCGATGTTTTCATAACCCAATCTATTGCTAGTAAGAAAAGAAATGGAGACAAGAGGCATCCCTGTCTCACTCCAGTTCTAATCCTAAACGGTTCTGTAAGTTGTCATTCATGGAGAACTCTGCATGTCATGTCTTCATAGGTCTTCCTTTTTAAGTTAATGATCTTCATGGGAACTCCATAATGTCTCATCAGTTTCCAAAGTGATTCTCTGTCTAACACTGTCAAATGCCTTTTCATAGTCCACGAATCCGATGCAAAGCGGGAAATTCCATTTGTGGTTGATATATATTTCCCAAAAAATAATTATCTCATTCGGAGCATTAACCATAAAGTTATAGTAGAAATACTGGTGTACGATTCATAATTTATCATTAATTAACGTGGCAATTCCAGAGTGTCTTGCCCGTGTCGCTACATCTGGTTACACTCGATATTTGTTTCCGTCCACCTGAGCGTTTTTGATATTAATCTACATGTCTGATTACACTCTATGTTTGTGTCTGTCCACCTGAACGTTTTCGTTATTAGTCTCTATATCTGGTTACACCCGATGTGTGTTTCTTTTTATCTGGACGTTTTTGTTAATTAATGTACGTCGTACATATCTGGCTACACTCAATGTTTGTTTCTATCCATCTGGAATTTCTTGTCATTTACCGACATATCTGGTTACACTCGATGTTTATTTCTCTCCATCTGGACGTTTTTGTTATTAATGTACATATCTGGTTACACTCGATGTTTGTTTCTGTCCATCTGGACGTTTTTGTTATTAATGTACATATCTAGCTACACCCGATGTTTATTTCTGTGTATGTGGACTTTTTTGTTATTAATTTACATATGGATATGTTGTTGTCCGAATCTCCTTCACAGATCAATGTTTGTTGATACATCTGGTCATCTGATACGAGAAAATGCTGTAGAGACATCGGCGGGTGATGAATGAGCAACCAGCTCATTAATGTACAAAAAAACCGAGCATCTTTCTGGATGCATGAGCTCTTGACAAAAAGCAGTTGACAGATGGAGACTAGGGAATATCTCCACGTATATCTGTATTCCGATTATCCGATCGTACTGATTATCAGATCATGTTGTGTTAACATGGAAATGTGAATGTCAGTGAGTCACCAAATAAGGCTGTTATTGGCGATGAATTTTCATTGAAATCCTGGGAAAACAACGGGGGTAAAAACTCACCCGATCTATTTTGGTGTACTGTACTTTTTGATAATGTTGTTTGTTGTTATTTTCCGGACACGATATATTGGTATTTTCACAAGGAATCTATCTATCTATCTATCTATCTATCTATCTATCTATCTATCTATCTATCTATCTATCTATCTAACTATCTATCTATCTATCTATCTATCTATCTATCTATCTATCTATCTATCTATCTATCTATCTATCTATCTATCTATCTATCTATCTATCTATCTATCTATCTATCTATCTATCTATCTATCTATCTATCTATCTATCTATCTATCTATCTATCTATCTATCTATCTATCTATCTATCTATCTATCTATCTATCTATCTATCTATCTATCTATCTATCTAATCTATCTATCTATCTATCTATCTATCTAGAGGGAATAAAAGAAAGGGTGACAGGTGTAACAGAAAGTATTAGAGAATTAGACAATAGAAAAGATGGCACAGATAAATATCATTTAAGAGGTCGAGAACGAGAATGAGAGAACGAAACAAAAGAGAAAGTGAATGAAGAATGGACGAAAGAGAAAATATAATGATGAAGGTTAGACATCTGCAGTGCCGTGTTCATGCGACAGGTGAAAATAAAACCTCCATGTCACGTGTATTCTTCAACCTTACCTGTTACCGGAACTCTTCTAGTACCTACACACGTGTAGTCCCGTATAGTCCCCGGGGGCTTATCATGAGACAAAGAAAGAATAGACCTACTTCTTCCTCAGGCATGTCGTACAAGGCTACTAATATGAGGTTGTGCATGAGGCGGGCAACCTCATTATGTCAAACAAACGGCCACAGAAAACAGGAGCATTTGAATACTTGGTACATGTTTCCTTCAACTGGACCATCTGAAATGGTGGGTCCCTCGTCTGTAAGGAGGGCATGATTTGATGATGATGATACATACATTCTCCTTATTGTGGGGAGCTAAAGACAGAAATCCTTCGGTTATATCAGAACGCAATCATCATTCACAAAAAGAGAACTCTGAGCGTGAGCCCTAGTGCGGCGTTTCATAAATACCTAGCCCTGACAAGGACAACTAGTGACGATCAGTTGGCATTGTGAAGCCCTGACAAGGACAACTAGTACCTATTAGTTAATACGAGGAAGCCCCGAGAAGGGCTGCCAGCACACTACGTCAGTACAGCTGTCCATGATGTGCTTCTTTTGTTTCTTTTTCTAATAACACACACACACACACACACACACACACACACACACACACACACACACACACACACACACACACACACACACACACACACACACACACACACACACACACACACACACACACACACACACACACACACTTTCTCCCTTCCTTTTTTACTGGTCTATTCTTTCTGATTAAAAAAAACAAAAAACAATAGTTTTTTAAGCCTGGGGTGGGGGTGAGGGGGGATGGTTAAGACCAAAAAAGACTTTAGACAGTTTGGTTATGTGAGTGAATAGGGTAGAGTCATTATGACTTTAATATAGTATTATTGTTTTAGCAAACGAGGTTGTGAGGTAGGAACTTCCAAATAATTTAATTATATTGATCCGGCCTGAGGTTGGCTAGGACTTTCAGATGGTTTCTTCTTTGAGTGGGTATCCGGCTGAAATAAGACTTTAGATTACATTAGTGTTTGAGAGAAGAGGGAAATGGAGTAGTAATTTGTTTAAAGATCTATGTATTTTTCTTTGTTATTCTCAAGTTACCAATGTGGTTTATGCATGATTAGTTTTTGTAAGTTTTATATTTTTTAAAAAATAGTTTTTGTTGTTTGTCTGAACATCCAGACACACATTTAGCAATCTGTAAAAAACAGCCTGAGAGAGCATTTCGCAAGAAACAAAGGCAGCATGATAAATCGGCAATGCTCGAGACATTCAAAAATTGGTGAAAGAAGTTTTATTACAAAAAGCATGTCAGAACACACAAATTCCCGACACACTGTTTTTGTCGATGGTTACAAGGTTTATATAGAACAGACGTCCCTCCCCCCACAAATTACGTTATTATGGCATGAAGAGAAAATCCATTAACCGCGTAAGCGAAAGCACACGCGAAACAACTTCGGCGGTGATGACCATCGCCTATTACATCCAAGATGACATCAACCAAGAACCAATTAAAAAAGCTACATAGAATTACCAACCCTCACGTCACAACCTCGTGTAGACTGGAACAGTGTTATTTCACCACCATCAGATGCCACACAACGCCTTAGACGTTGCAGAGATTCCATCGAACGCGAAAATGACAACCCCTAACTGATTAAAGACAAC
>JAMPIV010019510.1:260000-294157 GCA_024509875.1 Oreohelix idahoensis | reverse complement strand
ATTAAAAATTGTATTGTTACAGGTCTTCAGTACATGGGTAAACTGACAGTAAAACGTGGTTCGAGCTATCAGTAACAATGGGAAAAAACTACACGAAAATGTGCGTTACCGAATCAATAACTAAAGAGACTTGTTTCTTTTAATTGTGACGTGCCTGCTATGTAACAATAGAGAATAGCCACACATGTGATTTACCAGGCCCTCAGTATCCATGGGAAACTAGCCGAAAAATTAGCATAACGCCGCCACAATAGCGAGAGAATAGCCAACTAATGTGACTTTACAGCCTCAGTATCCAGGGAACTAGCCGACATTGAAGCTGACAGACCACAATAGCAAGGAGAACTTGCCACACAAATGTGAGTGTTTACAGCTCAGTTATCAATGTAAACTAGACCAAAAACGTGCGGTTTGCAGTCTCAGTACATGGAAAAAACTACGTCAAAATGTGTTTACAATCTCCGTATCCAAAACGTAGACGAAAAAGTGTGGCGTTACTGTTTGGTATCCACATGAAAAATTAGCACCCAAAAACAAAAAAAAAAAAATACTACTCATATATATACCTTTATATATATAATATATTTATATATTATATATACTAATATATTATATATATATATATATATATATTTATATATATGTTAAAAAAAGTAAACTTCAGAAGATGTTCGGAACAATGTTCGTAACTCGATAAGCAGGCTCTCTAACCACTAGGATGGCTCTTGTAGCTGATGGCTTCCCAATATATGAAATATTTTAGTCATATACGCAGAAATCGACTTGCAGCAAAGTTTTGAAAACAGTGACAAAAAATACCATTTTTTATTCTTTCTAATAAAGCATATTAACAATAGGGAAAAACGATTTTTCCCATGACTGGCCCTTTGCGTGCACGGGACAATAACATAATCATACAAACGCTAAACCTTTAGATGCAACTTTGAGCTTTCATTTATATGAAAAAAGGACGTGTTCTGGAGTTGCTTTCATTATTCACAGTGCAAAACAAACAACATTTAACACCACTAGATCAGGGAGGATTTCTGAACATCTAATCTAGCCATCATATCTCGAATTAGTATCATACGTCTTTTGAAATCTAGCGGGCAAGATAGAATATCTTTGTTTTTATGTCTGGGTTTGGAATTTTACGCCTCAGCGTCCGCGTGGTGAGGAAAAGACAAGAAAGAATACGAATAAAACTGAATCAATCAATGATAATACATAAAACTAGGACACTTAGAGCTGATAGGGTTAATAAGCAGAGAGATACAGATACAGACAGATTTAAACTTGCACGTAGATAGCTAGACAGATAAACACGCACAATATTTATTATGGTGTGGAGTTTGGAGTTGTGTGTTTTTGTGATTGATGGGTAAGTTAGGGGTGTTTATGTTTGTAATGTTTTTTATAGGATAATTGTCTTTGGAGGTTTAAGAATTTTGCTGGGTAGAGAGATACTGTAACTATTTTTGGAAGCACATTATCACTATGCCAGGGGAGGGCGGACGGACTGGTGTCAGTACTCTGTCTTGCGCGCTTTGGATGTTACCTGTGTATGTTAGATTTTGCATCGGTTCTGGCAGCGGATCATCCATACTCAGTATGATACCGTGTGGGATGCACGGCGAGTTGCTCGGTATACCATCGCCTGGTGTTACGATTGGTGGTTTTAGGAGCTAGTGCTTGGCAAACACTGGACCATGGTGCAGGAGGGAGGCGTGGGGAATGCCACCGCCTTCGTATGGAGAAGTATTGGATTAGTTCGATGAAGTTTGTGTGTCGCATGGTTTTATCGAGTCTCACTGAATCCTAGTCATTTCCTAAAGGGCTAAAGAGTGACTAACTCGCGCCCTGGGATTTTTTCATACAAACTGAAACAAGTTGGGTGAAATTGTGGGAGGGGTATTACTTTACTTCGGCGTTATATTCTATACCTAGGAGTCGTCGAGAGTTCGCCAGAGATTAATGGTGTGGGGGGATCAAACTTGACTGATAAGGAGGATTTGAGTGTGACCATTTTCGTGGGTGATTTTGATTAAATTGTGAAACGCGACACACCATACATACACAGCCAGGTCCACTGCGGTATTGATTTGAACAAGGACTGAAAGTGGCTGCACTATATCTTGCACTTCATCTATTCGGACCAAGTGCATGTAAAATGAACCTAGGATAGATAGCTGGGTGTGGGAACACCAAAGCGACCTATCATAATAGATGGCGCGTCCGGCGGTAGAAAATCTTATATCTCCATGGGCAAGAATGGTTGATAAGTACATCTTACAATGGATAATAATTGATCAAAGAAGATAGGGAGGATGGAATTGTTATTCAAAAGGATATTACTTCATATATAAATAGTTTTAAAAATGGTGTAATATGGGTCATGGGGATCAACCTAGGCGAGAAACGGATGGGGAAGACATGGATGGATGGGGGATTAGAGGGGTGGGGGTTGTACGGTTTGCATACCTCAAACGGATATCGATGATAACTTGGGTGAGGTAATGGAAGATTCATTATAGGGAATTTTGTCTGGTTGTGTGTGGGAACGATAGGTGAGATGATAAGGTATTGGTAAGTTGACAATCGCGAGGGGACCAAGTACAGGATAAAGCTCATCTCGACGTCAACATCGAACGACATGGTGGAATACGGAAGAATATTATCGTAAACTTAAGACGGTGATGTGTCCCTTACGGGTGAGGTGGCCCAAGATGGGTTAAGGAAAAGCGGGTACGACATGAAAAGTCACACTTATTATTTGCAAATCCAGAATGTCTCCTCTGTATATTGAGTTTTGCAAAGGGGGAACAGCGAGACGATCGTCGTTGTACCACTGTATGCCAGGGACCGTGCCTAAACTTCAAACAATACAACCTAAATTGCGGTGCTGTTGTATGGTGATCACGTGGCATCGCTGGACGTTTGATTTAGATTCTCTTACTCCTTGAATGTTCCTCTTTTTGATCTTTTGTTTCCTGATCAAGCACTTGATCAACATACGGTGATCCGAGTTCCCCACATCCCAACACCCTTCTTAGGACCTTTCCTTTCCTTATTGAAGCCCAGGTTCTTCCCAATTTTCACCATTTTAGTCATCTCAATGCTATTGGGCGGGGCTCCAACTATTCCACATTTTTTTCTCTCTTTTTCAGTGTATCCCCCCCTATCTCTTATCATTTCCTTATATATTTACCCCAATAATCCCTGAGTCATGTATTATCCCCCCACCCCCCTAATAACATTTTATATCTCCCCAGCCGTAAATTCCCCCTTTCTTCTTCTTTATTGATTTCCTAATTACGCTATACTCCCCCCTCCCACAAACAGCACCCCCCACATATCAAAAAACCCCCAAACCCCACCCCCCAACCCCCCAATACCCATAACCCCCCCATCCCCTTTGGAACCCCTAATACATCCAATTAATCATCACACTATCATCAACCCCCCAATATGGTAACTACCCAAAAATATTATAATACATATATTACAATCTTTCCAACACCCATTTCCATCTACAAGAATTATAAGATGTACATAATAAATCTATGATAATTGTAGCATTTGACTTGGTACAATTTTAAACAGTTAATTTTGTGTTTTCCTTTTTTCCTAATTTAATTATATTATCTCTTAGGGTTTACTACAGCGAAATTTGGCACTGTATTAATTCTGAAGCCTATAAATCTAATTGTCCCCAGTCAGAGGTATTTCACAGTCTGTAAAATCTATTGTGCATAGCCAGTGAGTTAACTTCTTTCTCGTGCACTGGGAAACTTCATTATTATCCCGGAAGTAGATTTCTAACTTCTGACACTATTCATCTTTTTTCAGTAATCAGGTATTTTAAAAAACCAAGTCGCCATACTTTGTCAAATCTATTCCTCATTTCTGCTTACCTTAGCAACAGGTTCCTGGTATCATAGGGAGATCAGTCATGAACAGATTGTCTGATGTCGTCTAAACAAAGATACACCTATGTAAGTCAATGATAGCATGGAACCCCTGGGACCTTGCGTTATCTTTCATAGTTTCAAGAGCACACATAAGGTTCAGTCGTATTTCAGTATTTTCATTAAAGTTTCGTTCCATGATTTGAAGTTTCAAAATCTTCGCATACTATGATCCTTTGTGGTAAACATTCGTGTGATCTGTATAGGGGATATAAGGATGTAAAGGCAGATAATGTATCAATCCTTTTTATGCGGATTCCTCTTTCCATCAGTTACTTGATAGTAATTTCGAGCAAGCACAATCCTCCAGGTAAAATCGCTTTATCACAACCTGAAAGCTTGCTCATTTGTCGTGTGGTTGAAGTTCTAATTCCACATATAGAAGGAAATCTAAAAAGAAATGTAAAGCCTAATAACAATAACTGTTCGAATAAAGTGGAAAAGGAAAAGTATTAAAGGCATCATGCTGTCTTCAATGCCAACTTCTATTTGTCAGAATTTCCCCTTGCAATATATGTTAATTCTCTGAAAAAAATTATAACCAGCTGTTGCACGTTGATAGTAAAGAGTCCATCCTGCAGTATATACACGCTCTCCACAATCACAATAGATGACACGTGTACTTGCCATTTTCAAATTGGTTGAACCTGCTCCAGAAGCCTGTTCTCCCAGCTTAACCTGATATTGCAGTTAAGATTCCATTCATGGTTGTCATTATAGTTATGGGTATCTAATTATGACCATCCTTCTCGGAAAAGAACAATTTTTCCTTACAGACCTGCGAATATAAAGCATATTGGAAGATGTGCCTTTGATTTAGCCGGGTAAGAAGATAGTCAGACTATAACACTTCGTATCGCTAGTACCCCAATTTACTGGATTAATTACTTGTCGCTCTACTCACATGCGTTTGAGTGACAATAGTAGCACGAGAAGCTATTTTTCAAAGTGAGAACAGTGTGAAAAAAAACTGACACCCATGTGTTAAATGAGAGTTTTCGGTTTCCCTTACTTAATTTCCACAAACTGAGAATAGTTGCATATTAATTGTGATTCCTAATTGACATCTTAGCTATTTAACGTGGTTAGATAAAACAGTACCTCGCACTGTGCAGAGAACAGCCACATGAGATCTAAGGGAGTAAAATCGTTACACCGATCGAAGTTGAACGGTGAGGTATGAATGAAAATTACTATTTTAGAAACGCAGCCCCTTAGCCCAAACATTAAATTTCTGCATATATTTGGGATCTCCTGTAGTAGAGGTGACTTAGTCTGACAGAAATGAAATAATCCTTAAAATCAAAGCGGGTAGCACAAAAGTTTGCCTCCTAGGAAGTGACTCATATTATAGTCCAAAAAAGAAATAGTGCTGGAAAGTCGTACAGACAACAGGGCCAAAAACTCAAGAATCGCTCATGCTAACTTTGTACACCACCTGTCATTATAGGTTTTCTACGAAATAGTCCCACGAATTTTAAAATCCTTGGCTATGTTGATTGTAGGATAGTACGCAGTAAAATGTACACTGCTAACACGATTATGTCGGGTCTTAACAAAGACTACTTATTCATTGTTGTTAGGGAAACGATGATGCTTTGAAGCTTGAGTACGTTTATTTTCTAGAACCTATGTAGAAAACATGTGCTCGATTGGTTTAGAATTAAACCCCCGGGTTAATATAAAAGGCAATTAGTGATATGCCCGACATTCATCACCCACATATTACTCAAATGGAACTTTCCGACAGCAACTAGTGGCGATATGTGAGCATTCACATCTTATATTTTTTTACTAGAATAAAAAGACTGAGTGACAAGCAAGCAGTGTACGAATATTTGTTCCGATGATTCATATCCAGTCAACGTTAAATTGTGTATTACTATACTAATAACATTGTGGAAGCTGTGATACATTCAATATCTTTTTAATGAAAATTAGAATGGTAAAATTGAATAATTTAGTCTATATATTTTTTCTTTTAAGAAGAAAGGATTTCATCATAGATGTTATAGTAGAGTGTTGCGGAATAATGTTACTTTGGCAGCGTAAATTTTGACTTACTGCCAATAATAGTTCTGACTCCGCTGGTGGGTCTTTTTACACTGCTCATGATCCGTCAGCTGGTCAAGGTTGTGGGTGTAGCTCGTTTCCCAGGATAATGTCAAGGAGAATCAATACAAACAGTTGGCGTCCCAATCGTCTTCTTAAAAGCTTAGGCCACTGTTCCCTTCTTGTTCCTAGAGATTAGTACATTTTGTGCTGGTGACCCACCAATAACTGTGATTAAAAAAAGATAGAAACGAAAGCGTTCTTCTGAGTATTGCATTTCCCGACACATACTTATGTGCTTTGTTTCCGCACCCTGGCAAAAAAAAACGCGATGTATTATCACCAACAAGGAGTGTGAAAAATGTCAAATATCATGCTACTTAGCAGAGAGAAAGAAAGGGGTGAAAGTGCGACAATTGAAAGCACGCAAAAAAGTACCGATTACTGCCGTAGTGAAAAAGAGATTAGGAAGAAAAACGGGGTCGCCCCAATCCCATTCTGTGACGCAAGGAACTTTGTCAACCGCCTTCCTCAAGATCCAAGAAACCAGAGTTTGGCATCTCGACCTTTTATACTCAAATTGTTATTTTTGTAACTCTGGGCAAAGCAGAGTCCCAAAGTAGTTTTGCTCCAAAGGAATCTCATCAAACGCCTTCTCAAGATCCAAGAAACAGAGTTGCATCTCACCTTTATACTCAATTGTTATTTTTTTTTTTTACTCAAGCTGCCTGAGTGTGAAGATAGTATCTAATAAAAAACATTAACGCTCAAAGGCGGACATTTATGCTATACGTAAACAATGATGATAGAGTATCGGATGCCGAACAGAGGTTTTCCCAAGAAATAAAAAGCTGATATTATAGATTTCTTGG
This sequence comes from Oreohelix idahoensis, assembly GCA_024509875.1. NCBI lineage: Eukaryota > Metazoa > Mollusca > Gastropoda > Stylommatophora > Oreohelicidae > Oreohelix > Oreohelix idahoensis. Next base: position 287,265 of record JAMPIV010019510.1, on the reverse strand, counting down.
ACAACACGGAGAGTGCTGAATACATCAGTGTTGCCACGGATGATCTGCTGAAATTATATCCAGAAGAAGTACTGAGAAAAAGAGAACATCAGCACAAAGCATGGATAACAACAGAATGAACTATTAGCAAGATAGAAAACAGGAAAAAAACAAGAAAGCAGATTTTAAGAACAGAAGCAAAACCAGAAGCTCCAAAGCCAAGGTTCATGAAGTGCTATGTCACAGTATTCCGACAAATATTAATTAAGTTGGTCACAGCGCTGTGTGTGGCGACCATTTGAGATAATAAAGAAAACCGTTTTGGTCAGGTGACCTGGAAAGGAAGTGGGCCACAAATTCTGGGCGCAAAAACAAAAGGTTTAGAGTGAGTTCTGGCTAGAGTCCGGTGGTTTGTTTGCTATGTGGGGTTATTATAGTTAGGTTGGTTGGGTAGGGTAAGCGGTAGGACGTCTTTATGTTCCCTGTCCAGCATTTTGCTGGGATATGGATGCCATGGTTGTTCATTGATAGTTGCTTGCCATTTATTCATGTTGGTCATGATTAGTTTGCATAATTCTAGAGTGGGTGGTGTAGTTTTCTAGTGGCATTTCCTTAGACCATCGTTGATAAAGTCATTTGTATTTAAGTATTGCTTTATCATAGTACAGGATATTAGCCGGTGAGCGAAAGTCATTGTGAGTTTACTCGTATGTTGACATACCAGCGAATTTGATACTGATAGATTGAGGTTGTTGGTTATTGCAAGTTATATTGGCATTTCTGTTGCAATTGTATTTACATATGTATTGCTAGCCGTGTGTGGCCTTCGTTTCCGTGTGTGTGCTTCTGCTTATTAAAGGGGGAACTTACCTGGCTTTTGAGGTGTTATAATTAATTATTGTCAGTCTATTGTATGCTGTGGTCATATCCTTAGATGTTGATCCAAAGAGTATATAGATTTATCATGTTGTTAAATCCGCAGTATAAATAGATTGTCTGGGACCATGATGTACATAGATTGTTAAGCAAAAGATAGTAAGAAAGAGGACCATCAAAAAGGAGAAGATAAGATGTAATAATTATATGAGTATGAGTTTGGCTCTAAGGGCGGCAGCAGAGGATCCGCTTGCAGCCTAAAAGACAAATATGAATGCTTTGTGTTGACTGGGGTGGTGTTTTATATGTATTTATATAATGGAGGCACACATTGACTTTAGAGGTCAAGTTTCATATAGGGGTATGTAGTTTAGTTCCCCGAAAAACGACCTTTCATTAGTAAAGCCATCATACACATAGGCATAATATAGTAAGGCAGTCCTCAGTACGTTTCCATATCGTCTGTCACTAAAACGCTGTCCTTGACAGGTTTTCAGAATATTTTATTTACTCACGTTCTTCACAATAATAGAATTCCTTTCATACATAAACTGGAATCATCCACTTAGGTGTATGGATGATCCAGTGGTCGAACATGGTATGAATCTGTAGTGAAGTAATATAATTCTTAGGAGCTCTAGACACACACGTTCACCTGCCTTGAAGAACACACATAGAAGAGAACGTTTGACAGATCGCTAACTTTAGCAAACGGCAACTCTAGGCGTCTGCTACTCGACACAAAAGTCATGACGTACTTCCTGTAACCAATGGTCACCGGTCATAAACAAATATGACTACTTGTTTTGATGTCGACTGACATGTTATGAATTTTAATCATAAATTTACCCCCCCCCCCCCCACACAAAAAATGGAAACGAAAGTGAAAAGATGGTATCATCAAATTTCACTGTTAGAATGAAGTAGCATAGCACCCAATTTTGTGCCACAGAGTAGGCAATTAAACACTTAATGTGTGGACAGTAGCAAAGAATGCTAAAACCATTGACTACAATGGACAGAAATCGTTTTGACAACAATGTGAGGTAGCTATCACAAAACATCCAACATCATAAATAAATAAAAAATGATGGTATCAGTCCAGGCACTCCCATACCGCACACAATCCAAAACACACCTATCTGTCACGTCAGGTAACAGTGGTCAATTAATCTCATCTTAATTCATAGTCATAATGCAAAGCATTAAAATTAATATAATTATGTAATAGAGACAATAGATGACATGAGGCAGACAATGAAACCAATGAAAAGCATGAGTGACTGCGACATTTTTGTGAATGGATCAAAAATTATGTGTACCTCAAAAATATTTCATCAATATAACATATTAATGGTAAGAGAAGCAACGTTATCTTGTATCTAATCTAACACAATTGTGTTAGCAACAGATAAGACTATGCTTATGTGTTGTACCAATAGATAATAGAATGGTATATTAGCCCATTAATGTTGCAAAGTTTAGTGTGAGTGTGACATAGATTTGTGTCAAAACCCAACAATTTCTAGGGAATTCACATTAATCACCACTTAATATTACACATAGTATTTAAAGTCTATAGTGCAAATCATTAAGCTATTAATAAATGTTATACGACCGTTTTTAGTAAATATGCGAAAATACATCGGCTGAACAAATGTCAATGATTGATTCTCCTAATGCCCCTAGTATGCTCAGTACGGAATCTAAATGTTTAATCACAGTAATGTGTATTACGAAAAAACTAGTCAGATAGCCAATTTTGTTGTTCATGTCCTCCTTGATTACTTCGAGTCTAGTCACCCCAGAGTTATGTCACTTAATATGGGAGACGTTAGTTTATTCCAATTAAAAAATTGGACAACTAAACCCCCGACGAAAATGTCTGGAAATGACATCATTTGTCTCTATTACATAATCATCTAACTAGTGGGGGGGGACCCTACATCAAACACATTCATTTGCTAACAGGGACGGATTTAGAGCAGAGTGATGGCCTCATAAAGTTAAGAATAGTAAATCCGTTTTTGTGTAGAGGTGTTAGCAGAAGGTCTACCAGGAAGAGGTCTCGACTCGAAAAACAATTCTTGCAGGAGTGTGCTCAAACAGAGCAAGCTAGGACTATTCCCCAGACAGGTAATTAGCGAGCAAGTCGTTGTTTTTGTCAGCTGTGAACTTTACCATGAAGAGATGAAATAAAGTAAGCCATGAGAACTTCTGAAAGCTTCCCTCAGTCACAACGCGGATCCTGATGCGCGGATTCGTGTGGGTGCTCATCAAAACGAGAAATTGATTACCTTTACAGTCGCATGTTGGTGTGACAAAAACTACTGAGGCGAAGCTCGGAGATATGTTGGTTTGTAACGGCAGAATGGATCGGAATGGTGTAGCATCTTGCCGCTCACACGCTCGGCCTCACGAAGCTGTGTACATCGTACGAGGGTCTTGTACATAATATGGCACGAGAAGAAATAGTATCGAATTCTTCTTTGATATTTGTACACTCTTGTAAATTTCCCTTCTTAGGCAACTTGACCAGATAACCTTCCTTCCATTCTGCTGGTATTTCCTCTCTCTCCCAGACTTTGCCAAGTAGTTTGTATAATATCTCTGTAGAGGTATCAATATCTGTTTTGATGGCCTCTGCTGGAATGCCATCTGGACCAGTTGCTTTTCCATCTTTCAGAAGTTTTATGGCTTTCTTTATTTCTTCTCTTCTTGGTCGTTCACAGCTGATTTGTAGCTCCTCTTCTGCTAGCTGGATGTCTGGGGGATTAGTTGGAGCTGGTCTGTTGAGAAGTTCCTCAAAATGTTCTGTCCATCTCTTCATTTGTTCTTGTATATTACTAAACAATTTTCCATTCTTATCTTTTATGAGGCCATAAGCTTGCTTATATCTCCCTGTTAGCTTCTTTGTGTTGTTGTACAGGTCCCTCTGTTATGATTATGTAATAGAGACAAATGATGTCATTTCCAGACATTTTCGTGCGGACATGTATTGTCAATTTTAATTGGAATAACTAACGTCTCCATATTAAGGGACATAACTCTGAGATGACTGACTCGAAGTATCAAGGGGACATAACAACAAAATTGCCTATCTGACTAGTTTTCGATTACTCATTACTGTGTATTAACATTTGGATTCGTACTGACATACTAAATCTATGTCACACTCACACTAAACTTTGCAACATTAATGGGCTAATATACCATTCTATTATCTATTGGTACAACACATAAGCATAGTCTTATCTGTTGCTAACACAAATGTGTCATATACAAGATTACCTTGCTTCTCTTACCATTAATATGTTATATTGATGACATATAATTTTGAGGTACACATAATTTTTGATCCATTCACAAAAATGTCGCAGTCACTCATTTCATTGGTTCATTGTCTGCCTCATGTCATCTATTGTCTCTATTACATAATTATATTAATTTTAATGCTTTGCATTATGACTATGAATTAAGATGAGATTAATTGACCACTGTTACCTGACGTGACAGATAGGTGTGTTTTGGATTGTGTGCGGTATGGGAGTGCCTGGACTGATACCATCATTTTTTATTTATTTATGATGTTGGATGTTTTGTGATAGCTACCTCACATTGTTGTCAAAACGATTTCTGTCCATTGTAGTCAATGGTTTTAGCATTCTTTGCTACTGTCCACACATTAAGTGTTTAATTGCCTACTCTGTGGCACAAAATTGGGTGCTATGCTACTTCATTCTAACAGTGAAATTTGATGATACCATCTTTTCACTTTCGTTTCCATTTTTTGTGTGGGGGGGGGGGGGGGGTAAATTTATGATTAAAATTCATAACATGTATGTCGATATCAAAACGGTTCGACAAGTCGTCATATTTGTTTATGACCGGTGACCCTTGATTACAGGAAGTACGTCATGACTTTTGGGTCGAGTAGCAGACGCCTAGAGTTGCCGTTTGCTAAAGTTAGCGATCTGTCAAACGGTCTCTTCTCTGTGTGTTTTCCAAGGCAGGCGGACGTGTGTGTCTAGAGCTCCTAAGAATTATATTACTTCACTACAGATTCATACCATGTTCGACCACTGGATCATCCATACACCTCTGTGGATGATTCCAGTTTATGTATGAAAGGAATTCTATTATTGTGAAGAACGTGAGTAAATAAAATATTCTGAAAACCTGTCAAGGACAGCGTTTTAGTGACAGACGATATGGAAACGTACTGAGGACTGCCTTACTATATTATGCCTATGTGTATGATGGCTTTACTAATGATACTTGAGGAGCATCGGGTTGTACATTAAAATATCTTCATATTTCCTTTGGCTGCAGCTTCCTCTGCTCCCCTTGCCAAATCATCTATATATTTCATCTTGTCTCTTTTGATGTCTCTTCTTACTTCTTTGTTTACATCTATGTACATGTCAGACAATCTATTTATACTGCGGATTTAACACATGATAAATCTATACTCTTTGGCTCAACATCTAAGGATATGACCACAGCATACAATAGCTGACAATAAGTAATATAACACCTTCAACAGGTAAGTTCCCCTTTAATAAGCACAGCACACACGGAAGCCACACACGGCTAGCAATACATATGAAATACAATGCAACAGAAATGCCAATATAACTTGCAATAACCAACAACTCAATCTATCAGTATCAAATTCGCTGGTATGTCATACCGAGTAAACATCACAATGACTTTCGCTCACCGGCTAAGTCCTGTACTATGATAAAGCAATACTTAAATACAAATGACTTATCAACGATGGTCTAAGGAAATGCCACTAGAAAACTACACCACCACTCTAGAATTATGCAAACTAATCATGACCACATGAATAAATGGCAAGCACTATCAATGAACAACCATGGCATCCATATCCCAGCAAAATGCTGACAGGGAACATAAAGACGTCCTACCCGGACGCTAGCCAGAACTCCACTAACCTTTTGCGCCAGAATTTGTGCCCACTTCCTTTCCAGGTCACCTGACCAAAACGGTTTTCTTATTATCTCAATGTCGCCACTAACAGCGTGACCAACTTAATATTTTGTCGGAATACTGTGACATACACTTCATGAGCCTTGGCTTTGGAGCTTCTGGTTTTGCTTCTGTTTAAATCTGCTTTCTTGTTTTTCCTGTATTCTATCTTGCTAATAGTTTCTGTTGTTATCCATGCTTTGTGCTGATGTTCTCTTTTTCTCAGTACTTCTTCTGGATATAATTTCAGTAGATCATCCGTGGCACACTGATGTATTCAGCTCTCCGTGTTGTCCAAGAAATCTATATCAGCTTTTATTTCTTGGAAAACCTGTTCGGCATCCGATACTATCATCATGTGTTACGTATAGCATAAATGTCTGCCTTTGAGCGTTATGTTTATTAGATACTATCTTCACACTCAGGCAGCTGAGTAAAAAAAAAAACAATTGAGCATAAAGGTGAGATGCATCTCTGTTTCTTGGATCTTGAGAAGGCGTTTGATGAGATTCCTTGGAGCAAACTTTGGGACTGCTTGGCAGAGTTACAAAAATAACAATTGAGTATAAAGGTGAGATGCAACTCTGTTTCTTGGATCTTGAGAAGGCGGTTGACAAGGTTCCTTGCGTCACAGAATGGATTGGGGCGACCCCTTTTTCTTCCTAATCTCTTTTTCACTACGGCAGTAATCGGTACTTTTTTGCGTGCTTTCAATTGTCGCACTTTCTTTCTTTCTCTGCTAAGTAGCAGATATTTGACATTTTCACACTCCTTGTTGGTGATAATACATCGCGTTTGCCAGGGTGCGACAAAGCACATAAGTATGTGTCGGGAAATGCAATACTCAGAAGAACGTTTCGTTTCTATTTTTTAATCACAGTTATTGGTGGTACCAGCAAAATGTACTATCTCTGGAACAAGAAGGGAACAGTGGCCTAAGCTTTAAGACGAGGGACCAACTTTGTAGATTCTCCTTGACATTTCTGGGAAACGAGCTACACCCAACAACCTTGACCAGCGACGAGCATGAGCAGTGTAAAAAGAACCCACCAGCGGGAGCAGAACTATTATTGGCAGCTAAGTGCAAAATTTACGCTGCCAAAGTGAACATTTTTCCCAACGACTCTACTATAAATCAATGATGAAACCTTTCTTCTAAACTATTCAAATTATTTTCTAATTGGTAAAACTTGAGTGATTATTAAACTTTGTTATTTGTAGTTTTACAAATTTAACTTCGATTTAATCCTTTTAATTGTACTGCGTGTTTGTCTCGGTCAATTTACTACACACACTCTAAACTGAGCTATACAGGAATAATACGAATTCCACTGAGTAAATAAGAGGTGCGGGCTTAACGAGCTAAGATTAACCATTGCTTAATTCTTCATAGAAGTGGTCGGCAGATTCTAGAATTAACGTGCTCAGCCAAAGCAGCATTGTTTCGCTTATCTGAATATCTTGTGAAGACTCCCTTTGTGATAGAAGTGTCAGTACCGTACTATCTACATCTCTGCCAAGAGTAATATGTGCGAAGGTAGACACCTTTGAAGCCCATATTAGATACTCTTGAGTTTTGGCCACTGTTGGACCACTTCAGCAAAGCAGGGGAGGCAATACAGTCACACCTTGGAGCAAACTTTGGGACTGCTTGACAAGGAAGAACATTACAGCACCTTAGAGCTTCTACATGACTTGTTGCAGAAATTATGTTTGATTTTTGGTTTGGTTTTAAGGACTATCTTCATTGCACACGGACAACCCCATCGGTGTTCCGATTTCCTCCCTTAGATCACACAAGGAGGATCTCAGCACAGTGCACGAACTCTGTACAACCAATAATGTGTGTATCTAGGAATCACACATTCTATAAATATTTTTGTGGAAATTAAGTAAGGACCGAAAACTATAAGTCAAAAGAGTTCAGGACCACCTAATCTATTCATGCTTCTCGTGGTCGATGTCATCAAAGCATGTAAGTAGAGGACAAGAAAGTATTCGTTGGGGTACTGGAAGAAGAGAAATGTCTGTATTTCTGATTGCTAAATCAAAGGCACATCTTCAATTCAACCCGCAAGTCTGGAAGGAAAAATTGGAGAAGAGAAGGATGGTCATCAGCAGTTCCAAAAACAAAAACCATGGTGATAAAAGACATCAGATTATGCTGGGAGAACAGGCTCTGGAGCAGGTCAACCACTTTAAATTCCTTGGAGCTGTCATAAACTGGAAGGGAGGCATCAAAGAAGAGTTGTTTACCCAAAGAGCAACAGCTGGGATACTTTTTTCAGGTCATAAATTGCAGATTCTTCAACAAAAGAGAAATTGGCAAGAAGACGAAGATGCCTGTATACTTCTCCACCTATGCCACAGTCTTGACTTACGGTTGAGAGTCGTAGGCATTAACTACAACCCACAAAAGCCAGCTTCAAAACCCATAAATGAGGTATCTGAGGAAGGTAGTCGAAGTAACAAGTAGGGACACGGTCCGCAACCAGACGATACATTATGGCCTCGAAATCCAGCCCCTACAGACCCGAGTGGAACAGTTCTAGTTGCGATGGTTTGGCTTCATCTGCAGAATGGAAGAATATCGACTACCACGACAAATATAAGAAGGCAAGTCCAGGGGTCCAGGCTCCAGGACCCAGGGTTCGATGGAAGGACGACATCAGACAATCTCTAAAGGACCGAGCACTGAACTGGAACCAGGCCAATAGGGAGACAGCTGATAGAATAACATTGTAGCGAAAGGTTTTTCTGGTGTGATAATAGTGGTAGAGAAGAAGTAGAATCTCTCCCCAGAAAGTATGAAGTCCCAATGCCAGAGAAGGCACTGGTATCACAATTGAGTTACGACTGTGAATACTCTGAGCTGGACAATAGATTTAGGCTTCAGAAGTATACTGTGCCATTTTCGCTATAGTAACCCTATGTGATAATATAATTAAATTAGAAAAAGTAACTCAAAATTTAACAGTTAAAAATTTACCAAGTCAAATGAGTACAATTTCATAATTTATTATGTATATCTATATATTCTTGTAATGGGAAATGGGTGTTGGAAGATGGTAAAATGTATGATTATTTGTAGTTACAAATTAAAATAAATAATAGAAAAAAATCTTGGATGAATCTTCCAATGAAATTAGAAATGTCTGTCACAGTATATTTTTTATATATCTTGCTATCTAGTCTCTTGCTGTTAACATCATCAACATAGCTTTAGAAACGGCTCACAGTATTTGTTGGATGAACACACATAAACTCATCTTGTGTTTGTTCGAGGTTCCTGAGACACACTGATGATCAAGAAGAATTTCCTTCAGCCCGCCCTATAACTACGGGGGACTAAGGTGTTGAAGATTGTTTGACCTGGGCTTCAGTTAGCAGGATCAAAGGTCCTCAAGTCTTCAGTTAAACTCGATCACGAACTCGATCATGAGCTCGATCAGGAACGATCATAAACTTGATCAGGAACGATCATAAAACCCTCTTAGGATTAATAAGCGCACGGTGAGGTTGTATTTGTTGAAGTTTAACTGCCCTGCATGCAGTGTAAAAAAAACTTTTCTAGCAAACACGGTCTCACTCTGGCTTCTGGATTTGGTGTGTGTGATTTTCAGCGAGCCGCTCTGTCCTTATATTTGGGCAACTCTCCCGTACGAGAAAGCACCGTCTGAAGTCCGATAACATTTTCGTTTAATCTCTTCGTTTGAGGCGATCTGTGCTTTTTCTGTACTTGTTTTCTCTTATTATCACTACACACTTATCTCTTTCCTTCGTTCCTAGGTATCCTTTCATTTTCCCTATATGAAGCTTTCATTCTATTCAAGTTTTATCGAAATCCGTTGAGGTATGTAGTTACAATAAATTTTTAAAGATTATTAGCTAACTTTTAGCAGAGGTGATGACGATGAAAAATATTAATTATTTTTAAAACTATTTATATTTGAATAATATCCTTTTGGATATCATTCATACTCTATCTCCTTTGGTGAATTATTATTATTTAAATGTCTTACAACCAGGCTTGCTCTTGTAGAATTAGATTTTCTTTCCAGCTAATGCAAACTTTTAAGGTGGCCATGTTTCATATATTCGCTATTTCCTACCTTCATTAATGTTGGTCGACTAGACGAAGTGCAAATTTTTCAGCCACTTTCAAACTTCAAAGCAAGACCGCCGCGTACCTGCGCTGTGTATGTGTGTGTGTCGCGCTGCACATTTTTTTCACAAACAAAGCAAGTGGTACCAGATCTCGCTACAGCATGGCACGCTCTCTCTGGCGAACCTCGACACTCCAAGGTAGAAGAGAAACGGCGAAGTAAAGTAGTAAAGTAAGTTTGTTTGTTTGTTTGTTTGTTTGTTTCAATCCCAGGGCGCGAGTTATTCACTCTTTTGCCCTTTAGGGGACGAGTTATACACTCGTTCATACCCTTGAGCCAATTACCCGTTGTGCAGACTGCCTGGCGAGGCGGTGGCTTCCCTCTGCACATGGTCCGTGTTGCCACACAGCCGGGAAGCCACCAATCGTAACACCAGGTGATGGTACCGCAACTCGCCGTGCATCCCACACGGTATCAGATGAGTAGTGGGTGTGTTTCGGGCTTTCTTTCAACTCCAGGGAGCATCCTAGACTCGAAACAGAGTACACCAGGCCCACTTTGGCGTGTGTGTGCTGCCCCGAGGTTTGATATCTCTCTACCCTGCAAAGGGGGTTATACCTCCAAAGACAGTGGTTATGTATATATATACATACAGACATACACACATACTTACATACACATAAATACACACATGCACACACGCACTCACACATACATATATATTGTGCGTGTTTATCTGTCTAGCTATCTACGTGCAAGTTTATATCTGTCTGTATCTGTATCTCTCTGCTTATTACCCTATCTGCTAAGCTGTCTAGTTTTCTGTATTATCATTGATTGATTCATTTTATTCGTATTCTTTCTTTCTTTCCTCACCACGCGGACGCTGAGGCGTAAAATTCCAACCCAGACATAAAAACAAAGAACATTCTATCTTGCCGCTAATTATCAAAGCCGTAGATACTAATTCGAGATATGATGGGCTAGATTAGATGTTCGGAAATCCTCCAGGGATCTAGTGTGTGTTAAATGTTGTTTGTTTGCACTGGTCGAATAATGAAAGCACTCAGAACACGTCATTTTCAGTTAAATAAAGCTCAAAGTTCATCTAAAGTTTAGCGTTTGTATGATTATGTTATTTCCCTGTGCACGCAAGGGCCATTCAGGGAAAAATCGTTTTTCCCTATTGTTAATAGTGCTTTTAGAAAGAAAAAAAAATGTGTTTTTTGTCAACTGTTTTCAGAACTTGCTGCAGTCGATTTCTGCGTATTGACGTAATATTTCTTATATTGGGAAGCCATCAGCTACAAGAGCATCCGAGTGGTTAGAGAGCCTGCTTATCGAGGTAGAGGAACTTTGTTCGAAACCAGTCTTCTGAAGTTTACTTTTTAACCTATATATATATATATATATATATATATATATATATATATATATATATATATATATATATATATATATATATATATATATATATATATATATTTTTTTTTTTTTTTTTCTTTTGTGTTCTGTGTGTGTGTTGGGGATTTATATATTTTTTTTTTTTTTTTTTTTGTGTGCTAATTTCATTGATACCAAGACAGTAACGCCACACTTTCGTCTACGTTCTTGGATACGGAGATTGTAAACACATTTGTGACTAGTTTCCAGTGTACTGAGACTGCACCGCCACGTTTTTGGCTAGTTACATTGATACTGAGGCTGTACACTCACATTTGTGGCTAGTTCTCTTGCTATTGTGGCTGTCAGGCTACATTGTCGGCTAGTTCCCTGGATACTGAGGCTGTAAAGTCACATTTGTGGCTAGTTCTCTCGCTATTGTGGCTGGCTGTTATGCTACATTTTCGGCTAGTTCCCTGGATACTGAGGCTGTAAAGTCACATGTGTGGCTAGTTCTCTTTGTACAGAGGCTGTCACGTCACATTTTAAACTAGTTCTCTTATTATTGATTCGGTAACGCCACATTTTCGTGTAGTTCCCATGGTACTGAAGCTCGAACGCCACGTTTTCTGTCAGTTCCCCTTGTACTGAGACTGTAACAATACATTTTCAACTAGTTCTCTTGGTACTAAGTCGGTAACGCCACATTTTCGTGTAGTTCCCTTGGTACTGAAGCTCGCACGCCACATTTTCTGTTAGTTTCCCTTGTACTGAGACTGTAAGAATATATTTTTTATTAGTTCTATATGTTAGACAACAAAAACTTGGCAAGTTAAGCCATTTCTTAATTCTTGATCTGTTTCTTAAATTACGCTTTGTTCATCAATATTTTCCCATTTATTAGTTCTTGCATTTTGCGTTAATTTTTAACAGAATTGAGGTTTAAAAATTCAAAATATCTTTTCACTAATACTTTCTCTGTGATTTCCCCATTGTCTCTCTCTGTCTCTATGTCTATCCCCTCTCTCTGTCTCTATGTCTATCCCCTCTCTCTGTCTCTATGTCTATCCCCTCTCTCTGTCTCTATGTCTATCCCCTCTCTCTGTCTCTATGTCTATCCCCTCTCTCTGTCTCTATGTCTATCCCCTCTCTCTGTCTCTATGTCTATCCCCTCTCTCTGTCTCTATGTCTATCCCCTCTGTCTCTATGTCTATCCCCTCTCTCTGTCTCTATGTCTATCCCCTCTCTCTGTCTCTATGTCTATCCCCTCTCTCTGTCTCTATGTCTATCCCCTCTCTCTGTCTCAGTCTCTCTATCTCTTCTTCTCTCTCTATCTGGGTGTAAAATGACAATCAAGAACAAGGGCACTTAAGAGGCTTGATAAGACTGTGCATAGGGCGTTGTGTTGGCTGGAGTATCCGCATCGGGTTATAGAACTCAGGACAGTAATTTATATGCAGCATAATGGTTACTTTCACAATTGCCTCAAGCTGACAGCATGGACAAGACAAGGTGTTAAGTTGAAAGTCGCAACCAAGGTGGTGTGGGTTCAGTTCCCAGCGCAGACTGGAAACACAACAAGAGGCTGACACTTCGGAGTCATGACCCAAGAGGGCCCGCCCCCTTACACTATAAAGAAGACTAAAGGGCCGAAACACTTGCCCAATGGAGGGGACCCCTTCTGATGATCATAGTGTTGTAACGTTCTGGTTATAAAGGTTCCTCTCATATCCCCCCCCCCCCCCTTTTCTCCCCTAATCACCAGTCACCTTTCTTTTTTTCCAGAAGTTGGCGTCAGACAACTTTATTACCGCACTCTGTGATCTGAAAATATCCACCATTGGATGATTGGATATCACAGACTATGATAACGTTTCCCAGATTCCCATTAGTTTGGCATTGTCATTGAGGTTTTATCAGATATAGTAATTACCGTCAGCCATAACAACCTGTTCAATCTAATAGCCCACCCACTGATCCGGGTATTTTCATTTCCATTCACTTTACTGGTTCAAAATGAACTATATATATATATATATATATATATATATATATATATATATATATATATATATATATATATATCATATATATATATATATATATATATATATATATATATATATCTTTGATGTCTGATTTCTTCATTGTGTGCCTCCTGTCTCGCCACAAGTCCCCCCTCTCCCTTCCCCAAACTCTCTCATTCTCCATTCCCATATCGTGTCTCCTTCAATATTTGTAGTGTTTGACATTATTATGATGTATTTTTTTCGAAACTTGAAACAATGCTAGTCTATGCCTGTCATTTAAAACTATTGCATTTTCTACGCCCATCTGCTTGGTTTCTCTCTCTCTCTCTCTCTTTCTCTCTTTCTTTTTTCTCTCTTCTCTCTCTCTCTCTTCTCTTTCTCATGTTGGTGTGCGTTTCTCCTATACCTTCTCTCGATCATTTCCATCCTGCTTCTTTTCCCCGCCCGCTTCCCTACCCCGTGACAGAATTATTGAGTCGATCTCTTCTCCTCTCCTGCATTAGTCAGTTACATTTGTTGTGAGTACTGATTACGTGAAATTTTGAGTGGTCGGCACATTTCTTTCTCTGCTATCAAGCAGATATTAGCTATTTTCTAATCAGTTGTACACTCCTTTCGGTGATAATTCGTCATGTTGCTTTTAGCTTCTCGGCTTTGCTAAGATTAGGCACAGGTAAATAAACCCAGACCTTGCCAGAGTTAAGAATAGCAGCAGATTTCATTTACCAGACCGGACCTTGTTTGAGCAAATTGAGGACTTAGAGCCCAGGAAAACTATACCATTTTAACCCGGACAACCGGAATACGAGCAAACTGTAACACAAAGTCAAAGTGCGAACTTATTGCTAAAATAACAACACCGCAGACCACGTGTAAGAGGCACCGTCAAGCTGCCTTAAACTATTTTTCTCTGAGCCAGCAGTCTGTAAGCCTAAAGATTGGCGTAAGTTGTACATTTTAAATTCTATATTTTGCATTATTAACATGTGAACTAATATGTATATATTGACATGTGAATATTAATATGTGAAAATTGCTAGTGGATGTCCAAGTCATTTGAGGCTAGCAACCTCATCATATAGAATGATGATTTCATGAACCAACACTGCTAAGGCTGGTGACTGCTTTATTGCGAGTTTGTTACAGAGAACCAAAAGCAGAAGTAGTCCCGAGTTCCATATGGAGCAGGGAGTGAATGATGAAACAAATGATGTACATAATATAGATTATTAACATTTTCAACCAGTGTATATGCAAATGTAAGCATTTTCAATCTATTTTGTTAACATTTTCAAACATAATAGATGTAAAGGGAGACATATTCAATTTATATTATTAACCTTTTCAACCAATGTAAATGTAACTATAAATCTATTCAACCTAAATGTAATGAATTTTTTTTTCGCTCAATGGGATTAATATTAATTCTCAGCGAGGGTAAAAGTTCTGAGGTAGATGGGATGATGAAATGAAAAGAGGGGGACACATAAGTATGTGTCGGGAAACTCAATACTCAGGGGGTATTAGTTTCTGTGGTACCAGTTGAGGGTACTGTCTCGGGAACAAGGGAAGGTATAAGTGGCCTGAACTCAGCGCTAGACACCATCATCAGACGGGTCTTAGAGACGCGGGACCAGCTTGGTAGTTACTCCCTGACACTACTTGTATCGTGCTACAACTTTCAAACTTGCCCAGTGACGAGAGTGATCCAGTCATTCATCTACAAAGAACCAAACATCAGTTGGAGCAGAACAGACAAACTCATTGGCAGCTAAGTAGAAACATAAAAGCTACCAAGTGAACTATCCAAATTTTAAGTCCATAACATCACTCGATAATGACTATTGTTTGTTAAAGAATTATTCGTTGTTATAACTGCTAAAACATAATTGATTATTAAATTTGTTACTTGTTTAAAGTAAATCTAAAGTTGATTTAATCATTTTGAATGTACTGCAACCGTATGTCTCAGACAATTTCTTAAATACGCTTAAACAGAGCTATACAATAATAATAAGAGGAATCTCGCTGAATTAACTCAGCTGGGAGCTTGAACGAGCTAACGAAATATAAGAAAACCCTATCCTTCACAAACGTTGACGGCAGATACTAGAGTTAACACTTGCTCAGCCTCATGCAGCATTGTTCTCGCTTTTCTGAATATCTTGTGGAAACTTCCTTGAGATAGAAGCATCATTATCCTTCTACCTACAACTCTGCTAAGAGTAATCTTGTGCGGAGGTAGACACCTTTGAAGAACCACATTAGTTACTCTTAAAGATGTGGCCACTGTTGGACCACTACTGCAGAGCTAAGGGGAGGCAACCCGTGCCAAACCCCCCCCCCCCCTTTATTTAATTATTCCTTAAAAGTTTCTCTTGTATTCTTTTGTCACTGTGTTATAGTACTTCCTTACCCTCCCCCATAAATAATGAACTGAAGCCCATCATCTTCATTGAAATAGTAAGAGAATGTGGCAGAGATATTATGATTAATAGATTTCAGATATCTATTCTTTATTCTTCACTTGTCTTTTACCTTTCTTTCGCTCTTTTACCTTTTTGCGCATACGCTAAATTGTTAGCAATTCAAACCTTTGTCATTTCTTTCTAATTTAGCAACGCATTTTATTGCGGCTAGCTAAGTTCTTTGATGAGAGTGTAGCGGGAGGTTATTTAAAAGTATATATTATGTAAGAGTATGCCAGTAAAGAGTTCTGACCTTACAAGTAATACCCCAGTCTTAGAAATAAGCACTGGTGTATTGTTATCATAAAAATAGTCAGACTGTAAAAACCCTGGTCCAGTTGGTAAGAAGTAGTACCAGGATCTAAGGTGTCTCCTCCCTATGACTATCTTATGATTACTTATATTCTAGGGGATAATAAAATGAACATTCACTGAAACCACAAATGGAAGAAGTGAATAAATCCTCAGGTACAGTTAAAATAGTTTAATAATTACACTAATATTCTATTTCTACTAGTTGGAAAAGAGTATACACATATATATAACAATATTCACACAATTTCTATTATTGTCTGTTTAGACTTCAAGATCTTAAATAATAAAGTTACTGAAATCACTGTTATTAGTCCTTTGAATTTAAGGATAACTGTCATCAGTTGACTGAGTTTCTGTATGGTTAATTATTGTTTTGAACTATTGGCTGTTTCACATGTATAGGTGGTCAGTGTCAAACAGGACACTTATCTTTCCAACTTGGTACTGCTGAAACTGTCCTTTGCTGATATCAGACTTGGTAGGCCCAACAGTAGGGATGCCAATGACCAGTTGAAGTTCACTCTTTGGGGTCCTGCACTTTTGTGGGATTGCCTCGGATGAACTGCACCGGCTTCTGATACTGGACAGTCTGGTTTGAGTTATTTCATGGCACCTGCAACATATCAGCCTTGGCTAGTATCTGGCTAGACTTGTAGCTGACTAGCACAGATGTCAGACCAGTCAGTCATCAGATGTCACCGTTATACAATCATAGTAAGCAAGGACATCATTTCAGTGATATAGCGTTAATATTAACATGTCAATTAAGTGTAACTGACTAGCACATAAGTCAGACAAGTCAGTCATCAGGTGTCAAAGTTATAGTCATAGCAAGTAACATCATTTCAATGATACAGAATTAATATTAACATATCAGTAATAAACATCATCTGGTTTATTCCGCTCCTATACATCCCTTCATATGCTATAACTTGATCCTTCCAAATCATATCAAGTACAAATTCAAATACTGATGCTATCCTTAGCATCTACACAAAAGTAATACATAAATAAAGAAAGTGAGTGACCACGTGATCAGGTTGCTTTCTACTGAAACTGGCTATAGAACACTCCAGTTTACCAGCTGTAAATGGGTACAAAGTTGTGCGCTCGAACTAGGGAAGGCAAAGGCAGCGAGGAAGGGGACTAGTCACCTAACCTCGTAAAAGCGGTATCTTCCATGCTGAAGCTTCTAACAATTTATTTCCCTAAGACAATCTCTGGTCATGGGACTGCCTTTATCTTCGTAAGCGATAATGCATTTAATATCGACGAGATACAGCATTAAATATAATAAATATTTTCTTTTTGGCTGTGGGGCTAGTTTTGATACGTTTTTGTACAAGCAACCATCTTCCACTAAGCACATGAATAAATCATATTAAAATAATAATACGTTATATCAATGAATATTATACAGGCATATTTTTGTGAATTCTAAATGAACCTGTAATACAAAATAAAAGAAATTATTATACAGGATAGCTATCGTAAATTCGCTTACCCTCAGACTCCAGACACTTAGACTGAAATTTTTCTGGCGATCCGCTCACACTTCAGATGGATTTAGAGTCGTGGCGTTATCTGCCCTCAGTCTTGTCTCAACCTCTTGCGTTGTGTATCTCTCTCAGTTTACCGATCCGCTACTTATACGCAAAGCGCGGACGTATCGGAGAGTACCGACGTCACAGCCTAAACCTAACCTGAAAAATCCTTCCCGAACAGTGATTTCGGCCGATCTGTGCGTCGACTGAAATTTTGCCTTTATCATTCTCGGCATAGATAATATCCATATTGTTCCATCTTAACTAGTTTTATACAGCTGATAAAACTCTATCTTCCTATCCATGTAAATTCCCAAACTGTTATTTGTTGATTTTAATATTTAGAACAGAAGTGGGTTTACATGCTTTTAGCGTAACTGTGGGCAGCCGAAATACGCATATATCTCCGTAAATGAGAACTTCCTACCGTTCCATCTTATATGCAATTATACAACATCCTTCCCTGTACTGAAATGTAAAATCCTTTTCATACGGATTCCCTTCGTTTTATTTTATCGTTGGCGATTTCCTCTGTCCGATACACATTTCGCTGATACGCCGCCATTTTGAAAGCGGTCACTCGATCGTAGATGGGTTTATAAATCTAACTGAACCCATTTGCAATGACTTGAAACCAATTTTGCGACAGAGAGATAGAATCGTGTTAATTCGTTCTCGACAGGGATAATAAGGAAGACCTTTCTCTATCACTTTTCCCTGATCTGTTCGCCTATAAGTTAATTATTCACGGTGAAAGATTTGAGATATAAGACGAGCTCGCTCATTTTGCGTTTATGACCATAGTCTGCAGGCAGTAAATAGTGTGAATTCTCGAGCGAAGAAAATCTCGCACGGTCTGGTAAATCATGTTACACAAGATCTAAGAGAGACGGTTTGCTCGATTTGCCTGAGTCTGGATTCGGTTTCAGTGTGAAGAATTCGTTTGATTCGCAGAATGAACAAGGAAATATGTAAATCTGGGCGTAGGTGCTAAATGTATTAAGTCTGGGCTATTTCTTTGATTTCTAATATTTAAACCCCAGTAGTTTAGACGTCATTCATTCAGTACTGCCACAGCTTTTGAGAGACAGCTAGCGCGAGTTCTAGAATCACTGTAATAGTAGAGTCTTAGTTTCTCGTGGAGAAAATCTTAGAAGTTTGTGTGAAGGTAAAATATATATATGACTAGTATTGTCGAGTGATTAATTGTTAGTTTGAATTATATATGCACTATATTGTGTTCAGAGTGATTTACTAGTTTAATCATCATTATAATTCTCTAAGTTTTACTGTGTTACAGTGGAAAGCAGAATAAAAAATAATTTCTAGCTAAACTATAATATAAAATTTATTCACTGCTAGTAACCAGTCAGAGAATAATTTAACCATCTAAGTAATGCACTGATACATCATGAGTGTTGACGAAATATGTATTTATTTCTAATTCATGATGATTGATTTCTTTTTAATGACTAGAATTTATTTCATGGGAGTTTTAAAAGATAAGACAAGCTGTAAGTTTGCGGTTTATAATTTAAGATAAATGACCGAAGTGAACATATTCTATTTTTCGCGTAGGATTGTGTATAATATTAGGGTTAAGTATTTATGTTTTTCTCTTCCTTTTATACAGTATATGGGTCAAGCCCAAAATCTACCAGCGGTTTTTCAGTATATATGAGAATAACCTAGAAGAAACGTTTTTTACTTTTTTTTTTTTTTTTTTTTTTTGCGTTCGCCCGCTAATACTCGAGGCGAAATCTCAGGTTATTATTTTTATGTCTAACCTGACATTGATTTTACGTGAGTATCCCTTTATTTCTTGTACAGAGACAGGTGTCCCTCGCCATTCAGGCAAATACTCGCCGATTTCGGAGGTACCCATTGCAGCTGGGTCGGCTCAGGAGCCGCCAGTCCCTGGTCGACGACACTCCTTCAAATGTTCTCGCCAGGTCTCGAGTTAATCCAGTCCAAATCCCGGTCGACGAAAAATCCTCAAATGCCGTCGCCCGGGTTTGATCCTGTATCACCCGGTCGCCAGAGCGGTGTTGTAACCACTACGCTAGCGCGGCTCCCGTTTTTTACTTAAATACGTGGGTTTCCAAGTTACATCCTGTCTGGCATTGTGTTTGCATCCAGAAGGAGACAGAGTACCCATCTCATGAACTTTAAGACTAAATGATGTAACTGGGCCTATCGAGCCAGATTATAATTCTTCCCTAAATCTCATGTACAGTCAGCCCCTGTGGCGAAATTACAAACAGTAACATTTCCGACGTTTGACAAATTGTGGTGTGACCAATAATTTTCTATTGAGAGAAGTTACCAACCTGTCATTTCCTAAGTACTGGAAACCTCGAGATTCTGACATTGTGAGCCCATTAAAAAATTTCTTACCTGAACTGATTCAAGTGACATAAACAGTAAGCCTAAAATATAGTTGTAAAGTGAACGCTACCCGGAACATTGGATGAAACCTATATCTGCAGAGCTGGGGTTCTCTTTATCAAAAAGAACACGGATCCACGGTGTGTGTGTGTGTCCTAAAGTTTGCGCCTGATGGTGTAAGACATCAAGTTTGTAGGTAAGAAAGTATGTCAGTGGCCACTGGTGAATGAACAGAGAGAAAGCAGGACTGAGTGATTCCCTTATGGTATAATTTATGCACCCACGTTGTAATTTCTTTATGCAAGTTTGTTGCCAATGATGTTTTCCTCTTAGAATAGATTAATATATCAACTCTGTTCTTAACCGTAGAGTGGAATCCTAGACCATAGCGTGACTCTTTGGGGCTATAACTTTTCTTCTAACGGGATCGTGGGCTCAACAGAGAGGGAAAGGATTACACCTATGGGTCTATTCTTTTAGTAATTCTTTAACCTATGTGTATTTATATGTGACTAATATTCAAATTTATGATTTGTGGTGAAATTCTTATGATAAATAAAATTTACATAAACCTATTCAAGTGTGTCGGTCAGCTCGTCCCAAATATCTATATTCCATTGTTATAGTTTTCACGTTTGTGCGTCTAACTGTCGTCACTTATGTGTGTGTGTATGTGAGTGGTATATATATTACTATATATATTCTAGTAGACTGTCTGACTAATCTAGATCTGTTGTAGAGATAGGCTGACCGAAAGAAGCTTTTCGAGTGTCAGGGACAGACTCTATTATTTTCTAACATCTCACTCGTGAAAAAATCTATTTCTTATATTATCTCCCACTGAGCTATCACTTGTTCTATTTCTATTCAGAAGGGACCAATCTAATTCTTAATTCCACTATCACTAATCTACGACAGAGAAGGTCGTCAATGGGGAACTGATGACAAGAACCAGACAGGTGCCAGTGGAGCAAGAGAGGAGAAAAAGACGCAAGCTATAGATAGGACACGTTGCGGAAACCTGTTGATAGCATAACATGAAAGTCTTTGTTCTGGAAGGCTCAAGGTAAGAGAGGCAGAGGTAGACCAAAAACACACGGAGAAGAGAACTGGAGATAGAAGTGAAAATGATAAGGAAGACATGGTAAGAACTGGAGCTGATGGCACGTGACAGGAGGACTTGGCATATGTTTGTTTGGTGCCTATGCTCCTTGGGGAGCTAAAGGGCATTGACGTGACACCATCGTCGTCATCATCAGAACCCATCGGATATCTGTGGGGGGGGGGG
Organism: Oreohelix idahoensis; assembly: GCA_024509875.1. Classification (NCBI taxonomy): domain Eukaryota; kingdom Metazoa; phylum Mollusca; class Gastropoda; order Stylommatophora; family Oreohelicidae; genus Oreohelix; species Oreohelix idahoensis. The sequence continues at coordinate 265,893 of JAMPIV010019510.1, read as the reverse complement.
CACAAACTTCAACGCAACTTCACGCCAAAGCATCGTATCCTGTGTCATTCTTTAAAGTTCATTTATTGTCTTTATCCTTTTTTAGGTCTGTCTCTATTTTCTTCTGCGTGTGTTTTGAGTCTCATTCTATTTATTTTACCATGGAAATTCTAAGATAAGCACGGCCTTGCAATGCTTTTAGCTGATTTCTTCAACGAGTGTCCTATCTGCAGAGGCGTACTTAAAGTATTTGGCACCTGGAGCGAATCCTACCTTTGGCAGCCCTAATAAAACACAAAGAACAATATATTATGTTTGCAAGTTAATTTTTTAACTGTACTGTGCTGTCAAAATAGTATCCGATGGCACCCCTCTCCTGTCTGTCACCTGTGGGACCACCCCCATCGCACCTACCTTAGTACTCCACTGTGCCTACCCGACGCACGGCTATCAGTCTGATTCTTTCCATCTGTTCCACACAGGTGATTCGCAAACTCATGCGCCCACACTGGACATTGTCCTGCGTGAATGGATATGAGTTATCAGCATTGACTGAACTGAAGAAGATATTTATTCAGTGAATAATAAATCGTATTGATCACTATCGAATGCCCTTTAACCTGTTTTTTCCTCCCGTACGTTATTTCAGTATCTTGAGAGACTAGTGTATCTATCGTAATCATCATCACCACCATCATCACCTTTCAACTCCCCAAGCAGTATAAGATATTCAGAGACCGTATGCTAAGTCTTCTTGTTCTGTGCCATCAAGGTATTTCTATGCCCTTTTCACCGCTTTCATGTCTGTCTCCAGTTCTCTTCTCCGTGTCTTTTATGGTCTCCCTTTACCTCCCAAATTGTATCCATACATTAGATTTAAAAAAGAAACAACAACTATTGTCATTAGGTAACTGGCAATATAATGAATTGATCACGTTCGATACCGTTGGATTAAATTTGATGTGAACAGTTAGGCCATCAGTTAGGTTAGCCGTTGGAAAACTCAGTCAGTACCGGCAAGCACTTAGTGAATTGGAAGAAAGAATCGAGGCCTTTCAGATGTGAATATTTAAAAGAATGGGCGCGTCTCATGGAAAGATAATAAAACAAATAAAGAGGTCCTAGAAAACCTAGAAGTGAAAAGAGAATTAATTAATAAAGTCAAAATTAGACAGCTGAAATATTTTGGAAATGTAAAACTACACAACACCTTACTGAAAACAATAACAGAAGGAGAAGAGTTGAGGGTAATCGTGCAAAAGGCAGGCAGCGCTATAAGTTGGATGTTTGTTTGTTTGTTTGTTTCAATCCCAGGGCGCGAGTTATTCACTCTTTTGTCCTTTAGGGGACGAGTTTACACTCGTTCATACCCTTGAGCCAGTTACCCGTTGTGCAGACTGCCTGGCGAGGCGGTGGCGCAGCCACCGCCTCCCTCTGCACATGGTCCGTGTTGCCACACGGCCGGGAAGCCACCAATCGTGACACCAGGCGATGGTACGACAACCCACCGTGCATCCCCCACGGTAGCAGACGAGTAGTGGGTGTGTTTCGGGCTTTCTTTCAACCCCAGAAAGCATCCTAGACTCGAAACAGATTACACCAGGCCCACTTTGGCGTGTGTGTACTGCCCCGAGGTTTGATATCTCTCTACCCTGCAAAGGGGGTCATACCTCCAAAGACAGTAGTGTCTGGCAAAGAGGCCAGCCACCAGTGGGCTTTATTGCAACACCAGGGAACTTCTCTTCGGGTGGCGAGGGTGCAATGCCCACGAGCCCCCCCCCCCCCCCCCCCCCCCCCCCCCCCCCCCCCCCCCCCCCCCCCCCCCCCCCCCCCCCCCCCCCCCCCCCCCAAGAGTCGTTCTTACCTGCAAAGGGGGTTATATCTCCGAGACAAGACGTATCGAGGGGACGGCACAGCCAGTGCCGAGCCTCTACCACTGCTCAGCTGCATTACCATGAATAAACCAGCTCCGGCCCACCTGAACTGGGAGGACCCGGACCCGGGACCAAACAGTCTCGATAGAACACGGCTCTCTTCATCGACCGAGTCTCTACCACATTCAAATGACGTTATCGGACACAGACACATATCACTGCTTCTACTTTACTGGGAGGACCCGAAAGCCGGGACCACACACAGTCTTGAGAGGACAAAGATCGCTTGCAACGGCTATAAGTTGGAAGATAACATCAAGAAATGGACAAGAAAGAGTCTGTCAGAGCACACCATCAAAACAAGAAAGAGTCTGTCAGAGCACACCATCAAGACAAGAAAGAGTCTGTCAGAGCACACCATCAAGACAAGAGACAGACAGACAGACAATGGAGTTCATTTCAACCGACCTTCGATATGGACATGGCAGCTGATGATGATTGATTTGAGAAGATTCACTATTGGATAACTTTATCAGTATCTGCTAGGACCAAATAAACACGCATTCATTTGAGAAGTGGCAAATGTTCATGTGTACGATGTTATCCCGTATATCCATTCATAATGTATGAATAAAAACCAGTTGATAGCCAGGTGATAGTCCTTGTTCTGGAATCACGAGGGCTTGACAAGTGAAGGGAGGCCGAAAAGCGTGAGTTGAAGGCAAGCATGAAAGAGTTAAATGATGGATAGAAAGTCCTTGAATGGGATGAAACAGGACAGAAGCGCGTGGCGTGAATTTGAAGCGTATGCTGAAGAGTTATTATAATAATGATTAGTTTTGTTTGGTCTGGTTTGGGTTTGATTTGGGTTTGGTTTGGGTTTGATTTGGGTTTGGTTTGGGTTTGGTTTGGTTTTAAGGATTATCTTCATTGCACACGGACAACTCCATCAGTGCACCGATCTCCTCCCTTAGATCACAGCACAGTGCACGAACACCGCAGCACTGGCGACAATCCCAATTTGTATTTAGTAATCACACATTCTATAAATATTTTGGTGGTGGTTAGGTTTCGAATTTTTAAATTTTGCCAGGGCAGCGAATTATGGTCTACCCTTTACGATTTCCAACTGCGGTGTGATTTTAAACGTATTTAGACATCTCTAGGTGTAGCAAATAAGATGATTTGCTGGGGAGGTTATGATGGTATCCTAACAAAGAATGAAATAAGTGTATGCAGAAACCGTGCGAGGTCAAGCAAATGTAGGTCCCTGATTCTATAAATGATAATGATGAATTGTGTACAGGGAACCTAACGCTACCTCCCTAGATCTCACACGGTCTCTCTGTTGGCTCTAGTGTAGGGTGTATGATGTACCTATTGTCTAGGGGAGAAATGAGATGATAGTACACAACACACAAACACTTTACTTTTTATGCAGAAATGTTAATAAAAATAGTGTTAAGTTTTCTTTTGTAGAATGTTTACAATTTAATCTGCCTGTACAATCATAAGTCATTTGGACAGGTCCTTTGAAAATAAGGACAAGATCAGTTTACACAAAAGAGGGTAAACTAATAACAGATGGACTTTCTGTCCACACAAATAAAGTCAAGATATATTTTTCACTGAAAGAACAGTTCACAGCTACAACTGTAATCCTATAAAGGGAGAGTCACTGTGTATGAGGGGCTGTTGTGTGTCATCATACCCCTTGAAATTCCTGAATATCATTGGGAAACTCAGTGAATGTTACTTTTTTTTACAAAAGAGTCAGATGTACCCAGATGTAGCGTACATCACCTGGGGTTATTTATAAGGAAATTCTCTCCTGAAGATGCAGACTCTTTCACTCGTTCAAGCTCCTCCGTGTTCTTATAATAGTAGAAATGACTGGATGGAGGCTTGAGGGCTGTATTCACTTTCAGCTGGCTTCCTGCCACCAGTCGGTAACAGGGAATAAAACGCACAATTTCAAGAAATATAAACAAATGATGCTGACTTGCAAAGCAAATGGCCGCAGTTTCACTCTGCACTGGTCTCAGGCTGGGAAATATTTATTTTACTTTAAATTTACCACAGCTGAATCTCAGCAAAATGTTTAATGTAATTTATTTTAGACAACTGGCAATTGAATAAGGAAAACCCCTTGCTAATATTGGGTACCACTAGCCAATCAGAAGCTGGCGACTACCAGATTTCAAAATGCAGTTTTTGAAAAACAAAAAAAACAATTCCAAACTACACCGCGTCTGCTATTTAATTGGCTAGCCTATGTTAGTTGCCATACAACAAAAACGTTTCGTTGATAACCAATTTCCTATCGCCCCCCCTTCTCACCCTATACCCTCTGTACTCAAGCGAATTTGAATATTCACCTCAATGCCTCTTTCTACGCGATCGTCCCTTAACGTTATGAAAAATTCAAGTAGGGTTGACTATCTGTCTGGTCTACCGTCTTGGACATTTTATTTTTTCCTTCATAACTTCACTAATACTGGGGCTATCATAGCATATAAAACATATTCCCGATTAGGGGAGTTTAAGCTTTATGGTTATATAAGTTTTATGTTCAGTTTCCTATTAATAAAGATTTTCCTTTTTTGTCACTGTTCGTTCGTCAAATAAGATTTTACACAAGACCACCATTTCCTCCTTTCTCCTCCCGCTTAGCCTATATGATTCAACTACTACTTGTTTTAGTGACGCCAGTACGTCTACAACGAGTGGGGACATACTGTCTGTGTGTTTGCCTCCGATGACGTTTGCCGCCGCGTGTATATACGCATGGCAGAATGTGGCAGGAAAATCGGGGTTAGACGTGGCGGGTTAACAAGTTGGTTTTTATGATTTGTATTTTATCGTGTTTCACTACCAAATTTTAAGACTTACTACTGATTAACCTGTTAAAAACAAAATATTACGTTAATTCAGATAGTATTGTGCGGCGCTCTTCCGCCAAGTAGTTAATTTTATCGGGTTAGGCGGCCGTGTATGCAGCAGATCTTACAAGTTTAAACATTGGTAGTACGTGGGCGAAACCGAAACTGCAACGCGTTGTATATTATATATGCTATAGGCTTTTCGCACTGCACAAAAGGCAGTGGCGGGCGTGTGAGAGCAATCCCGTCAGACACAATCGGGCTGGTCTTATTTATTTTTGTTTTTATGACTAAAATCTATAGAAATGAGTAATTATCCTCGCAGATTTTACCACACTAGGCTAGGCATCCGATCTCACTACCCAGGAGACCAGGGGTAGGGGGAGTATGACATAAGGACCACTAGTTCTGAAAAAAATCCATAAATTATATTCCCTTTACTGGGAATCGAACCCGGTACCTTTAGAATTCGAGGCGGACGCCATACCTCTTAGCCACTCCAACTCCTGTATATAATAATGTTATATAAGTCTGCTTCACTGCAGTTGTTCTAGAAATAGTGAACTCTACTCTGTAGATACTGCAACAGTGTACGGGCCATTCATTCCCGTCAGCCTTTGCTCATCTTCAGTTTAACAAATTGTAAAACTAATAGAGATGGACTTATGAGAGGATGGGTCCGGCGTGTACACAACTAACGCGCTACAGGGACCATCAGCATTCATACCCGTCGACATTTCCAGAAGGAGACTGAGCAACTATGGGCTTACCCACAGTGCAATGTCGATTCAGAACAAAGATAGTAATAACAATAAACCATTTATTTAGCGCGTGCTGCAACCGCTTGGTTCTCGGGAAGGTGCTTAGAAAGGCGGGAAATGATATGTGGGAGAGCTAAACGTCCTTATAATTGGAGAAATCCTGGGGATTATCTAAGCTCGGCCGTCCGTATGGAAGTGACAAGTCAATCCGAGAGAATAAGGACAGTAGGAGAAATGAAGAGCGGAGCTGTGAGAAAATGGTTGATAAAAAGCAAGAGGTAAAGTTCGGCAGGGAGATGTGGAGTCAGGGAAATGTGGAGTCAGAAATCGAATTGTAAGGAGGAAAAAAAAGAGGGAGTGGATTAGGAGAATAGGAAAGGATTTGTGAAAACAGGAA
>JAMPIV010019510.1:212500-255000 GCA_024509875.1 Oreohelix idahoensis | reverse complement strand
TCTTAGCTCGGTGGTCCATGGTTCAATCCCAAGTTGAGGTGAGATTTTTTAGACCGCAAACAGCTCCGGGGTCGACCCAGCCTCATGAATTGGGTACCAGAACAACTCTGGGAAGGTTAATAGTGTGCCGATGGTCAAGAAAATACGGGCCTAACACCATATTTCCAATATGCCTCAATATGGTCCTTGAAAACCAAACCAATCGAGCATTGTGTCTTCCTGGTTCTGTAGATACTCAGTTCCTTCGCATTTAATACTTCAGCGCTCCGGTATATATCACTTATATATCATGCCATCTGATATTCTTCTTCTTCTTTGATCCTTAGCCGCCGACCGTCAAAGCAGTCAGTGGCCATTACGCCTGGTGGCGTCTTGTAGGGCAACAGCAAATTGATTCCACTTTGCTCGGTCGGCGGCCATCCTTCGTACAGTGCCCCAACTCTGGTTCATTCTTTGCAACTCAGCCTCCACAGTCCTCCGCCAAGTTGTTTTTGGTCGGCCTCTCTTTCGTTTTCCTTCAGGGGTCCATAGCATAGCTGTTCTTGTGATGGCATCGGGATCTCTTCTGAGGACATGGCCAACCCAGCTCCAGCGTCTGCCAGCTATGATGGTGTGCATGTCCTCTTGCTTGCTCCGAGTAAGCAGATGTTGGTTGGTGATGGTATTCGGCCAAAAGATTCGGAGAATTTTTCTTAGGCATGTTGTGTGAAAAGAGGACAATTTCGACATTTCCTTCTGTCATCTGATATAATAAAACGAATACTGCTATTCCTAGTGACATGATTGCAGTCAGGTGTAACTTGTTGGTCAACTGTTTACTGCTGCCAAAATCTTAGAGCTCGTAATACTGGCAACTGTAACGGCACAGAGCGTCGATACTGAACTGTTGTAATACTGTATTACTTTTCTGATTCCCCTCTCTAACAGCCCGAGTGCTAAGCGAACTCACTCATGGAAGTACCACATTGTTGTTCTTACGAGCACGATTTTAAAAAATATCGTTACGGTTTTATTCACATTGCTGAGGTCCGCCCGGAAAGGGGGGGGGGGGGGGGGGGGGGTGGCGGGGGGAAGAGAGAGAGATTTACAATGCGCCTAACTATCCAAAAATAAGAGCGGGATGAATTATGGTTTGCTCGCTCTGCTGCAAGCCCTGATGACGGCATTATTTCTCATGTAGTCATTTCATTCCGTTACATTTCATTTATGCTTCATTAAACCTTCGTAGTCAAACTTACCATGACTTATGGCCAGTGGTCAATATACCATGAAAATAAAATTCAGTTTAGCTTTCACGGTACAGTGCGCGCCGTTTCAGTATTTTAATTTTTTTAAATGCACCAGTAAAAGATTGCACGACATCCGTGTTCTTTTAATGAGAGTTCAATTTAATTTCACAATGCGTTACGCACTATTTCCGTATTTTCCCGAAAAGCTGATGAGATTGTTTCATTGTTGGTTACAGGCGTTTCATTAAAGCAATCCAATACCATAATTCCCGCCGCAAGTACGTCGGTCGGTCACATCATGCACACCGTCATTTGCGCACTTTTCTATTTTCGTGAGAGTACATTAACTTTCAACCACAGCGGTGACAAAGCGAGGCGGCCCCTATCGATCTTGTTTTTCTCCGGCAGTATCGGTACATTTGTGGTACAGATTTTTATTATTTGCTCTCAATTGTCGCACTTTTCTTTCTGTCTTTCTTTCGTCGTTATTTTCTGCTAAGTAGCAGATATTTGATTTTATCAAATCATTCGATACTCCTCTCTGTGATGTCACCTGTTTGTTACCCGGTCATCCTAGCTTGCGGTGAGCAACTGAGATAAGATAATCGCCGGCGTGTTTAGATTGAACCTCTGATAAGACGACTCGTTTGGTAACCCAGATGGGCAGACACGGAGTTTTTGCGTACTCATACGACAGATAACGAGACTACTGTCTGTGTGACACATGTGGGGAGACAAGTGTGACATAATCGCTTCCGGGCCGACTTGTTATGACAACATTACTTTCTAATAAAGTAATAAGTATTACAACTTACCCATGTTGTCATGTGTGTCTACCGATCTGCCGGTGAGAGTGAATGCAAGGCATCAGATATCCATATATGGTAATACGTGACCTTTGCAGGCACGCACCTTATTTCACGTGGGACTATTTTGAAAATATCACACCCTATCTGCATGATTTGAAATGATTGGATCTTTCTGCTTAGATTCATAACAACAATGCTTGGGAAGAAAGGAATATAGTCTGACCATTTCGCAGTTTTATTTCACTGTGAATTTTACGCTCGCCAAGACAACATCAGACCTCGCCAGAGTGAGGACTAGATTCATAATTCCTTTTTTTAACCATACCTTTTATTTGAGAACCAAACAAGACTTACAAGGCACAGGAAATCTCTACACTTTAATAAGGAACACCGGGACTAGGAAAATGAAGACACACACGAAGACGGAAAGGGAATCTATTGTCAAATTAAAGACACCCCAGACGCGTGTAAGAGACCGACTCGTCTCTTTTATTCATCTGAGCAAAAAGTCTATGAGTCAGGATTGGCGTAAGTTGTGATTTACATAAGTTGTGATTTACATTTCATATTTTATTACTAACATGTGAACTAACATACATACATATATATATATATATATGTGTGTGTGTGTGTGTGTGTGCGCGCGTGCGTGCGTGCGTGTGTGTGTGTGTGTAATTACTATGTGAAACTCGCTATTGAATGTCAAAGTCATTTGAGGCTGGCAACCTCAACGTATAGAATGGTGATTCATGAACCACCACTTCACGGGCTGGTGATTGCTTTATTGATAGTTTCGTAAAGAGAACTAAAAGCAGAAAGTATATCCAGGTTCCCAATGGAGCAGGGAGGGAAAGATGAAAGAAATGATGTACATTCTAAGTATAATATTTACATTTTCAAAGCAGTGTAATTGTCCCTATAAACATAGTCACTTTAAAATTAATGTAAGTTTTCAACCTTAAATCGGTGTAAAACAAAAATGAAAACATATTCAATTTATATTGTGAAAACTTTTCAATCAGTGGAGATGTATCAACCTTGATCTGAGACGAGCGTGAGCAGAGTGAAAAGAACCAACCCATAAGAAGGAGCAGAACCGTCATTGGCTGCTAAGTTTAAATATATGCTGCCACTTGAACTTCTTGTAATATCTCACATTCCCTAAAGACTGTGAGGATAACCTTTCTTGATCCATAACTATTCAAATTATTTCCAACTGTTAAAACCTAAAGTGATTTTTAAATGTTGTTATTTGTAATGTTACAAATTTAACTTCGATTTAATCATTTTAAAGTTACTGCATTGTTTGTCTCAGTCAAATTACTACACACACTCTAAACAGAGCTATACTAGAATAATAGAATTCCACTGAGTAATTCAGGGCTGGGGGCTTAAACGAGCTGAAAGTAATGTGCTTAAATCCTTCACAAAAGGCGTCGGCAGAATTACAGAGTTAACATACTCAGCCAAAGCAGTATTGTTCTCGCTTATTCTGAATATCTTGTGAAGACTCCCTTTGAAATTGAAGTGTCATCAGTTTACTTTCTACATCTCTGCCAAGAGTAATCTTGTGCAAAGGTAGATACCTTTGAAGCCCATATTAGATACTCTTGAGTTTTGGCCACTGTTGGACCACTACTGCAAAGCAGGGGAGGCAATACTGTCACAACAGCTAAGGGATGCAACTGTGGTTGAAAGTTAGACAATAATTGTGTTGTTTCCCTTATATGTACTCTCCCGAAAATAGAAAAGTGCGCAAATGACGATGTGCAAGAACAGTTTGATTATGGAAAGAAGCCAACAACTCAATTGATAAACAGTACATGAACTGGAGACAGGAAGGTGCGGAGATGTAGATTAAATCAACAGACAATCAAGATACTCTTCTGTCCAGTTTCATTCGGGAAACGGATTTAACTCATCATTTTCTTAAAAATAACCTTAAAATGTAAGTTTTTGATTGTTTCTTCAAGACAAAATTTTAATTTAAAGTATTGCAGACTTATTATTTTGGATCAAAATGATAAGTTGGCTGCAATTAAAAACCTGTCAATTTTGACGGGTTGTTGCTAGTTAGTAATATAGTTATTATACACTATTCTTGTCTCCGTAGTCTTCCATTGTAAATTACGCAGCTCTATACACTTTTGAAAAAAATTGCCTAGAAAAATCACAAACAGCCAATAAAAGCTGGGGTTGATTGCCACGTCCTGTAAAGGATAAGCAACTAACTTTAACTTTTATACACTTTTGATTAGCGGACTTTGATGTACTCATAGCTAGCAGTGAGCTGTTCTTTCTGGTTATTCCATTGTTTATCGTTCTAATGTTGTCATTTAAGGATACAGCTGAGTAATCCCTACCTTTTGATCTTAGAACTGAGCTGTTTTTCCGAAGGCATCGATCTTTTGTTTAATTCACTGATGCCATTTCAATGCATCCTTTGACCCATTGACACACTGTACAAATGCTTGTTGTATTTATTAATTATGATGGTCTGTATAGAGCAGCGGTATCGCAGTGGTTAGTTCACTGGCTTTCTAGCTCAGTGGTCCACGTTTCGATTCCCAGTTGAGATGGGATTTTGTAGACCACAAACAGTTCCAGGATCGACCTAGCCTCATGAATTGAGTACCAGAGGGAAGGTTAAGGCGGCCGGCGTGGTGCTGGCCACATAACCCCTAGTGTACCGATGGTCAAGAAAATATGGGCCTAACACCATATTTCCAATATGCCTCAATGGGCATGTAACGGGATCCTTATATAGAGCAGGGACTGGCAACCCAGGAGCTGTGGATTAGAAACACTGGGGTCTCGAAAGATCTGCCTTGATAAAATCATATTTGTTTCCAAGTTTGAGAGTATCTAGACTTTGGAACAAGTCCAGCTTAAAAGCAACTTTCATCCAGCCACCGGATATGTTTCCTGCAATCCCATCAACAGAGCGGTGGTAAATTAAAACTAAATACTTTACCGAATGTTAACTTCCCTGAAAAGAAAAAAATCGCTTTATGTCTTATACAGTTCACGAATAAAGTGACTTTTAGTAAGCTAGTTTTGAGTTTTTCATTTGGAATGCAATAAACGTATCTTTAAACATGGGGCACCACGCTTTAAGTGCCAGTTTGAGTCTGAAATTTACTTAGGTTATACATTCTTTGTAACCCTTTTGTCACCTATGAGATCTACCAAATTATGACTTGTGATCTAGCGGTCGACCAAGATCGACCGGTTGCCGATCCCTGATATAAAGTCTCGTATATGTTGGCTGTTGATGGGTAGTTGGGCTTCTATTATTATTTATGAATGGGAGAGGGAAGGGAAGAGGAGTGACTATTGGGACATTCCAGTTTATATTGTTTATTAATGTTAAGCGGCACTTGCAGACTTGTACCTCTGTTTTCGCGGTTAGCTTTTTTAGGAGTTGTCTCATTTATATACTGTAAAGTTTAGTTAACTCAAGCTCGTTAAGTTAATTTTTGCTTAGCTCGAAGCAATTCTGGAGGCTCAGCCAATTGCCCACTTTCCCTCTGTTTAACCAACAAACAAAAACTCCGGTTACATCGACTTCTGTTAACTCGAGTAAGTCGAGGTAATTTTTCTGTCTCAAATCAAAAGAAGTTCATGCGTAGAAGTTCATGCCTTCAGGCCTAAAGTAATACATGGTAGCTCTAATTCTTTTATCTACGAGCGTCTAAGAAATACATTAATACAACAATTGGATGTAGCCCAGAAGTTTGACAAATGACATTCAAGTTCTCTTCAGTGTCATCTATCGCATTTAAAGACTTCTTCAAGTACTACATCCGCTGGCATGTGTGATTATGTCTCATCACAACTGCCAGTCCCCTATGTTGCTTATCAGTTCTATTGTTGACTTCATTCCATGTCACGTTAAACTGTCCAGCATCTCTGTCTTCTAGTATCTCTTTGTCGTTCAATCTTTCCATGTCACGTTAAACTGTCCAGCATCTCTCTGTCTTCTAGTATCTCTTTGTCGTTCAATCTTTCCATGTCACGTTAAACTGTCCAGCATCTCTCTGTCTTTTAGTATCTCTTTGTCGTTCAATCTTTCCTGTTGTCACAGTATATTACAGCTTCCTTCTTATCATAGCGGTACGGCGTCCGCCTCGAATTCTAAAGGTAACGGGTTCGATTCCCAGTTGCGGGAGTTCGATTTCCAGTTGTTGAAATTCGATTCCCAGTTGAGGGAGTTCGATTCCCAGTTGAGGGAAAATAATTTATGGAAATTTTTTTCAGAACCAGTGGTGCTAATGATGTCATACTCTTCCCTGGTTTCCTGGGTAGTGCGATCGGGTGCCTAGCCTTCTCAGATAAGGGCGAAAAAATAGGAGGTCCCGTGTGCAAGTTGCGCACGTTAATAATTCCACGGCAGTTGGAAATTGTAAAGAGTAAAGGCCGCTGCCCTGGCAAAAGTTAAAAATTATAAACCTACCCACAACAAAAATATTCATAGAAAGTGTGATTCCTATATACAGACATTGGGATTCTCGCCGTGCTACGGAGTTCGTGCACTGTGCTGAGATCCTCCTTATGTGATCTAATGGAGGAGATCGGAGCACTCTTGGAGTAGTCCGTGTGCAATGAAGATAGTCCTTAAAATCAAACTAAACCAAATCATAGCATGTCCATAGAAATCGAGTTACTTTTTGTTTTCCTAATATCGGCAATAAGTCTCCTTGGCGCCTTGACTTGTTTCAATATATCATCATTTCTCTTGGTAGTTATCCATTTGTTCACTTAACATTCTTCTGTTTACAAAATTTACATACGTGTAGCTACAGAAGGTGTCCTACTTGTTTACCAGTTGTCTATGACGCCCATGCCAGGACTGGCTCTAGACAACACTGAAGAACTCTGTTTCTAACGTTGCCTAAGATTTGTTGCATTTAATACTTGTCATTTTGATTACCGACTTACTTACTTACTTACTCGTTCCTCTTCTACCGTGAGTTGTAGAGATTTGGAAGAGAGAGCGCCATACTATATATATCCTATAGGCTGTCTTTCTCCTGGCCTGGTTCCATTCTAGTACCCGGTTCTTCAGAGATTATCTAATGTTGTCCTTCCAGCGGACTCTGGGTCGTCCTGGAAGTCTGGATCTCTGGCTCTTAGCCTCCCATACCTACCGTGGCAGCCGATTTTCTCCCATTTTGCAGACATGGCCAAACCATCTTAGTTGGGACTCCCCGAAGCAAAAACAAACAAATGAAAATAAAGCCACAACGAAAACAACAATAACGAAATGGACTATTGTGACGTGGAATGTAAATAGTGATACAGTAATCTGACAGCCTTTGCTTTCCCATTTAGAGTCTACCATTTGCTAAGCCAAACCACGCAATTTTCTGACTGCATTACTCATATCTAATCCACGCCTTTTTTTCTTGACATGTAACCAAACAGACATTTACCAATTTCCGTGACCTGCCAGCATAACAGGCAGCGAGCCCTGATTTGTTTACCTAAGTTCTCACGCGAGCTGATTTGCCAATTATCGGTCATTAGACAGTTGCGCGGAGAAAATAACGGATTGTTTGAAGAGAGAAAAGGGGCGATAATATTTTCCCGACCACCTTTGATGTTAGCACGTTTCAGGGGGAAGCAATGTTTGATCTGCGCAAGGGGACGTTATCTAAGAGAGGCCCGTGCACGGCAAAGTCTTTTGATGTCGGTCAGCATCGCTGAGTAGAATGAACGAACGCAGTTCCTAAATTCCCTACTATGCAGAAGGTGTGAATTGTAACGTCTTCTGGTGATGATAACACCTTGAGCTGTATACATACCGCGCTCTCTCAAATTCAGCTATTAGAGTCGCTCAGAAATTCTTGGAGAATCTAAGCACGACGGACTAGAACCATTTCTTCGCTAAATGTGTTAAATTGTCCCGTGGGGATTTCATTTTCTGATTTGTGGTATTAGAAATTGTGATTAAGTATTAAAATGTGTTAAGTTACCATTTTTAATTCACTATAATTCCCTAGCGCTTAAAACTAGTGAAATAACATAACGTGTAGATATTTCTTGCCAGTCGTTCAGAGTAATGTAATTTCAAACACCCCATTTTTCTTACACAAGAAGATACGGCTTAGCTGACTGAGATTATTAAGTGTGACGGATCAGTGACCGAATAGATTCGCATTATATTTTATTGTGTGAAATTAAATAAGTAACTAGAGTTATTGTTATGTGACTAAACAACAGACGCCGACAAATAGCTAGTAGTGACAGGCGATTATTGTTAAAGTGCGCGTATGGATAAATTAAATAATAATTGACTTTGTGCGCTGTTAATTTTCTCGCAGGCAATAACGGGGGAGGGCACATACTTTTTTCCCGACATGCCATAGCGGAAAACTTACGGGTGGATAGGATAGTAGCAGTTTTTTTTAATGTTTTTTTTCTTCCTTATCTAGCACTCGATCAAAACCAGCGGCCAGCGGTCTAATATTACCAGTAACATTATTATGAGTTTGGGTCTTCAATTTTGGACCTGTTCGGTCCTCTTTCTTCAATCAGAGAGAGACCAATAGAAACAATAAGATTAATCGTAACTGGACGGTACATCACCCAAAATTATTTATCAAAATTTTCCAGCCCACTAGGCATACGAAAGAACGTATATTCCTGACGTTTGACAGCCATGGCAACGGAGTGATCCAGAAAACTACGCTGTTTCAAAATCGGTACTCACCATAAGAGTCAGCCAATAGGATTTACCATCATTATCAGTTTTACATATTGTAACATTTGTCTTAGCAACCAGAGGCTAGACAATACAGGAACTACTTTTCTCCTTTTTTGTGACTGTGAATTTCCCGAGAACGTCTTGCTTCAGTAACTATATGCGGTGACACATGATTCATCCAGGAAAAATTAAACCACCAAATTTGGTGTCTACCTTATAATTATTATTCTATACAAAGGCTGGACTGGGGCCAGATTTGGGCAACCCACCTGACATTATAGGTTCAGACTGTTGTAATTTTTCAGGGGATACATACACCATTATTAGGTAAGCAAGAGTGTTTGTGGCCACAGATGACAGAGTGAGAAACAGAGAGAGAGTAAATATTTTCCTTTGTTACAATCATTGTACTAACTTCTTTTTTTATTTCGCTAAACTGAGTACTTTACTGAGTAGTAATTTAGTGGAAACGTGTTTTTCACAGTCTATTCTGTAATCTAGTGCTTATCTTTGACCTTTGGGTTATTAACTTCTTTTGGGATCTTTCCTCAACAAGAGGAGGGCACTTATTTGGTTATTTTCATATATCTGTAAACTTTATTTATTTGATTTCTCTATATGTTTGATGATGTAAAAAGTTTAATGATAATAAACAACAAAAAGAACTTACATGTGTGTGTTGGTCAGACCCATTCCCAGTTAACCATAGTTTTTCACGTTTGTGTGTATTGTTGTCACATAATTGTGTGTGTGGGTGTGTTTAGTGTAACTTATATTTCATATAGGGAGAGAAAGGTTGTCGTATATTAAAATATAGTCGTATAGATAGGCTGGACTAGAGAAACTACTCATTCCAGAGACAGATCTTCCTCTTACACTATTCCCTCGTGAAAATCTATTTCTTACACCTTTATTCTCGCATATTTACCACTATCACCTCTGCTCAGACGGGACCATAAATATCGTCTGACCTATCTTTAAAAATTTACGACAACTATGTGTCGTGAACGTCGCTAACACCATCCTGTTCGTTTCACACGGCATCTACGTAATAATGCAATCGAGCACGGCCGCCATTTCCTGATGGCTAAAGTAGATTATGGTCGAAGTGAATTTACAGTTACAGGCGTCCATTGTCGTCTTGCCATTGGGGCAACATGTAAACCTGACGTACTCGGGTTAAACGTAGCATCTAAAATGGTTATCTGCATTGGAGAGAAGAAGGGCGCTGTCATTCGTCTGTTCTGTTTTCAAAGCTCGCAGCTCTTTACGAGTACGTGGTGAAGAAAAAACGGACATTTACGTCAGAGAAGGTATTCAGCGGAGCTAAAATCAGATTCGGGAAACATTTCAGACTGCCCACTGAGAGATATATGGAAATGAGACTTCAGACAGACGTGACTAAAAAGGAAGAAGAGAAATTACAACTGAGGGCAAGACGACATATGTTTTTTTAAAGCAATAATCAAAAACAGTTTTTAAAGAAAATTGATATAGAGAACACATTGGGTCAGATGTAACTGGAGTATATTGCTCCTTACAAAGAAGACATGAAGTGATAATTTTTTAGCCTGAAAGCCGGTCAGTGCAGGCTCAATTGCCATGTACTCAACAAACATATATATATATATGTGTGTGTGTGTGTGTGTGTGTGTGTGTGTGTGTGTGTGTGCGTGTGTGCGTTGGGAAGACAAGCAAACAATAGAAAGCGTAGTTCAAGAATTCGGCTCAAGGAGAAGAGTATATTTACAGCATGGTCTTCGCCAACACTTTTGAGGGAGACATATCATCATCTTTATGACAGAAATAGATGTGGTTATAAGAAAGCGAACGATGAAGAAGAAGAGGTATAAAGGGTTCATTATTGATGATGCCTTAAAAAATCTGCACCTAATATGGTAAAATCTCTAACGTTTTACTCCCCTGCGGCAGGTTCTGCTATATATCTTGAATATGATATGTTTAACGGAATAAATTAATACTTTTGATTAATGATGTGTTGGAGTTAGATTCCATATCCGACCTATTTTAAGAAATTTGTTCTGAAATGAAGCAGCCTGCACTGTCTCATTTTGAACTGATTAAAATTTTGATGATTGTAACTCCCACAACTGAAATCTCATTCAGGACATCCGGTGCCTTTTCTTTAAACTGCAAATACAATTACCTCTACCGTCCTATCTTTCTGTTTGGAGTCTGTATTTGTCCAATGTCAGTTCTGTCAGACCACTTTCAGAGTTGTCCATTCATCATCGTATTGAACTTCCTTTTGGTCCGAACTTTTAAATGTATTTACACAGACTTTTATTTCTTCTTCACATTCCATTATCGTACGACCTGTCCATTCATATCGTCGTATTTGATTTTCTAATGAGGGTGTCAACGTTAGGGACTTCACCAGACGATTGGTGTGATTACTCTTATTTTCCATGATCACGTGTCAATATCTTTATTGTGCCCGAATATTTCTCTCGTATCCAAATGTTAAATAGTGGTTAGTTTAGGTCAGAATGGCTCATTAAATCAGTCGAGGTTCCTTAGATGACACGATCCTACTTAGATAACTGTGGAAATTCTAGAGCTAATCTATAGCCAATAGGAAGAAGTGTTATGTACAGTCTACCATATGCGCCAGTAGAAGTGTTAGGTGCAGTCTACCATTTCCACCAGTACAACTGTTAGCTGCAGACTATCATATCTGCAGGTAGATGTGTTATCTACCACCTCCTATTCATAGAAGCTACCGTCCTTTATATTGCTCCAGCTGTGTTAATCCCCAGTAATCTCGTTAAACCCAACTGGTAGGCGGGCTGTCGGCTAAAAACCTCTGCCCTATCTATCTTCCCTTCCAGTCATTACTGACCATAGGAGCGTACCTCCCGAAATAACTTTCGGTGGCACGAGGTTGGGCAATTGTAGATCAAGCTGTTTGTTACCCATGCAGCGAGACCCGGTCTGGAAGTCAGAGGAACGGTCTGGCCGTTACAGGCTGACACCAGTAGCAATAGATTGGGCTATGAAAACATCGACCTCAACAAACAGAAATAGAATCCAGTGGATTTTGCCGATGACCGAAAACTTCTGTTCCATAGCCGTAATCAGATGCAAGACAAGATTAAAATACTCGAGAGATCGCAGCAAGTGGATCTAAAAACACACATGGAGAAAACTAAGATAATGAGAATAAATATAGGAAACGATAACAAGATTGTGCTGGAAGAAACACCACCACAAGGTGTAGAAACATACACATACCTTGGTAGATATAAGATAGGAAACTATACAGAGCGATACAACAGGAGGCAATCTGATCATTAGAAGTAGTTCCCCCGTCGATCATATGTTTCGGCCCCTTAATCTCCTTTACACTCTAAGGGGGGCGGGCCCACTTAGGTCATGACTCCTAAGTGTCAGCCTCCTGTTGTCTAGTGCAGAGAATTGAACCCACTCCACCTTAGTTGCAGCTTTTAAATTTGTGACCGCGCTATTCTGATTATGTGTCCGTGGGTAAGTCGTTAATGATCGGGTCACTTCTGTGTAAATACTGTGTGACAGTTTGCATGTACAGTATTGCTTCTTACTATCTGACAAGTTAGTTTACTAGCCGTCCGCTAGAGATGTTTATTCTTGTAGATGTATAACAGGTTCGTTCGTCTCTCGATAGTTGTTATTGTGTGCTATAGTGGTGTACTAATTAGTAGAACTGTAACTTTGAACTCAACTTGACAAAATCTGCATAATTCAGCTGGGTCAAATAAAATAGTTTATTTACATGAAACATAATGAACAAATGCAGCTGGTACCAGATCAATTTCCTTCATTGAAGGTGGTTTCTATATGTACGAGTATTCTTCCCGTCTCTCACTTCAAGCGTGGAGGTACAAAAATCCTGTGTGGCTTCATAACCTAGGTTACCTCAACCTTCTTTTCCATAAAGTTCAGTAAACGTAGTTGAGCCTCTGTTTTCTTAACTAAATTTAATATTTCTCCAGCTTCTATCCTTTCAACTGATTTATAGCAGTTCTTCGGGTTCTTCCCATATCAAAATAAATTCTAGCTGTGGACTGGAAATCAAGAGGTACTTACTTCAGTTACTATCCTACTCGGTTTTTTTCTCCTAGTTCAGAATATAGCAACTGCCGTTATTCTGTTCTGTGAATAATAGCATTAAACTTTATCACAACCTAACTTCATTTTGAAGATCTTCAAGAATCAAAAACTTAGAAATGCCTTGGTTGTTCTGCATAGATGAGACAGCTCAAACATGGTTCCTCAACACACATGTACAGACACAACCTTCGCCGAAGGCTTTCTATCAGGAACTCTCCTTAGGATTTTTTCAAATTTTAGCTAGCTGGAAGGTGGTGTGGGTTCTTGCCACCGTCGATGGTTTCGATTGGTGCTACTAAAATGTATTAACTTATTTCATTGGGCACGGCTGTGCTGTTCTGTAGACAATTTGGCTATTCCCATTGACGTCACTGCGTTGTCTTAAAAATACCATTATCTACTTATCATAAAATTTAACTAAGCCTATGCAAATGAGGTGACGTCAATCGTTGCCACGCAGCTCTCGCCATAGATAGCGTATGGGCGGCCCACCTACATCACTAAATCTACTTTTAGAATCGTATAACTTATAATTTTTTTATTACGGTGTTTTGTGAGAAAACGCAGTGTTTGCGTTTCTCGTTCTACATCAATTTATGTTAGGCTAATAGCACGGATAATGCTGGGGTAATAGGCCATACGGTCACAAATTAACTCCTATTTTCTGCCAGCTGAAGGCAACTGTTTTCTGCTAGTCCCACGTTTGATGCCAAACTCCAACAGCCTCAGCCTTGTTGATTCATCCATTGCAGTGTCATTATCCAGCAGGCGATCATTAATAGACCTTAGTATCTCTATCTTATCCATGTCCAGTGTCCCCATTATGGGTGCTATCGAGGCCTGTCTGTCAGCTCTCTTATTGCCACGTACCCCTGCATGACCAGGACAGTAGATCCACACCGGTTCTTGAAGACTTGAGGATTCTATTGATATTTTCCATTCCTGCCGCAGCCATCGGTTCTGAACTTTCTGAAGCATGGCTTGAGAGTCTGACAATATAACTGCCGTGGTTGATGGAGTTTCAGACAGCAACCTCAGTGCTGCAGTAACTGCCTCTACCTCCATTCAGATGCTGAAGGTTGTTGTCATGTAGGCTCCACTCTGTTCAGTGACGACCCTGCCCTTTATTCTCTCAGAGAAGCCCCATCCTGATTTCTCAGCACGCACTACAGACCCATCAGTGTACACAATGGCGTCATCATCCCCAGCATGATCACTTATCAGTTGATTAATCTCCAGCTCTGCTTTTCCATTGCCCCAAGCTCTGCACTCTCTGCCAAGGTTAATGATGACCTGCTGGTAGTTGATCCAGTTCTCCCCTGACTTACTCCACTCTTCCCCTTTGGATACATTTTCAACCCTGGTCAGCTGACCATTCATAGCCTCTGCCTGTGCCATCCATGACATTCCCCTCTTGATTCTCGTTCCTTTGATGTCAGCTACATTCTCATGTCTTTTGTCAGTGGTTACCCGCATATATGCTTTTGCGTGGGCCATCGCATATCTGGATCTAATCGACAGCAATCCGAGCATGTATCTCATTGTCACAATGGGGGTATCACGCGTACAGCCCAAAACTAGTCGCATCCCTTCATTTTGAATGCGTTCCAGTCGTTCACATTGTGACACTGACAGCGTGAGTATTCCTAGCCCGTACTCGATTACTGAAATCACGAGCTGATGATACAGGAGAAACAATAGTCTCTGTTCCAAGCGTGCAGCAGCCAGCTGCCAGTCCTCGCATGCACTTCTGTATGATCAGTTCGGCATGATACTTGAATGATAGCCCACGATCAAACGTTACTCCCAGATACTTCAGCCTGTCTTGCCTTTCAATGTTCTGCCCATTGAAAGTGATGTCTGGAAGGTCTGCTTTCACTATGGAGTTGTTCGAAGAGCACCACGTCACACAGGCCTTGTTGGGATTGACCTTTAATCCGCTTTCCTCACACCATTTAGAAACTGCCTGTAGTGTCTCTTGTATGCCTTTTTAAAATTAATTTTAAATTCTTAAATAAACAAGATGGCTAATGTGGAACTGATGACAAGATAACTAATGTGAAACTGATGACAAGATGACTAATGTGGAACTGATGACAAGATCACTAATGTAGAACTGATGACAAGATGACTAATGTGGAACTGATGACAAGATGACTAATGTGGAACTGATGACAAGATGACTAATGTGGAACTGATGACAAGATGACTAATGTGGAACTGATGACAAGATGACTAATGTGGAACTGATGACAAGATGACTAATGTAGAACTGATGACAAGATGACTAATGTGGAACTGATGACAAGATGACTAATGTGGAACTGATGACAAGATGACTAATGTGGAACTGATGACAAGATGACTAATGTGGAACTGATGACAAGATGACTAATGTAGAACTGATGACAAGATGACTAATGTGGAACTTATGACAAGATGACTAATGTGGAACTGATGACAAGATCACTAATGTGGAACTGATGACAAGATGACTAATGTGGAACTGATGACAAGATCACTAATGTGGAACTGATGACAAGATCACTAATGTGGAACTGATGACAAGAACTAGACAAGCGCAAGCGGAACAAGAAATGAGAAGAAGACGCTGGAGATAGATAGGACACACACGGAGAAAACCTGTTGATAGCATTACCAGGCAGGTTCTGTTCTGGCACTCCCAGAGTAAGGGAGGTAGAGGAAGATATTCGACAATTACCTCTAACATCATCATCACATCTTAGCGTCCTGCGGAGCATTAGCCACCAACTAATTCACGCTGTCGCCCCCTGTCCCGTGTCTGCCGTGTAATTTTTTTTTTTTTGGTCTCAATCTTCGTGTTTTTTAAAATATATCTCTCCAGTTCCCCTTTGCGCGTGTTTCTGAGTCTCTTTGCCATGGGGATTCCATAATAAGTACATCCTTGTAATGATATCCGTTGGTTTTCTCAGCATGCGGCTATCAAATATCAACGGATTTTTTGTCTTGCCTCTTTGTTCAACTTGTGTGTGTCTCGGTTTTTTTTTCTCCACTTCCACATTGATAATCTTGCCATACAATTTTAACCCTTCCTTATTGCGCAATCACCCATTTATTAAAGTCTGCAACTTCTCTCACGGCAGGCCCATACTCGCAGAATGTAAACGAGGAGTAAATAACCAAATTGAAATTAATGTGGAATGGGTTCAATTCCCAGCGCATGGAAAAAAATGTCAGTAGGGTAGTGACGCTCCGGAGCCATGGTCCAATGGATTCCTCCATTCTCCCCCCCCCCCCCTTTTCTTCTCCTCCCCCCCCCCCCTGGAAGTGTAAGGAATGTAAAAGAGCCGAAAATGTTGTCTAACGGGGCACAGTCTTCTGGCGATCAAATTAGCATATGCTGTAATGCTTTACATCACAAATGGTAGAGACAGTAAACGTCCCTGTATATGTAACCACCTATTGTTCTTTCTATGGTTAAAAGTGGGAAGGTAAGAAACTTTAATATTATCCAAACGAAAAGTTGTCCTTGTATTCAATAGTTTTTGTTCCTCAATTATTCCAGCTTATTGATATGCGAATAAACTCACAACCAGACTAAATGTTTTTTAATATTTGAACCTGGGCCCTAATATAACCGACGAACCTTGTGTCTAGGTTGAACGGGGTGCACCTCGCCTAAACTAGGCAAAATTCCTCTGTTTTAAAAAAATGTCTCTACTATAGGAAGCTTTCTCTGATGGCCTGCTTCTATTCAGCCATATTGCCTGCTTCTATTCAGCTATATTGCCTGCTTCTATTCAGCCATATTGCCTGCTTCTATTCAGCCATATTGCCTGCTTCTATTCAGCCATATTGCCTGCTTCTATTCAGCCATATTGCCTGCTTCTATTCAGCCATATTGCCTGCTTCTATTCAGCCACATTGCCTGCTTCTATTCAGCCATATTGCCTGCTTCTATTCAGCCATATTCAGTATTCACAAGCTCTTGTTTTTATTCTCTGTGTCTTGCTAAAATTGCCTATTTATAATTGCATTTAAAGATGTCTTCAACACATAATGTAGGGAATAGATTCTCTTAATTAATCTAGGCCCTAATTTCATGCTAAATATGATTTTATTACAATTTTTAAGTGCCAATTATTACTGGCGTATTCTTGTCACGTGTAGTCTCCGGTGTCTCTGAGGAGACATCTTGTAACAGGTGACTAAAAGGAGGTTGTGCATCTGGCTCGCTTCATCGTAGTGTAAAACAAATTGGTACAGAAAATACAGCTGCAAGAGTACATAACTGCTTGGGTGCAGCGTTGGTGTTCTTGCAAAGGGAACAGCTATAGTAGTGGCTCCATGCTCCATATGCTGCGCAAAGGAACATCATAATGATGATTGTAGCTATAATTCTCAATCATCAGTTTTACATTCTGCCCACAGTACTTCATATCGATGTTTTTGTTATGTATTGTTGTCACGGGTTGTCTCCTCTTGCTCCGCAGTGATGGTCCAACAATGGCCAAAACCTAGAGTATCTAATGTGGGTCTTCAAAGGTATCTACCTTCGCACACGATTACTCTTGGCAGAGATGCAGATAGAAGGATGGTGCTTCTTCTTCTTCGTTTACCCTCTGGTGTCAACTTGAATAAGGTCAAATAAAGCAGTGGTCAGCCTGAGGCTATTGATATCTCCGTAGATTTTCTCCAAGAATGGTACTGGTGATGGCCATATGCTTCTACCTTGAGGGAGTCTTCACAAGATATTTCAGAATTCAAGAACACTGCTGAATGTGTCTTAGCACTGTTAATTTTTATCTGCCCGCCGCCTTTTGGTAAGAGGTATAACAGTATATAATTTAATTTAGCTCGTACAAGCCCCCAACTGAATTAACAGTACAATTCTTCTTATTGGCTCTATATATCAATCAATCAATCAATACCCTTTAGCTCCACAAGGAGCATAGGCCTTCAACAAACACATGCAACGTCTTCCTGTCCTGTGCCATCCGCTCAAGGTCTTTCCATGTTTTCCTCATCATTTTCACCTCTGTATCCAGTTCTCTTCTCCGTGAGTTTTTTTGGTCTACCTCTGCCTAATGTCAGACGGCCTGCGTGCCCAATTCTTAACCCTTTGAAAATAAAGTTCGTTCGTTCGTTCGTTCTCTTTCCCTGTGGATTCCAGAACAAGGACTGCCTTGTAATGCTATCAACAGATTTCCTCAATGTGTGTCCTATCCATCGCCAGCGTCTACTTCTGAACTCTTGTTCCACTGGCACTTGTCTGGTTCTTGTCATCAATTCCACATTTGTGACATTGTCATACCATTTCAGTCCTTCTATTCTACGCAAGCACCTGTTTATAAAAGTCTGTAGCTTTTTGGTTGTTGTTGACTCTATATAGATATAGATTAAAGATACTAAATTATGCTTGTGCACTTCTTTCTGTAATAACTAAATCTACTATGAATTTGTAAACCAACATATAACAAATGTAATAATCAATTACTTTTGAACAAATGTAAATAAATAAGAGCTGGTGATTAATTAAATTTAGGTGTCTTCCTATAAAAGATGTCGGCTTTACAAAGCTTAATGATGAAGAGAAAACAAAGTTCTTCTGTACTTGGCCTGCTAGAAATGTCACCTAGCTGTCAAAACGCTGAAGTGTTGATGCTGCTGTTTCCGTCAATTCGTCTCTGTGTCAAGGACACGTCTCCAGATCAGTTCAAAAGGTAACCTCTTCTGGTTAAGGTTGATATCTTCACAACCCGTGGAACGTAGGTTTCCAGTGTCGATCACAATCTTTGAGCCACCGAATGGTAGAACTGGTATCGTAGAATAGTACCTCAAATGGTCTCTTCGATTCTTATCACAAACTTTAGAAGAAATAAAATAACAAAACCTCTGCTAAGTTTTTGCTTTCGGTGATATTAATCAGGCGCTTTTCCCGCTGTCCGTCAACCAATTCCTTTCTCTGAATTTTTTAATCTCCCTGAGCGTATATCATATAACTCAGGGGATATGATGAAAAATCATCATTCTTTTAGTTATTTTAATTGAAAAATTGCGACTGGACAGCGGCAAGTGCAATGGCTTGTGCCTGGTTGAACATGTTTAAGTATACATACAACTTATTACAAATGATAGTAAATATATACATATGATGTCATCATCATTCACTCCCTGATACACTCGGAGTCTGGGGTTACCTCTGCTTTTGGTTCCCTGTGAGAACTAGCACGAAGCAATCGCCAGCGCTTTGCTGTGGTGGTTCATGAAAATATCATTTTCACATGCTGAGGTTGCCAGCCTCGTATAGCATCAGCAAGTTCAAACATGTCACATTCAAAGTATATAAAATATGTTACAACTCACCTCAATAGTTGGGACCTCTATACTTCTTGCTCAGTAGAATAGTCCTGGCAACTTGATAAAGATGCCTCGAACACGCGTCAGGGGTATTAGTTCTAGTTAGACTCCCTCTGTGACTTTGTGAGTATATCCTTAGGAGTCCGGTTTCCGTATTAACTGGTAGATTGTCTTTGCTTTACTGTTCAGAAGGAGTTCCAATACGTATTTTATCCGGTCCTATAGGGTCAAAATCCTAACTATTCTTTCCTAGCTTCAGTCCCAGCTGTCTCTTTGACGATTCTGGAATGCAGTGTGTTTTAGCCTTCGAATATGCTAGGTTATATTGCAGTTTTCTTGCCCACGCTTTCACCTGGCGTTTCCGACAAAACTTTCAATCATAATAAATGTTTATTTCTGACTCTCATGATCCAATCCATGAGCTAGAATGTAGTGGGTCGTGGTGTCAGTTATTTACTTCCCGGCACTACTATAAGCTCTGAAAATCCTCAGCAGATCAGAACAATAGCCACCAGCTAGTAATCTTTTCTGCCTGTAGATCATTACTGGTATCAATACAGAACAACAGAAATGAAAACATGACGCATGACATCAGATCTGAGCTTAACATTATCCGAAGGTCATCAACCATTGCACTTCAGTGGTTACCCTTCCATTGTAGAATCACTGGAAATGAGAAAGCAGATGTTCTATCTAGAAGTGGAAGTAAAATGAAACTATTCAGCCACCCATTGCCCTATTGAGAAGCTAAAACCGTCATTCACAACAAGAAAAAAAATCAGTGGAAGGAGGAAGGTGATACATACAGCAAAGATGACCCAATCCACCAACTTAACAGACACCAACAGACCGTCACATTCCGCCTGGGAACTGGACACTTCAGACTACTAAGCTATCTCTATCGCCTCAGGATATCTCATACAAATGAATGTCCATGTGGAACTGGAATCCAGACCCCCGAACACATTCTCCAAATCTGCCCTACCCATGATGACCCACGACGTCTGACCTAGCCAGGGGATGCTGAGCTCAAGCAGAAGCTATGGGGCTGCCGCGCTGAAAAGACTGTGGACTTCGTCCTGGCAACACGCCTGCAGATTTAGCATGAATACAAACTGAACTCAGAAGAAGTTTTACTTTCCACCGCGTGTTTCAAAATGTTATTTAAAAATTTAAACACATGACCTCGTCTCCCATATATGGCCCGACTTCTTCCGACCTCTTAAGTAACGTTTCAATTACGATTTGTAACCTCGCCTGCAGTGTCCTCGCTAATTTATCTACCCAGACATTTTTTTTACAGACAACATCTGGTCTTTCTTTTGTATTATCCGCCCAAGTGCCTGAACACGTTTGTAGTGATCAATGTGCCTAGACGGATATGCTGGTCTTGGCAGAAAAGGATTACGTAAGGTCAAGATGGCGGCGTGGTAGGCCGCACTTTTGTGTTGTGCATTTCATGTCGTCGTTTTGGAGTCTGCATCAGTGGTAACAGCCCTCATTAAGGCTGTATGAGTTTGTAGTTGTAAAGGGCAATTTTTACTATCTTGCAATATAATACATTTATATACTTATTATGTTCGCAAATATTTTGGTAAACAAAGTGTTTCCTTTTTTAAGTGCTTAAGGAGAAGTCATTTTTGAGTTACTTCCCTTGAAGGCAGTTCCGTCATCTTCGATCGGACTCCGCGGACGAATTTAGGCCTACTGCGATTTATTCTTTGGCTGGGTAGGAATAGATTATTCTTGCTTCAGTATATCTATGGCCTGAATTTATACGTAGTGTTTGTATGAGTAGGACGAGTCTGTCTTATATATGGATATCTTTACATTTCTAAGTCGAACTATGTTGGTTGTCGCTAGAAAAGGTCAAAGGCTATGCAGCGGAAGTATCGCTAGCAAGGGGTGTGATTCATGGCTGTCATCCTGTCTGGATGTAGAATTTTGATGTAGCCGGCCTATCGCCGAAAAAGTGATCTATAAGTAGATGGGGAAAAGTGATAGTCATTTAGACATGTTGTATGTACTTTACCCCAGTGTTTATTCTCTTTTGCCAAGGAATGGCAAAGTTATATTTCGCATAGAAAGGTAAAACCACAATTTATTATGAACTTGGGCTTCGCCATCGTTGTCGATAAACAGATGCACAGTGGTACTTTTGAAAAGAATATTTATTCAAAGGAAGATGACATTCCTATGTATCAGCACTAGATTATATGATATTATTCAATTACCTCTATGACAGAAGTTATGAAGAAATGAGGACATTTAACGAATGACCAATTTTGGTCTGGATCCTATAGTGAGTGAAACTCACGAGAGAAGAACAGCCATGTTGAAATTCATATACTTTGTATTTATCGAGTGAGAAAAAGGGATGCCTGTACTATCGCTCGATGAACCAAGAGATCACTGCTACATGTGAGAACCCATGTCTGGGATTCCTATATCTTTATGGAAAAATATATATATTGAACTTTACGTGAAGGGATATTCGCTAGACGAGATTAGGTCTAGGAGCCTTCCTATATATTGGTTATGGTCTGACGTGCCCAGTCAGTAAAGCCAGATGATTTACATGATGGAACTCTGAATGCTTATTTACGAATGCTCCATTATGATATTTGCCAAGCATGAATGCTAACTTAAGATGATATGCCTGTGATCAACATTATGCTGTCTATGTCGACATTTGTTCCTGTAACCATACACGTACTGTCCAAGTGTGCGTCTCATTAAATGTTATAAAAAGACCACCGTAGTTCCAGTACTTCTTGAATTCGAACAGTGTGAGTATGAGTGATGTACTACCAACTTGTCAACTCTATCGAATCATTCTACCATTCGCGTTCTGACATTCATATACACACTCATTGTCTACACTCACATTCTTGTCGGAGCCTCATCACGTTCCAGGACAAGATGACCTGTATGACCAAAACTGTGCTGGGTTTAATGAGTTGACAATCGTTACACTTTACTACACCAGTCCCAACATCTACATTTATCAACTGGTGGACATTCACGTCATTTAACAAATAAAGCGTGATTCAACAACTAGTAGCCAGTATGAGTTAACAACAACAATACAGAGTTTATCAACTGGTGTGCCAGCTTCCTGGGTCAACCTGCACAGTGACCATATTGAGAAGTAAACTTCTGAGACCAGACGTTCCTTGGGGTCTGTTACGACACACAAATACATCAACAGTACAACTCTACAGTGATGTCAGCGTGACCTGTCCTGTCGAGAGTATGCGGTAACTAGGTCAGCGTTTGTTGACATTTGGTTCGTTGGACATTTGCCATACAACTGACAGTGTTACACAGCAAGCTTGGTTGAAACATAGAACATTACACATCAGGACTGGAGAATATTTGACAGTGTTTGCGAAAGGAAATGTTATTGAACTGAGAAGTCCTACATCGATTGTTATCATTCACATCAACGATGGAACTTCTATTTCTGTGTTGAATTTAAAATAATTAGACCAGAAGTATTTGTTTAATAAAGTACCACAGTACTGTACTATTAGGCAGTGTAACTGAGCCTTCTTTACAACACATTCTTTCTGCAACACACTCTATTTACATCATATTGCCATACTATTTATGCATTTATGTATTTATGTTTAAATATTTATATGTGATATTTGTCACACAACAGAGTATCCCACGTAATAGAGGGTCTGATGTGTGCGTTTCTATAGGTGCAATTTTCTTGATTGAAAATTTGCTGCGACAGCTGTTGCTATTAGTGTTAGCTGTGAAGACTGTACTCATTGTTGTTTTTGTAATATTCCTCTGTTCTTTAGTTTGTTTTGATTTGTTTGTAATTTGTTGGTCTACCCTATTCTATCTTTCAGTTCTATTCTCAATTTATATTTATATACTGTGGCGTTATTTGTATTTGTTATCCTCTTGCGGGTTATCTTTTATTGTTTTTTCCCATTTGATTTATGTCATTTCCGCAAATGTTTTCATGTTCTTCTGTATAACTGTTTTGTTTTGTGCCTGATCGACATACACTATTTAAAATATAGTTGATCATATAAATTGATGTACAAGAATCAACTGATAGTTAATTGCTATTACTAAAGGTACACAGTTGATGATATAAAACACTATTTCTGGTGCACTGCACTTATATTATAAAGTGAACCAGCAACTTATAGCTGTTATTATATAAGGATTTATACAAGACCTTTGTAAGGCTTGTTTCCCACAGTGATTGGGATAGTTAAGTACTATTTTCCACAGGTTAAAAAGTTATCATACAAGGTCTTTGATTAAGACTAAGAAAGTGAATTTATTTACTTTTGCAAATTACTGATCTTATTAGACAACATGTCTACATTAGATTATTTTATCACACAAGGCAGGGCTCTTGATAAGACTGGTCAGCAATTAGAAGAATGGGCAGTTGCTCAATATGACAAAGCATTAGCTGCTGCTGCTGAAGAAAGAAAAGCATTGATTGAAGAAAAGAAATTAGCAGCTGAGGAGAAAAGATTAGAAGCTGAGGAAAAAATTACAAAGAGAGGATGAACAAAAGAAATTGCAGATACAGACTGATGAAAAAAGATTCCAGATGGAAATGGAAAAAGAGAGAAGAAAAGATGAAGCTGCTGCAGAAGAGAGAAAATTACAAGCTGAAGCTCAAGAGAAAAAAGCAATAAGAGAACATGAACACCAAAAAGAACTTTTAGCATTTGAGTTAGAAAAGTTAAAGTTAACAAACATAAGTGATGGTAATCAAGCATCTGGTGGTAATGGTAAACCCTTTACTTACAAGGTCAAGGTACCAGCGTTCAACCCTTCCAGTGATGACATAACATTCTGGCTAAATAGATTTGAACGCTCGTGTCGAGCCCATAATGTGGACAAATCACAATATGCTAACCAGTTATCAGAAAATCTGAAAGGTGATTCTCTGACTAGTTTAAGTTTGGTTGAAGAGGCTGACAAAGATAACTATGATGTTATTAGGGCAGCCTTATTAAAGAAGTATCAGTTGTCTGAAGAGGGTTATCGGAAGTTGTTTAAGACAATGGTGCCTGAGGCAGGTGTAGAATTCTCAGAATTCATTGCAAGGACACGTCTTACATTTGATCGTTGGATTGAGCTATCCAAAACAGAAAAGACTTATGAAGCCCTTATGGACTTGATACTCAGAGACAAGATTATGTCAAGTATAAATAAACCTTTCCTCGAATTCTTACATGAGCGTAAACCTAAGTCTCTAAAAGAAATGGAACAGTATTGTACCCAATACGTCACTGCACATCCGGACGTAGCTATTAGCAACAGTAAGGTTAAAGAAGGTATGCCAGTTGCTTCTGCAACACCATACAACCCTAATCACTCTCACAAATTCCAAGGACCTCAAAATAGGTTTAATAAAAAAGGTAACTATTACAGTTATCATCAGAACCAAGGTAACCAATCATTTCAGGGTTCTTCTTCGAATACCTGGAGAAGAGCTGACAGCCCTCGATTCAGGGGTGGTCATAATTACAGGAACTTCCGCAAAGGAAGTCATTCTAGAAACTATCCAAGTTTTCCTTCATGGAGACAACAGGATCATAATTACCGAGATACTCATTATAATGAATATGATGATAGTAACCAAAGGAGCTATGATTCAAACCCGAGTAGGGGTTATAATAGTGGAAACAATGATAAGTACAGAGGCAATAATAACAGAGGTAGAGCACAATTCAAAAAACATAAAGCTCATTACCAGGCGAACTCTGCACAGCAAGAGTCCCACGAAGCCTATAAACAAAATAAAGATAATGATGACTCTAATAATATGGCATGTGCCGCTTTTGATTTTGGGAGAGCATCTCAGTGCCCCCAATGCAAAACATTATTTGAGCCAACCACAGTGTCTACTTTAAGCTGTGGGCATCCTCTTCCCGCTCTTCCTGCGTCAATCGCGCATGATGGGAGAGGTTCTCTTGTCTTACACAAAGGTTTAGTAAATGACAATCCAGTCTCAGTACTTTTTGATTCTGGATGCACAACTATTGGGGTTAGGCAGTCACTCATAGATCCTTCTCATTCTACAGGCAAAGTAGTCAAATGCGTAACATTTGGCGGCACCATAGAGAAATACTCTACCGCTATAATTAGGATTGCTACTCCTTTCTTCACAGGAGATGTACACGCATGTCTTTTGCCGAATCCGATCGCTGATCTTATCATCGGTCGCATTCACGGAGTCAAAGAATGCACTCCGGAGCAAATTTCCGTTTGGGAAAATCAAAATATGCAATCTGCTAATGCGGTAGTCACTAGAGCTCAAGCTCTCAATATGCCTGAAACTTCATCTGTTGAAGATAATGAAGTGCATAACCAAGATGATCCCTTGGTAATTTCTCGTGACTCGTTTATAAAACAACAAGAAGAAGATCCGACTCTTAAGAAATTCTTCACTCTTGTAACGAAAGGTGATCCGAATAAAGATTCAAATTGTAAATCTTGGATTACAATGAAGAATGGCGTACTTGTACGTATGGTGCAAGACTCCACTAAGTCAAGTCATTCTCAGATTCTTGTACCCAAGAATTTGAGAGTTAAAATCTTACAACATGCACACGACTCTCAGTGTGCTGGTCACATGGGTTTTTCCCGTACAAAGTCAAGAGTTCTTGCGGCTTTCTTTTGGCCTTTTGTGAACAAGGACATACGGATCTATTGTCGATCCTGTAAAGTATGTCAAGAAGTCAAATCCAAAGGTCCTCGTCATGCTGCGCCTATTCAGGCTGCAGATATTCCTATTCGTCCATTCCAGAAAATGGCGATAGACATCATTGGTCCATTCAAGATCAAATCTGCTAGAGGACATCAGTTTATCTTAACGTGTGTAGACATGTGCACACGTTGGCCAGAGGCTATCCCTCTAAAGAGCATTACTACCGCTGACATTGCAGATGCTCTTTGGCTTATATTTTCTCGGCTGGGATTCCCCGGAGAAATATTATCAGATCATGGCACCCAACTGATATCGGATACCATGTCTCAAGTAATGTCTACTCTACAGATAGAGAGATCTTTGAGTAGCATCTATCATCCTATGTCCAATGGGATGGTCGAGCGACTAAATAGAACACTTAAGAACTTATTAGGGAAGATAACTGAGGATCATCCTCAAGATTGGGATAGGGTTTTACCCGCGGCCCTCTTCGCGTACAGAGAGGTCCCCAATGAACATACAGGGTTTTCGCCCTTTGAACTTGTCTTTGGCGCGCGACCGCGCGGCCCAATGTCTTTGCTGCATGATCTTATAACAGCTGACAATATTGACGATGACACAAAATCTTCTTACGAGTATGTCATCGCGCTGAGACAGAAGATTATCGAAGCATGCAAATTGGCAACGTCCTCTTCTGAATTTGCTAAGCAGAAGGCAAGACAATTTGCTAATAAGAAGAGAACTTTACGACAACTTTGTCCTGGTGACAAAGCATTTGTTTTGCTACCTTGTCGTGAAAATAGACTCCTTATTAGTTGGAAAGGTCCGTACGATATAATATCGAAAATTTCAGATGTTGACTACATCGTCGATATCAACGGGAAGCATAAAACCTTCCACATCAATATGCTTACGGAGTTCCATGAACGTCCTGACTATCTACAGCCTATTTTCCAGGCAACGGACGATTCTCATGTCAAACATGGTCATTACTCATCACTGTCTGTAATACAGGATGAGGAAACAAGTTTTTCGGATGTTAATCTTCCGCTTCCAATGATCCCACTTCATTCTAGTGAATCATGGAAAGACGTTACTGTTTCTCCTGATTTGTCTCTAGGAGAACGGCGACAAGTTTCGGTTATGTTACAAACATTTCAGGATGTCCTCACTGACATCCCTGGACAAACTCATGTCATTGAGCATGACATTGTTCTAACTGAACATACTCCAATTAGGGTTAGACCTTATCCTATCCCTATACATTTCCAAACACAGGTTGAAAAGGAGTTGGATGAAATGATAGATTTACAAATAATCGAACCATCCACTTCTGCATATTCTTCGCCGATGGTTATTGTTCGGAAAAAAGACAATAACATACGTCTTTGCGTTGACTATCGCAAATTGAATCAAGTTACGAAGTTCGATGCTGAACCTATGCCTTTACTAGAAGAGTTACTTACTCGTCTTTCTAAATCGCATTTTTTCACTAAACTTGATTTGTCTAAAGGATATTGGCAAGTTCCATTATCCGAACGCGCCAAACCTCTTACCGCTTTCTCTACTCCCAGAGGCCTTTTCCAATGGAATTTTATGCCTTTCGGCCTTATGAACGCACCAGCTACATTTGTACGCATGATGCGTCGAATCCTATCGTATCGGTCAGATGTCATTGCTTATCTAGACGACATCTGTCTTTTCAGCGATACTTGGGAAGATCACTATTCAGGGTTAGTTGAATTATTATCAACTCTGCGTGAGTATAACCTGACAGCAAAACCATCTAAAGCTTGTATTGGCTTAGCGAAATTGCTTTCTTAGGCCATCGAGTAGGTCACGGTTTCTTGAAGACAGAAGACCATAATATCACTAAGATACTTAACATCTCTATCCCTAGGACTAAAAAGCAAGTGCGAAGTCTTTTAGGTCTCATACAATTTTATGGACGTTTCATTCCGAATCTGTCCTCTATCATGGCACCTCTCTCTACACTATTAAAGAAAGGGTCGCCTAACATGGTTCACTGGTCTCATGAATGCCAATCCTCACTAGAGAAGATCAAAACTATGTTTTCATCACCACCTATTTTAGTGTTACCTACAACAGATAAGACATTTGTTCTTCGTAGTGACGCTTCATCCACTGGGATTGGAGCGGCACTAATGCAAGAGTACTCTGGAACTCTGCATCCTGTAATGTATATATCCAGAAAACTTAATGCTGCAGAAAGGAATTACTCGGTTTTAGACCGTGAATTATTGGCAATGGTTTGGTCAATTCTCAAACTCCAAAGATTCCTTCTGGGCGCGCATTTCGTAGTGGAAACTGACCAAAAAGCTCTTACGGCTATCCAAAGTAAGAACTTGAAGAGCTCGAGATCAACTCGATACGCAATCGCTCTTCAACCTTTTCATTTTTCGGTACGAGCTATCCGTGGTTCAGAAAATGTGATGGCGGACATTCTGTCCAGATGCCCACATGATGCCACTTAACTGTTAAATATTGGATTTTTTAATATGTATAACTTTACAACAGTTATTTTTTGTTCTTTACTAAGATACACATTTGTAATTTAATAATAGAATGATGGTATCTCTACTTAGCGGTTTATTGATGTTTATTCACCGCTGTTCTTTGATGATTGTTTCTTCATAAATCATAAATTTAAGATTATAGTGTGAATTTTTGGTATGCATTGTATAATTACCAGAATTGTATTATACGTACATCACACCTTCCTGGAAACATTTATTCGTAGAGAAACAATTTCTCTCAGATTTTGAGATATATTCTCACCGGTCATATTAGGAATTATAGTTATTCCTGATATTTGCATCTGCGCAGTATTCTTGCGTTTTGAGCCTATTGTATGGTGCTCCTAGATGTATTTAAAAAAAAAAAAAAAATTTTACTTTTTTTTTTTCCCGGGAGGTGTGGTAAGACTGTAAAGGGCAATTTTTACTATCTTGCAATATAATACATTTATATACTTATTATGTTCGCAAATATTTTGGTAAACAAAGTGTTTCCTTTTTAAGTGCTTAAGGAGAAGTCATTTTTGAGTTACTTCCCTTGAAGGCAGTTCCGTCATCTTCGATCGGACTCCGCGGACGAATTTAGGCCTACTGCGATTTATTCTTTGGCTGGGTAGGAATAGATTATTCTTGCTTCAGTATATCTATGGCCTGAATTTATACGTAGTGTTTGTATGAGTAGGACGAGTCTGTCTTATATATGGATATCTTTACATTTCTAAGTCGAACTATGTTGGTTGTCGCTAGAAAAGGTCAAAGGCTATGCAGCGGAAGTATCGCTAGCAAGGGGTGTGATTCATGGCTGTCATCCTGTCTGGATGTAGAATTTTGATGTAGCCGGCCTATCGCCGAAAAAGTGATCTATAAGTAGATGGGGAAAAGTGATAGTCATTTAGACATGTTGTATGTACTTTACCCCAGTGTTTATTCTCTTTTGCCAAGGAATGGCAAAGTTATATTTCGCATAGAAAGGTAAAACCACAATTTATTATGAACTTGGGCTTCGCCATCGTTGTCGATAAACAGATGCACAGTGGTACTTTTGAAAAGAATATTTATTCAAAGGAAGATGACATTCCTATGTATCAGCACTAGATTATATGATATTATTCAATTACCTCTATGACAGAAGTTATGAAGAAATGAGGACATTTAACGAATGACCAATTTTGGTCTGGATCCTATAGTGAGTGAAACTCACGAGAGAAGAACAGCCATGTTGAAATTCATATACTTTGTATTTATCGAGTGAGAAAAAGGGATGCCTGTACTATCGCTCGATGAACCAAGAGATCACTGCTACATGTGAGAACCCATGTCTGGGATTCCTATATCTTTATGGAAAAATATATATATTGAACTTTACGTGAAGGGATATTCGCTAGACGAGATTAGGTCTAGGAGCCTTCCTATATATTGGTTATGGTCTGACGTGCCCAGTCAGTAAAGCCAGATGATTTACATGATGGAACTCTGAATGCTTATTTACGAATGCTCCATTATGATATTTGCCAAGCATGAATGCTAACTTAAGATGATATGCCTGTGATCAACATTATGCTGTCTATGTCGACATTTGTTCCTGTAACCATACACGTACTGTCCAAGTGTGCGTCTCATTAAATGTTATAAAAAGACCACCGTAGTTCCAGTACTTCTTGAATTCGAACAGTGTGAGTATGAGTGATGTACTACCAACTTGTCAACTCTATCGAATCATTCTACCATTCGCGTTCTGACATTCATATACACACTCATTGTCTACACTCACATTCTTGTCGGAGCCTCATCACGTTCCAGGACAAGATGACCTGTATGACCAAAACTGTGATGGGTTTAATGAGTTGACAATCGTTACACTTTACTACACCAGTCCCAACATCTACATTTATCAACTGGTGGACATTCACGTCATTTAACAAATAAAGCGTGATTCAACAACTAGTAGCCAGTATGAGTTAACAACAACAATATCAACTCAGTAATAATATGCCGGATCGGCCGATGCCCGGGGTAACAACGCCCGCGAGCTCATTGCTCCTTGTGAGTGATAAGTCAGCGAATGGGGTAAAAACACACTGTTTTGAAACTTCCAAGAGAAAGTTTTGTTGTTGGAACTTGGAATGTACGCACGCTATATGCGTGTGGAAAAGTCAAAGAACTAACACATGAACTTGTTAGATACTCGTGGGACATCCTGGGCCTAGCAGAAGTCAGATGGACAGGATTAGGTGAATCAATAACGGATGATGGTCACAAAATTTGGTTTAGTGGAGATGAGTCTAAACATCAGCATGGAGTAGGTTTTATCGTACATAAAGATAGATTGAACTCTGTCATCAGCTGCACCCCAATAAATAGCAGGCTTATCACCATTCGTATTGCAGCACATCCAAAGAACATCTCCATTATACAGGTATATGCCCCCACTACTGACTATGAGGATGAGGCAATTGATACATTTTATGACAATCTGGATGAAGCAATTAAGAAAATTCCAAAGAAAGATCTTCTCATCGTGTTAGGTGATTGGAATGCTAAAATAGGGCCAGATGCATACGGTCACTGGGCTGGTACAGTGGGGAGATTTGGGACAGGTGAAACCAACGATCGAGGACTAAGGCTACTAGAATTTGCCAGCAACTATAAACTAACCATTGCAAATACACTATTTCCTCATAAGTTATCAAGAAGAACAACGTGGCATGCCCCAAAAACTGAGATACATGGCCAAATTGATTTTATTCTTGTATCCAAAAGATTCAAGTCTAGTATTAATAAAGCCAAGACTAGGACTTTTCCTGGCGCCGACATTGGTAGTGATCACGACATGGTATTGATGACGCTCAAGCTTAAACTTAAAAAGAACTATAATCAAAACAGATGTTCTCAGTTAAGATTCAATTTAGACAAACTGAAAGATCCAGAAATCGCGGGAATCTTTGAGGCAACTGTTGGAGGAAAATTCGCAGCTCTCAATTTTTTGGAGGATGATATCAACTCAATCACAGAGAACATGAAAGACGTGCTCATTGAATCAGCAACAGAAATACTTGGTAAAAGAAAGAAAATAAACAAACCATGGGTTACAGATGACATTCTGAAGTTATGTGATACACGGCGGGAAATGAAAAAGGTTAAGAAAGAGGTTCCTGAAGCAGCATGGCAATACAGTATGGTGAATAAAAATATTAGGAAGAAAATGAAACAGGCCAAAGAAAAATGGGTAGCTGATCAATGTGAGTCCATTAATACGGGGCTAATAAAAGGTAACAGCAAGGCAGCTTTTGACACATTAAGAAAACTATCAAAACCCCAACAGCCCAGGGTAACTGTCATAGAAGATAGCAATGGGGCTCTGCTCAATGAAAAAACAGCTGTAATGAGAAGGTGGACAGAATATTGTAAAGAATTATATAACTGTAAACTTGATACTGACTTAGGCATATTAAACAACATTAAGTGCGAAAACAGGGAACTCGGAAATGCAGCAATATTACGGGAAGAAGTGGAAGAGGCTATATGTTCGATGAAAGGAGGGAAGTCACCGGGTGTGGATAATATCCCAGCAGAGCTCTTGAAATATGGAGGACCAGATATAGTAAAAATCATGACAACAATTTGCCAGAAGATATGGAGTACAAAAAAATGGCCAAAAGAATGGACGCAGTCATTAGTAATACCGCTTCCAAAGAAAGGAAATCTAAAAATGTGCAAGAACTACAGAACCATTAGCCTTATTAGTCATCCAAGTAAGGTGATGTTAAGGATACTTTTGAACAGAATAAAACAGAAATCAGAAGAAATCTTGTCAGAGGAACAGGCTGGCTTTAGACCAAAAAGAAGTACCTCAGAACAAATCTTCAATATTAGAGTACTTATCGAAAAACATCTCCAACATCAACACGATTTATACCATAACTTCATCGATTTCACAAAAGCCTTCGATCGAGTCTGGCATGAAGGCTTATGGCAAGTAATGAGAAAATTCAATTTTGATACCAACATCATAGATATCATTGAAGCACTATACAAGGACGCAAGCAGTGCTGTTTTTGCAAGCAACGACATTGGAGAATTTTTCAAAACAACTGTAGGAGTTCGGCAGGGATGTATCCTGTCCCCAGTGCTCTTTAATATTTATCTAGAACATATTATGCAGGAGGCTCTCTACGATTATAAATCAACCATATCGATTGGAGGCCGACCTCTGTGCAACCTACGTTTTGCTGATGATATTGATCTGATAGCTGGATCAGAATCAGAACTTCAAGACCTTACCTCTAGACTGGAGAAAGTAACAAGAACGTATGGGATGGAAATTAATATAGAAAAAAGCAAGATATTGGTGAATAGCCATAAGAAACATGTTCCGACCAACATTACGTTAAATGGGCAAACGTTTGAAGAAGTTAACACCTTTAAATATCTCGGGTCCACTATATGTAGTGATGGAAGATCAAGTAAAGAAATCAAGACAAGACTTGAGATGGCCTCAGCTGCCATGACAAAGTTGAATGTGATCTGGAAAAGTAACATCAGTTTTCCTGTGAAGATCAAATTATACAAATCACTTGTATTATCTATTCTCTTGTATGGGTGTGAGAGCTGGACACTCACTGCAGATACGGAGCGAAGGATTCAGGCTTTCGAGCATAAATGTTATAGAAGAATTTTGCGCATTTGCTATAAAGAGCACAAAACAAATGTCTATGTTAGAGAGAAGATAAACACCTATGCAGGCCACCAAGAACCACTTTTGTCAATAGTGAAACATCGAAAGCTTGCCTGGTTTGGGCATGTAACTCGTCATGACTCCCTTTCGAAAACGATCCTTCAGGGGACAGTCGAAGGTAAACGGAGAAGAGGAAGGCAAAGAAAATCCTGGGCTGATAACATCAAAGAATGGGCAGGACACGGTTTTTCCACACTTGTACGCATTGCTGAGGATAGAGAGCAGTGGAGGACCCTGTCTGCTGATGCTTCCACCATGGCACCCCTACGACCCATGACGGGTTACGGGCTGAGATGATGATGAAGGTCGGAAATCATTTTCCCGTTTACCGAAGGAAATCAATCTGGATCAACAATTTAAGCGATTATAATTATTCCCTAAAGATGGTCAATTAGCCGTGAAATGACACTGTTAAATTGCAGTATGAACAGAGGTCAAAAAATCTGAGGCGCGGCGATGGGGTAGGTTTATGTGCGTAAAATAAAGAAATAAATGGATAGTTGCACAGAGAGAGAGAGAGAGAGAGAGAGAGAGAGAGAGAGAGAGAGAGAAAAGGCGAACGACCAATTATGTGACAATTGTTTCCTCTCATAAATACACTGTATGTCACATCAGTCTTGTTTGCTCTCTTAAATCCAGTGAATGAGATTTCAGTATTGTTTCCTCTCATTAAATCCACTACATCAGATTTCAATATTGTTTCATCTCTTTGATCCATTGTATGAGATTTCAGTATGGTTTCCTTGAATCCACTGTCTGAGATTACAGTATTGTTTCCTCTCCTTAAATCCACTGTATGAGATTTCAGTATTGGTTCCTATCCTAAATCCACTGTATGAGATTTAAGTATTAGTTCCTCTCTTAAATCCACTGTCTGAGATTACAGTATTGTTGCCTGTCCTTAATTCCACTGTATGAGTTTTCAGTATTGTTTCCTCTCAAAAATCCACTGTAGGAGATTGTGTTTTCCCTAGGCGCTTATACTATTCGATTTGTCTTAATATCATTTTGTGTACCCCATCAGTTCTGTCTCATTAATCTCGTCCATACTTCGTTTTTTTTTTACGTTGTGCCTGCTCAAACTAGGTCATCTGCGTATCTTATGTTGTTGACAGATCGACCATTTACTTTGAAATATTCGTTATCAGTTTCGCATCCATTCATTATTTTTTTATCAGAGGGTTCTGTAAGTATTTGAATTTCATGTCTTCATATATCTCACTTATTAGGTTAATGATGTTATAGGGGACTCCATAGATGTTAAATAATGGGAGGAATTAGCGGGCATCAAAGACTTCTTTTCCTATATGGTTGTAATTTGTCATCCTGTCTGATGCCTGATTTTGTTTCAAGATTCTATATTAATTGTACATTATATTTGTATGACCAATCTCTTACGGGATTTGTTATTATTATATATTCATGTAATACTCAATGTTCACTTAATATACTGTATTAACGAACTACTCTATATTTAGCTGATCAGCTATTATTCTACGTTAATTTAGTATACCAAATACAGTTCGTTTACATTTTACATTAGATTAATTTTCTTTGCCGAATTGTTTTACTGTCATTTATGAGAGCATCATTCTATTTCTATGTGTGCAGTTTATTGTTGTTTAACTAAGGCTGCTGAGTTGTCACCCTTTCGCAGCCAATGTTAAGTTGAAGAATCTTTGGTATTATCTACACCAGCTTTTCTCGAACTTTTTATCCTAGAGGAACCCTTGAAATAATTGTCAGGCCTCAGGGAACCCCTGCATAAAATATTATTTTATCTACAGTTTATAGTACTCTAGCGGGATAAGTAAGTTGTAAATATAATAATCCAATAAAAATTGTCAATGCTCTTTCAAGTAGAGAATGATTTTTTTTTTCTGTTACTCTCTTTACTTTGGCTAACTTATTACCTACTATTTTTTGTCTGGATTCCCCCTACACACAATTAACAATAACTGGAAAGAAGAAATGAAGCCATGATCAAGTATCAGCAAATGAACATTTTATCTGAAATTAGAGACCCTATATATCGTAGATTATAACCCACTAGCAATAACCCGTCAATAATGACGAATGCGTAAAGCTTCTGCAGCGCGTTAAGATTCATGCTCTTCTGCAGACTGATTTGCTCGTTGTGACTGGCGCTGTGCTTGTCTTTGTGCCGCTTCATGTTGTCGTCGTATTGCTGCTTCTTCTAGAGTTTCGCTTGCTCGTTGTGATTGACGCGATCGTCTCTTCCTCTTAGCATCTGCAGCTCGTTTTGCAGCCATCTTATCATTTTGATTCATAATAATAAGTCTGCAATACTTTAAATTAAAATTTTGTCTTGAAGAAACAATCAAAAACTTATATTTTAAGGTTATTTTTAACAAAATGATGAGTCAAATCCGTTTCCGGGATGAAACTGGGTTCTACGCCGACTTTTCTTCGTTGAGTGTTATTATTTTCGGGAGAGTACATATAAGTGAAACAATACAATTAATGTCTAACTTTCAACCACAGTTGCATCCCTTAGATGTGACCGACGTACAAACGGCGAGAATTATGGATTTTGATTGCTTGATTGGTGATGATTGATGATGACCAGAAGTAGAACGTATTGGGTTTCTTCATTAAAAAAGGGAATTATCCCGTGAATCCACGTATTTGTTTATTGACACAGCTAATTCATAGCTCTCTTCTATATTTTACTATTCTGTCATCATAAATTAGTTGCAGTTAACAAATGAACATCTTGTAAAATATATTTTAAAATGTCAATGCATAACATTGTGAGAAGGCTTGTCACAGTCCTAGCCATCCTGAATGGATGCTAAATATCGGAATGTTAAGAGAAAAACAAAAACCGTGTGCGATGTAAGCTAGCTAGGGTCTGTCGATCTACCCGCCTTTCTCAGTTACTTAGCTAGATTGCTTGAAATCCCTATTGTTTCTGCCCCTAGAAGCACAATCTGTCCAAACAGGTCTTCCAGGTTTTAGAAGATTAGAGACAAAAATCACACTTTCTTGTAAACTCTGGCACGAAAAATATTGAACTTGTGACCCATCTCTCGATTGTTTACCGAATTCTCCTGTAGGTTTGTTGTTCACCTCTTGTGGTGGCCTGTTTCGACAAGGTGATATATTTATTTTTTTTCTTTTGTCGCTTTCTTTCCATCCCCTGAAGAAGGTCGTGTAGCCGCAACGTATGCAATTTTCTGTGTCTTTTATCCTTGTAAGACGCATTACCTTCTCCCCTTCCCCCCCCCCCCTAAAAAAAAACCTCCCTTTAGGCTTGTTATTTATCATTTAACTCCTTACTGTCCATTCATCTCTGTGAATCCAACTTTAGCCTGATCCTGTGTATTGTTGCTATCTCCTTTAGTCTTGTTATTCGTGTTCAGCATTCAGATGAGGCATTTCCTCATTAAGGTTATCTTGTGCATGACACTAACAGCCTTATCTTGTAAACAAAAATTGTTGCAAAAATAAAATAAAAAACAACCTAGTACTTTGTCGCAGATTTCTTACATCAAGAGAGCCAACCACAGCGGTGACCCTATGCTCCTTGAGAAGTGAAAAAAAAAGTATTAGGATTCATTCATTCATTCATTCACATACAACAATATTGCAGCATAGACCAGTGCTCCGCAAACTTTTTTTTTTACTTCACTGCACACTTAAGTGACCTTTAAAATTCCACGGCACACTATTATATTTAAGTGGGTGGGTATGGTAAATATTTAAAAATTTGCTGCAATTTTAAGACAACGCGTACCAATTTCTTTGTGACGGACAGGTGCCTGTTGATAACTCAATTTATTATTTGCCAATTTATACAAGTGATGTAATTTCATAATATTATACTATAACATGTTTCTGTGTACCATTATATGGTGTATCCTGCTTGGTGTCACGGCACACCAGGCAGGCACTCGCGGCACACCAGTATGCCGCGGTACACTGGTTGCGGAGCACTGCTATAGACTAGAGTGACCATATCGTTCAAAGCAAAAAGGCGGACAAATGTCACTTTTTGTCACAGGAAAGGAGGACAAGGGAGGACACTATAATCAAAAAGTAGGAAATATTTATTTTTAATAATAAATGACAGTGAAGCATATTTATTACACATCAAACAATAATGTCATCAAATCACCTTGATTTTGTGTCTACTGATACATTAAGATGATGAAAATCGTCTTTAAAAACGCTTGATTACTTTTAAAATACACACAGAAACATTGTCACATAAATAACACTAGCGGTTGTTCTGACGCTTGCTAATCTGTGGGCACTTTCTGAATGATGGAAAGCGTTTTAAAGTACAGTCCACTGATTTCAAATTATTGTGATGTTTCACAGCATGAAAAGCAAAAGGGCCTTCTGTGGCAGTTACTTTTTCGGTTCCGTGCTTGTTTCTTTTGTAAATAATGATGGCGAACTTTCAGACACAAGTGCGTTCTTGTGGCGTTTCAGTTTGTCATATATGTGTTTTTGTGTGTGTGTGTGTGTGTGTGTGCGTGCGTGCGTGCGTGCGTGCGTGCGTGCGTGCGTGCGCGCGCGCGTGTGTGTGTGTTTTTTTTGTTTGTGTGTTTGTGTTTGTGTTTTTGTTTTTGTTTGTTTATTTTTTTCTTCTTTTTTTCTTTTGTTTTTAATCAGCAGCAACTTTATTTGCTACTGATACACATGTGCCACCTCTGCACACGAATCCTTCTGCTTCTATATCTTGCCAACCTCTGGAAAAACATTGAAATTTATTTTTTAATCTATCTGCGAATACACACTTTTTATGCAAACCACTATGTGTTTTATATGTGTACATGCGCCCTATTATAACCGACAGATCATGTGTCTAGGTAGAAAGAAGCGCACATCGCCAAAATGAGGCACAATTTTTATTTTTTTATTTGGCACTTAGAGTATATGTTTAAAACAACGCGTACCAATTTCTTTGTGACGGACAGGTGCCTGTTGATAACTCAATTTAGAGAGTGTTATAAATATATTCGGCCAATGGTATAAGCGCCGTACCGTTCAGAAAGCAATGGCAAACTACTGAATGAAAAAAATTGCCTAGAAAAATCACAAACAGCCAATAAAAGCTGGGGTTGATTGCCACGTCCTGTAAAGGATAAGCAACTAACTTTTTTATAAATATATAATGTCATTAATTAATGTTGAATTGGATAGTACAATTAAAATTATTTATAATTGCATTAGACAACGAGGTTTTGACTAACTAAACCTCAAATCGTCTTATCATTCAAAGTGGATTTTTGGATAACAGGTGGCAATAAACAAATAGAGCGAAAATGTGTAAAACTAACTTAAAATATGATTATAATCTATTACTGACAAACAATCGAACAGCCTGAAATCTTGCGAGATTGTTGATACATTGTTTGCTGGAATCTGAGGAAATTCAGTCGTCGGAAGTGAAATTCAAATGGAGAATTTTCGAACCGGCTTCTTTCATACAATTGAGTAAATCGCGAAAAAAATTTTAAAAACCGGCCGGACGCACAGTTTAGGCATGGACAGCCGGATAAATCCGGCCAAATCCGGACGTAAAGTCACCCTACTATAGACAACACTGGAAAACAAAAACTAGCAACAAGCTTCACTAAATAAATAAATACTTTTGATTAAGAATGTGTTACAGTTCGACTCCAATTGCAACCAATTTTAACGAATAAAAATATCTGACGGACTGTTTTTTGTTTTTTTTTTCAAAGTTCTTACGGTTTTCAGAATTTAAACATAAACTTATTAATTATTTTCAAAAATAAGTTTGTTTTCTTTACGTCTGGATTTGCAATGTAAAACGACAAGCATTCCCTGCAACATATAACTGTGAATCACTAGATGTCTTATCCGTTTATTTCCCGGTTTTTAGCCCCCTCCTGATTAATCT
Source organism: Oreohelix idahoensis (assembly GCA_024509875.1). NCBI lineage: Eukaryota > Metazoa > Mollusca > Gastropoda > Stylommatophora > Oreohelicidae > Oreohelix > Oreohelix idahoensis. The sequence continues at coordinate 215,930 of JAMPIV010019510.1, read as the reverse complement.
GATCGCACTATTATAAGATCGAAGTTAGGTCGGCGCGCTCTGCTATGTTGTGTTTGTATTACTGGTGGGTGGACATTTTGGAGTGTTTTAAAATAATAGTTTTGCAATAACGATGTCAGTAAATACTCGAGCAAATGTCACGATTGTCTGAGAATTTTATAATTTAAAGCTTGGCGAAGGCAGTACACGTCTATCGACTTTGTAAAAGCAATATGATCTTACGTTTTCAACACCATCACTTTTGACCCAGAACGTGGAGGTTTAGGGACAAATACCTATTATGCAACGCATTATACAATTATTTTTTTTTTTTAACCATTCCTATCCTTCTTGAAGAACCGAGTATTTTATGCAAACAATTCTTTGTCAAAGGAAGTAAAAAAGAGAGTTCTTCAGTGATATATAGCACCAATCCTAATATACGGGAATGAGTCGTGGACAGTTAGTCAAAAAGTAGGACAAGCACTAGAGGCCACAGAGATGTGGTTTTACAGAAGAATGTTAAAAAAATACCATGGACCGCCAAAAAGAGTAACGAGAATGTCATGAAAGAGGCCAATGCACAAAGGAAACTTATTTCACAACTTAGAAAGAAGCAATCCACTTTTTTAGGGCATGCTATGAGACTGAGGAAAGCTATAATATATCGTAACAAAAAGTAACATTCAAGGAAATACAGATAGGGAAAGACAAAGAGAGCAAATCCTGGACCGTTTGACATGTCTTGGAAGGAGGTCAACAACAGAATTGATAAATTGTACTGGAGACAGGAAGTTGTGGAGAGACATTATCTCCTACGCCAGAGGTTTTCAAACTTTTTTGGTCCGCGGCTCCCTTGACCTGTGCATAAATCACCGCGGCTCCTCTCTATACTACGAAGATCTATATTTATTGATGGACCTTGGCTCGTAATACCGAGCCCAACACTTTTCCCAAGCCACCGCGACGCCCTTAGCCGAGAGCCGCGACGCCCCTGGGAGCCGCGACGCACAGTTTGAAAACCACTGTCCTACGCTATTAGGCATGGTAATTGAAGAAGAAGATCCTTCTTGAAAATCCTGGATCAATTCAAGAGTTTCTCATGTATTGGTCATATAATAACAGAAGACGTCACATGTGAAACAGAAATCAAGAAGATAATAGAAATGGCCAAAACTATATTCAACAGTTGTTAACAACATGTGATAGATGCTAACATCTAAACAACTAACTCACAAATTCAAACTGAGAATCATCAAATGTTATATATATTCTTCATTACTGTATGGTGTAGAAACATGGATAATGAATAAGCAGTTAAAAGAAAGAATTGAAGCTCTCGAGATGTGGATATATAGAAGAAAGTGACACATCTCATGGAAAGAGAAGAAAACAAATAAAGAGATCACAGAAAACCTTGGAACAAAAAGAAAATTAATGAAGAAGATCAAAATTAGGCAACTAAAATATTTTGGCCATATAAAAAGACATAACACCTTGCTTCTTCTTCTTCTTCTTTGATCCTTAGCCGCCGACCGTCAAAGCAGTCAGTGGCCATTACGCCTGGTGGCGTCTTTGTAGGGCAACAACAAATTGATTCCACTTTGCTCGGTCGGCGGCCATCCTTCGTACAGTGCCCCAACTCTGGTTCATTCTTTGCATCTCAGCCTCCACAGTCCTCCGCCAAGTTGTTTTTAGTCGGCCTCTCTTTCGTTTTCCTTCAGGGGTTCATAGCATAGCTGTTCTTGTGATGGCATCGGGGTCTCTTCTGAGGACATGGCCAACCCAGCTCCAGCGTCTGCCAGCTATGATGGTGTGCATGTCCTCTTGCTTGCTCCGAGTAAGCAGATCTTGGTGAGTGATGGTATTCGGCCAAAAGATTCGGAGAATTTTTCTTAGGCATGTTGTGTGAAAAGAGGACAATTTCGACATTTCCTTCTCTGTAACTCTCCAGCATTCCGTGCCATAGAGAAGCACAGAAAGCACACAGCTCTGATATAATCCTAATTTTGTGCTTGTGCTGTACTGAGAGGACTTCCAGATGTTGTTTAGACTAAAAAAGGCTGTTCTTGCTTTGTTCATTCTGTTGTTGATGTATTTGCTTGCTCCGCCGTCTGGTGTTACTATGCATCCTAGGTATGTGAAGGCATCTGTCTGTTCCAGTTGCTGATTCCTTACTGATATGGGCTCAGGGTTGCTCACATTGAGCGTCATGACCTCTGTCTTCTTTAGGTTGATGTTCAAGCCCACCTGCTGGCTATACTTATTAAGTCTATCCGTTTTTTCCTGGATGTGTTGATGTGAATGTGCTAGCAGTGCAATGTCATCTGCATATTCCAGATCTTCCAATGTAGAAAATGTAGTCCATTTTATTCCTCTTGGATTGCCCTCTGTTGTCTGGCGCATCACCCAGTCTATGACTGTTAAAAATAGAGTGGTTGATAAGGGGCATCCCTGTCGTACTCCTGTCTTCACTTCAAAGATTAGGTTGGAAGAAAGAATTGAAGCTCACGAGATGTGGATATATAGAAGAAAGTGACACATCTCATGGAAAGAGAAGAAAACAAATAAAGAGATCACAGAAAACCTTGAATAAAAAGAAAATTAATGAAGAAGATCACAATTAGCCAACTAAAATATTTTGGCCATATAAAAAGACATAACACCTTGCAGAAGACCATAATAGTAGAAAGAGTTGAAGGCAAACTTGCAAGGGTAAGACAGCGATATAAGTGGGAAGATAACATCAAGAGATGGACAGGAAAAAGTCTATCAGAGTGCACCACCAAGACAAGAGACAGAAGACGTTGGAGATCCATTACAGCCAACCTTCGTTGTGGAGATGGCCGATGATGATCCTTCTTGATATTATATATATATATACACACACCTTGTATATTCGCAAGCTCTGCCAAGACGGCCATCTGTGCTGACTGCACCTGGGGGTCTCTGACATGAATTGTTGAAAGTAGTGATACTGATGTAGAATTTTTAACATTTGTGTCATTAGTCGTTCTCTCTCTCTCCCTCTCTCTCTCTTTCTCTCTCGCTGTCGCTTTTTCTCTGTCGCTCTCTCTCTCACACAATCTCTCTCGATGTTGCTCTCTCTCACACACTCTCGCTGTCGCTCTCTCTCTCACACTCTCTCTCGCTGTCGCTCTCACACACTCTCTCGCTGTTGCTCTCTCTCTCACACTCTCTCACACACTCTCTCTCTCGCTGTCGCTCTTTCTCTCTCTCTCTCTCGCTGTCGCTCTCTCTCACACACTTTCTCATGCTGTCGCTCTAGCAGACTGTCAAATACTTCATGAGTTCTGATACCATACCACCTAATCTGATTATGCTTGAAATCATAATTTACTGTACGTTTTTTTTTTTAAATTGAATATAATTTTATTTTTATAATATTTGTTTAATTAACAATACTTAATTTTGATTATGTAAACGCACG
>JAMPIV010019510.1:0-207500 GCA_024509875.1 Oreohelix idahoensis | reverse complement strand
GTGAACACTACGTCTTGAAATGGCAGCGACATTGCCAACTCCAGATGTAGGCTGTGATCGATTGTTACATGAATTGCAAATAAGGACGTGCTCGAAGTTCAGTGGATTTTTTTTTTTGGTTCAAACAGTCTTTCATTCTTAATAGTTCTAGTTCTCTATTCTTAATAAATCCTTGCAAACTGAATAAAAAGTGGAGGAAAAAAACTACTTTTAGGGACTGTTGCAGTATGCTTTATTCATGCGTCCAATTTTTCTGCCTATCCTTATGCTACACTGCTGCATATCGGTATTCACCAGTCATTATCTTCTTTTTACGCCTTCATCTACCGATAATTAACTTATCCTCAGAGGACACTCCGACATCCACGTTTTAGTGCTTGGTCGCTCATGACATGTTTATCTTTCTGATTATGCTCGGTCACCGCTTCAATAGACCGGTGACAATAAGGTAAAGCAATTACGACTGAGATGTGTGTTTAGATAAACCCAGACATTAGTCTAGGAGCATTGTTATCATCATTCTTCTGAACACCACATTAGGATTACGTATTGGTGTCCGAGTGTAAGATAGTCATTTTATGAGTAATAAGATGATCATTTAAAAGATAACTAATGTTGCATTTTCGGGCATGACTTGCAGGAAAGAATGCGACGTCCACGTTTGTCTTGATTACAACAAGACTGAAGTATTAGGATACCGGGAGATATGATATAATCAGGTCCGACAAGATCTCTTGTCCCAAATTAAGAGAGATGGGAAGAAGATATAACAAACTTGAAGAATTAGGACAAGACCTATTTTATAATTGTTTCGGTAAAGGTACCAAGTAGTACATTACTGTATATGGCCATGCCAATAATTATGATTAGAGGTAGGTGGAAAATTTACTAAAATCAGACTTCCTACCTTGTGATTGATTTCAACAAAGATAAACTCGCGACTTTGAATTTCGGGTGGGCGGAATTTTTCAGTACAAGACCCAAGCGGCTTCTGATTCCCCACTCAGATTCCATTCTCATTAGACGCTAGGATTAGGAGATGGAAGATTTTATAGGGAGCGATAAAAGCCAGAATTACTTTGTAAAATTAAAAGTATCATAATTCGATACAAGCTTTTATAATTCCAACAACTATAAATCTGCACCTGTTTTAAGAGCTAGAAGATGTAACACAACTATTATGGTTAGCTCCCGGGGGAAAGGCTGCATCTTGACGGCTGCAGGACATACTATCGGCCAATCTGTTCTTAATTCTAGGTAATAATTCACTCATATTGAAGGGGTAAGTTGTAACATGTACTTGTCTTATTTTATATGTGAAATTTACGTGTATGAAATGCTTTTTTCTGTAAGTTTGTGTTTGAGGCTGGCAGCCTCATCACGTAAAATAAATTGCCATATTAACCACCACTGCAAGAGCTGTTGACTGCTTTGGACGGATTTCCTTACAAGGAACCAATAGCAGAAGTAGCCCTATGTCAACATTTATAATTAAGATTTGTAGTGTGTGTGTATATATGTGGGTGTATATATATGTGTGTATGTATGTGTGTGACAATGATGCGTTTGTCTTCTTCCGCTCTCCTGACACATTTCATCTGACTTGAAGGTCTGAGATTTTATGCTCGTAGGCATCGGGTAAAATTCAGAGGAAGATTAAATGGTGGAGGAAAGTGGAGGTCGCTGAGACATAAAACGTGAGGGAGATTTGATTTTGTATTTCTCTGAGTTCCTGGTATTAGTTACGTGTATTCAGCTCTGGACACCGCGTATAACAGACAGGTCTAGAGAGCACTCAATGTGGCAACATTTTCCGCCGTTACTTCTTCAACGCAAAGAACGTGCTTCCAACAAGCCATTCGACTCATGAAGAGGGGATGAACAATCAAGTCACTGTGAACCAGCATCAACTACACCAAATTAAAGCAACAACCCTTCGCTGGAACTGGACAGATAAGTTGATTTAATGGACACAGATACTGAACTGTCAACCATTATTCCACTAAAATTGAAAATGTTTAGTTTTCTAAAAGATCATATACCCATTATTTAACTGGTTCTAAAAAGTTAACTATTTTCATTCTTTACCTTTGGCTGAAAAATATTTCATAAATAAATACATGTGTGTGTTTATTTATGAAATAAATAAACATAAATATAAATCCTTAATTGGATTTGATAACTTTGTTGAGTGAATTTGATGTCTGCACCTGTCCGACTCTTTTTTTTAAATAGATATATAAAGAGCTAATAATACAATTAATACTTTGCTGAAATACCTTCGGCTGGGTTCTCATTAAATGTAAGTCGTATTACATCGTGACACATATTTCTTTCACAGAAGTTGGCGGGGGGGATAAAAAATTTACAACTAACTTAGTAAGCGCAGTTTTTGTACTTGCCACCCTAAAAGCCCTGTGAGACTCCCTGAAATTAGAGCATCATCCTTCTATTTAAATATCTGCCAAGAGTAATCTTGAGCGAAGGTTGCTACCTTTGAAACAAAAATTACATTAAAATCTGCTGTGTCAATGCCGTCCTAAACATGAAATATAATGAACTATACCACTACAAGAGATGCATCCAATGTGGCAGCTCGCTACGATGAGTGGAACATCGCGATTTTGAGCGGAAGAAATGTAAAACACCTAACATATGTAAACCTCAAACCGAGTTAAATAAAAGGTTATCAACATTTATTAAGCACATGCAATTAGTAAATAGTAACTAGAATGCTAACATCAGCAGCCACTACTACCTGTGCAACATCTCTAGCCACCACTACTTGTGCATCATCTCTAGCCACCACCTCATCATCGGGACATTCAACTTGTCTGCACTCAGATTTTGTGTAAAGCTCGTTTCTTACAATTTCTTGAAGTCCATAATGTCCCAGACGTCATGGCTCTGCATATTCCTGTTCTACGTTTTAATTTTATTATGTTTGTTCCGCTAAACCAGAGAATGTCGAGCACCTGAGGTTTAAGCTACAACAGATCTGTGTTTCCTTGTCATATAAAATAACTGGCAACAGAAACCACCACCACCACTGCTGCGAGAGCCCATGGATTGCTTGGTGCAGGCTTCCTGGAATGGGAACAGTTACAGTGGTGGTCCCCGGCCCCATGCGGAGCGAAAAGACAAAAGATGATGACAATGATCGTGATAAAGATGATGACAATGATCGGGATAAAGATGATAACAGACAGTAGCGAACAAGTGCAGAAAGGTTAAAAAAAAAAGAGGTAAAATCCAATAGCAGACTCTGACTTAGGGGAGTGAAGTGTTAGAGACTGTACTATACTAGGTCCATCATCGAGAGGTGAGGTGATGAGACTCTGCCATCGGAGAGTGAAGTGTCAGAGACCTTACTATACTAGGTCCAGCATCGAGAGGTGAGGTGACCAGTTTCCTTCCTATCTGCATTTTTCTTCCCAAACTCAAGAGCAAAGTCAGATACCCACTTATAGCTGGGTAGACCAGAGCGTGTCGATACCGTGAATCGAACCCGGTACAATTGCTGTGATAGACCAGCCCTCTAACCACTATGTTAGTAGAACGCTCCGCAGATTAAGTACGACGTAAAAGTCATGCACTCTTTCCTTTCTCAACGGGGCGTGGTGCCCCGCGTAGTGCCCGGGGGTTTCTGGGGAACAAAGAAAGAATATGCCTACTGCTTCTTCAGGCGTGTCGTATGAGCCCAACATTTGCATGGTACAGGCAACCTCATCATGTTTGTGGTAAAGTGGGATGTTATAAATATTTATAGGGGACTTAGTGTACTGACTGAGATCAGCTGTGAAGGTATCTGTATCTAATAGGTGTAGTGTTTTACAGATAACCTTACTTGCTACCACATTATACCTCAGTCAGAATTATTCTGGAATATTGTGATGACTACGTTAAATGTCTAGGGTATGTATATGATGAAGTGTAAGTCACAACAACAACAGACAGATAAACACTTTAATTTATTCCACCACACTTGACAACACTGTGACACTCACACACATTTAACATTCTATAAGACTATCTTAAATGAGTCACTGGTAAATTTTCAAATATAAATATGTATTAATTACTGTCACTAATATATATGTCCTGATTCAACTACAAAGTGAACCAGGAATCACAATCAATTGTAATTACAATTTATATGTACAGAATTTATCACTATGAACCTTGTAATGACATATTTTATTAATAGTATCCTATGTGTGTCAGTTGTGTAGTAGTAATATGAGGTAATACTGGTTTTGTTTTTTCAAGCTATGTTGTTATTTGTCATCATGACTTCAAGTGTTTGTTTCTCTTGGAAATAGTATGGGGAAAGTTCACAGTTCCTATCAATTTAAACACTGTATTTTCCCTCTGTTTTATTATAAAGTCAGATTTTGAGGGGGGGGGGGGGGGCATAATGTTGAGCTCCTCTGGCCACAGACGCTTATCTTTCGTGATGGCGGCAGGAAAAGACTCCTCTGCTCGATAGCCTCCCTGTGTTCTGGAGACACCTCACTGGTCACTATCTCGACCCAGGAGTATGCTGTCAGCCTCTAGGTTCAGCAAAGATCAGACCAGGTGCTGCTCAATAACTTTTGGACCACGGTCCCACAATTCATGGAATAATACACAGTTACGTTGACTGGCAATGAATATAGCACAATTTCGATCTGCCGATGTCCCAGGCTTTTATTTAGAAAAATATGCACTGGCGCTCAACGCACTGGTTCTTTAGTAAGTTTATTTGAAAATGTGGTGCTGACCTGACGCCTCTGATTGACTATATTGGCGGGTCTAACCAATCGTGCCATGTTTACACAGCTTTTCAAAAAAAAAGTACCCTTCCTTCCGTCTCCTAGCAACAAAGAAGTAGTATTTATAGCCCGACTAATCGTGTTTAGCCTTACATTTACTTTCCGCCAATCAAATAGGAGGTAACATGGGGACCTATTTCCCGTACAATGGTGGTGTGAAAATCTGCCACTGAGCGATTCTGATTTTGGTGTTGTCTGACATCCCTCACTATTTCTTTTGGCTATAATTTGTTAATTCCTAGACTATTTGCGTAACGTTTAACATATTCTTTGTCAGCAAGTCCTAAGGAACCCAAATATACAAATTTAAAGGAGCTAAGTGGCTGCGTTCAAAATATGCATTTTCTTCTACCTCCTGTTCACTTCGAATACGATGTGGTGTCTGGGTACTGTAATGTTTTCAAACGTAAACCAGTATAATGTCATGTTTCCTAATAAGCGTTTTGTAAGTTTTTAAAAACTAACTCTCGTATGGGTAGTGTTTTTTATCACTGTCGATTTGAAAAAAAGCTAGTGCTTGTGGCCTTACACGCGTGGTGGTAGTAATTGTGTATCGCTATAAAGCGGGTATTGAAGCAGTAGGCTTTTACTATCAACGTGAAACGTTACAATTTGCAGACGAAGGAGAAAACAAGGGGGATTTCGAGTACAGTCATTGTGACAGCACTGTTCTTTACCATTCTTCTTTCCTTTTATTAAATTTATTTGTTAGGCTTTACATTTACGTTTTAATTTATATATGTGGATTAGAATTTCACACGACAATGTTAAACACATTGCTACAGAAACCACCGCAGTACGTGCACATGCCCATACTTAGGTGCAGTCTGCCTGCAACTGGCCAGCGTCATAGGTGGCTGCTTGCTCTATAAAGAGCAAACAGGGAAACGGTGATGATTATGATGAAGAGGATCCTAATTACGACTACACCAACATACAGATATCCTTTGTCAGCAGGATTATATATAACATACAGATATCCTATATGGGGCATTTACATAGAAGAGCATTCTCGTAAAAACAGCGCCATCTTGTCAAGGTTCCGATTTCCTTACGCATCGTGTCGTAACCGGAACGAGGTAGGCTATCAAAATTTGCGCTGAGAAAGATTCTTGTGAAGTCAAGGCCCTTGAAGATAAGAGACGGTGGTGAAGATATTCATCGCTCCAGTTAGTGTGTGGATTCCGGAGAGGAGGCTTGAGAAACGGCTACCACATCTAAGGATGGCTTCTACCGCCACAAGACGAGCTACTGCGAAAGCATTTGTCAATAACGTTTTCATGAATCATTGCGTAAATTAAAGTTGTTGCATCTTTTTCTTCTTCTTCCTCGTTCGTCCTGAAAAGGACGTTGGTTGCGTTGTGTCCGTTTACAGCGAAGCTCCGATATTTGCGCCTTTCGGCCGACACATCCGACTTCAGCACGGCATTTTTTGGGAGCAGGTTTGCCTTCTCTCTTCGATCCCTACTCTCTCGGCCAGACTGCAGTGATGCAGCCTGTTTCCAGGACCACCACTTGGAGGTGGAGTAGGGTCTTGGTCAGCTCTGGTTCGCTGACCCTGACGCAAGCAGTCAATCTATGGATCGCTGACTGCATTCATCACTTTTGCTGCGTCTTCGGTCCCAAGTTGTTGCATCTAAGAAGCGGCAGTTAAAAGCCTCAAAAACTTTTTCATCTCCAGTAAGGTACGATTGCTGTAGTCCCGTTGGAAGGTAAGTTAATTTTACCGTACTTATGACAGGTCGTTGCTACGGTAATCCTGCTAATTACGAGAGGACTCTACTAATAATAGGTTTTGATGGGGTTGGCAACCTGATCATGTAAAATTAATTGCAGCAAAAACCACGGCTACAAGCTCAAGCGAATGTTTGGTGAAGGCTTTCTGTGGACAAGCTGCAGTGCTGGCTCCATTCTCCGTAAGGAACGCAACAGAGATCGTGCAGGCTTTCTAGGAATAACTACAGTGCAGGCTTTCTAGGAATAATTACAATGCAGGCTGTCTAGGAACAATTACAGTGCAGGCTTTCTAGGAACAATTACAGTGCAGGCTTTCTAGGAACAATTACAGTGCAGGCTTTCAAGGAACAATTACAGTGCAGGCTTTCTAGGAATAATTACAATGCAGGCTTTCTAGGAACAATTACAGTGCAGGCTTTCAATGAACAATTACAGTGCAGGCTTTCTAGGAATAATTACAATGCAGGCTTTCTAGGAACAATTACAGTGCAGGCTTTCTAGGAACAATTACAATGCAGGCTTTCTAGGAATAATTACAATGCAGGCTTTCAAGGAACAATTACAGTGCAGGCTTTCTAAGAACAATTACAGTGCAGGCTTTCTAGGAACAATTACAGTGCAGGCTTTCTAGGAATAACTACAGTGCAGGCTTTCTAGGAACAATTACAGTGCAGGCTTTCAAGGAACAATTACAGTGCAGGCTTTCTAGGAACAATTACAGTGCAGGCTTTCAAGGAACAGTTACAGTGCAGGCTTTCTAGGAATAATTACAATGCAGGCTTTCAAGGAATAATTACAGTGCAGGCTTTCTAGGAACAATTACTGTGCAGGCTTTCAAGGAACAATTACAGTGCAGGCTTTCTAGGAATAATTACAATGCAGGCTTTCAAGGAACAATTACAGTGCAGGCTTTCTATGAACAATTACAGTGCAGGCTTTCAAGGAACAATTACAGTGCAAGCTTTCTAGGAATAATTACAGTGCAGGCTTTCTAGGAACAATTACAATGCAGGCTTTCTAGGAACAATTACAGTGCAGGCTTTCTAGGAACAATTACAGTGCATGCTTTGTAGGAACAATTACAGTGCAGGCTTTCTAGGAACAATTACAGTGCAGGCTTTCTAGGAACAATTACAGTGCAGACTTTCTAGGAACAATTACAGTGCAGGCTTTCTAGGAACAATTACAATGCAGGCTTTCTAGGAACAATTACAGTGCAGGCTTTCTAGGAACAATTACAGTGCAGGCTTTCTAGGAACAATTACAATGCAGGCTTTCTAGGAACAATTACAGTGCAGGCTTTCTAGGAACAATTACAGTGCAGACTTTCTAGAAACAATTACAATGCAGGCTTTCTAGGAACAATTACAGTGCAGGCTTTCTAGGAACAATTACAGTGCAGACTTTCTAGGAACAATTACAGTGCGGGCTTTCAAGGAACAATTACAGTACAGACTTTCTAGGAACAATTACAATGCAGGCTTTCTAGGAACAGTTACAGTGCAGGCTTTCTATGAACAATTACAGTGCAGGCTTTCTAGGAACAATTACAATGCAGGCTTTCTATGAACAATTACAGTGCAGGCTTTCTAGGAACAATTACAGTGCAGACTTTCTAGGAACAATTACAGTGCGGGCTTTCAAGGAACAATTACAGTGCAGACTTTCTAGGAACAATTACAGTGCAGACTTTCTAGGAACAATTACAGTGCAGGCTTTCTAGGAACAATTACAGTGCAGGCTTTCTAGGAACAATTACAGTGCAGGCTTTCTAAGAACAATTACAGTGCAGACTTTCTAGGAACAATTACAGTGCAGGCTTTCAAGGAACAATTACAGTGCAGACTTTCTCGGAACAATTACAGTGCAGACTTTCTAGGAACAATTACAGTGCAGGTTTTCTAGGAATAACTACAGTACTTGCGCCATGCTCCGTTTGTAGCGACAAGGAGACGTAAGAAGAAATGAGTATATAGAAATACACAAGCTTAGTCCTTCTCTCTGCTAGATGGCGAGAAATAGAAGAAAACAAAAAGAATCTTCTCAAAATGAAGAGAATTCTGCAAGAACAGCGGAATGCGTGACAATGCTGGAAGAAATGGAGAACAAAAAAAAATAGTAGAGGAGGCGAAAGCACTTCGTGACACCAAGAAATCTTTATTATTATGAAAGATATGTCATCTTTTCAATCAAACCGAAAAAAAGTAAATATATCATCATTACTTTTTGTAATAAAAAAAGAAGTGACATCTTTCCCCCAAAGCTAATTCAAAGAGGAATGACCTGCTGTAGTATAAAATAATTTAATGGAATATTGTTATCTTTGGATTTGTGTCATGAGCATCCCCATGCAATATACAATTCGGCATGCAATGAGCGGATAATAACAATTTTTAAAAAAACGTCTTTCTAACAAAGGTAAAAATAGCAATTGATATCAATCTCGCGAATAACGTGCATTGCGACCGTAAGCAGAGTCCGTTTCTGATACTCAGACAGGCATTCAGAAAACCAGGCATGTTGGCACGCAAATAACCAGACAGCAGAAGACCAGTCAGACTGAATAATAGAACGCATGAAAATCTTCATTTTTACAGGGGGAAGACAATATTCATTACAGGCATATTTTTTTAACGTTTTTGCGTTACAAACAAATTAATACTATATCAATGACATGTGTAATATTAATTATTGTCAGAGGTGAATCTTAACATTGTGGTCGGCAATTCTGATATTTAAAAGAAAAGAAGGTAGTGCTATAGCGGATACTGCAGTAGGGTAGTGAAGTGTTAGAGCTTTCACAATACTAGGTACAGCTTCGAGAGGTAAGGTAACCAGTTCCCTTCCTCACTGCCTTTTCCTTCCCTAACCAACGAGCAGAGTCAGGTACCTATTTACAGCTCGTTTAAACAGGAGCATGACACCACAGTATTTCAAACCGTTAACTTTGTCGCGACAGACCAGCGCTCTAACCACTCTGTCAGTCGGACGCTCTATCTTTGAAGGTCCTGGGTTCGAGTCCTGGGTAAGCCACTCACGTCTGTTGTTTTTCTGTTGTCTAGTTTTCTACTTCTTTATTTCTTACGAGTGCCTGAAAACATACCTTTATGTTTGTCTAATATTTATTTACTGTTTTACAGGCCTCGGGTTTCCTTTCCTTATGTGTTATAAATGTTTATACAATACCAAAACCTACTCTCTGTCCTGTGCTTGCTGTTCTTAGTCGTCTATCATTTACTAGACACAGTATTAAGGTCTTTGTCTAACCTAAAGGTCAAAGATAAGCACTACGTTACAGAATAGACTATGAAGAACAAGTTCCCCACTAAATTACTACTCAGTAAAGTACTCAGTTTAGCGAAATAAAAAAAGATGTTAGTAGAATCATTGTAACAAAGGAAAATATTCACTCTCTCTATCTCTCACTCTGTCATATGTGGCCACAAACACTCTTGCTTACCTAATCGGGTGTTGGTATCCCTTGAAAAATTACAATAGTCTGAACCTATACTGTCAGGTGGGTTGCCAAAATATGGCCCCAGTCCAGCCTTTATATCGAATAATAATTACAAGGTGGACGCCAAATTTGGTGGTTTAATTTTTCCTGGATGACTCATGTGTCACAGCAAATAGCTACTGAAGCAAGACGTGCTTGGGACGTTCACAGTTGCAAAAGGAGAAAAGTAATTCCTGTATTGTTAAGCATCTGGTTGCTAAGACAAATGTTACAATATGTAAAACTGATGGTGATGGTAAATCCTATCGGCTGGCTTTTATGGTGAGTGCCGATTTTGAAACAGCTTAGTTTTCTGGATCACTCCGTTGCTACGGCTGTCAAACGTCAGAAATATATGTTCTTTCGTATGCCCAGTGGGCTGGAAAAATTGGATAAATAATTCTGGGTAATGTACATTCCAGTTACGATTTTTAATCTTAATGTTTATTGGTCTCCTGGGCCCAACCGGTTCACGAAGGAACTTGGGACTGGTAGTCACAAAGAAGACACCATTAATCCTTCACTGAATAAAGAAAGGGGACCGAACTAGTCCAAAAATCGAAGACCCAAAATAATAATAATGGTACTGGTAATGTTAAACCCTTGGCCGCTGGTTTTGTTCAGGTGCTAGATAAGGAAGAAAAGAACATTTTAAAAAACTGCTACTATACTATCCACCCGTGAGTTTTCCGCTATGGCATGTCGGGAAAAAGGGTATATGCCCTCCCCCGTTATTGCCCGCGAGAAAATGCACAGCGCACAGAGTCAATTATTATTTACTTTATTCATAGGCGCACTTTAACAAAAATCGCCTGTCACTACTAGCTATTTGTCGGCGTCTATTGTTTAGTCACATAACATTAACTCGTCACTTATTTAATTTCACACAGTAAAATATAATGCGAATTCTATTCGGTCACTCATCCGTCACACTTAATAATCTCAGTCAGCTAAGCCGTATCTTCTTGTGTAAAAAAATGGGGTGTTTGAAATTACATTATTCTGAACGACTGGCAAGAAATATCTATGCGTTAGGTTATTTCACTAGTTTTAAACGCTAGGTAATTATAGTGAATTAAAATGGTAAACCTAACACATTTTAACACTTAAGCACAATTTCTGTTACCACAAACCAGAAAATGAAATCCCCACGGGACAATTTAACACATTTAGCTAAGAATGGTTCTAGTCCGTCGTGTTTAGATTCTCCAAGAATTTCTGAGCGACTCTGATAACTGAATTTAAAAGAGAAGTTGGTAAATGTCTGTTTGTTTACATATCAAGACAAAAAGGGCGTGGATTAGATATGAGTAATGCAGTCAGAAAATTGCGGTGGTTTGGCTTAGAAAATGGTAGACACTAAATGGGAAATCAAAGCTGTCACATTACTGTATCAATGTTTCCATTCCACGTCACAGGACTGACCTATACTGTATAATAGGGGAACAGCAGAAGTGATTGCGTCATTAATAGGCTGGACTGCCCATGGTAAACTTCCGGTGTTATGTGTTGCGGGTCGCACTAATGACCCGTCATCGAAGCATCATTTTTTGGTGATGCCTAGATGGCAGGGAGGATAGTGTGATTCGCTTGCATAGCTAGGCGGGGTTGTCGCACGGAAGGTCCTGGGTAAGCCACTCACGTCTGTTGTTTTTCTGTTGAATAGTTTTCTACTTTATTTCTTGCGAGTGCCTGAAAACACACCTTTATGTTTGTCTAATATTTATTTACTGTTTACAGGCCTCGGGTTTCCCTTCCTTATGTGTTATATATCTTTGACATGAACAGACTTTTAAAAAAGTTTTTGTAAATGTGATATCTACCATATTCCATGTGTAATGTTTAAAAATAGGAAGCTTCATCCAGATTGAGCTCCGTGTAAAACCCAGGGGACTCTGAGGAGAACAAAGAAAGAATAGAACGTCTAATCTCTGAGGCATGTCGTATAAGGCGACTAATATTAGGTTGTGCACGGAAGGGAGGGGAGGGGGGGGCTGGCAACTTCATCATATAAAACAAATTGCTATGGAAGCCACCGCTGCAAGAGTTTATGCTTTGGTGTAGGCTTCCTCAACACTGGCTTCCTAGCTTGGTGGTCCTTGGTTCAATCCCCTGTTGAGGTGGGATTTTTTTAGACCACAAACAGCTCCGAGGTCGACCCAGCCTCATGAACTGGGTACCAGAGCAACACTGGGAAGGTTAAGGCAGCCGGCGCGATGCTGACCACATCACCCCTAGCGTGCCGATGGTCAAGAAAATATGGGCCTAACGCCGTATTCCCAATATGCCTCAGTGGGCGTGTAATGGTATCTCTAGACTTCCTCAAGGGTGCAATCTGCTGTGTTGGCTCCTTGCTGCATAAGGAGTGAAAAAAAGGATGATGAGATGATGATGATGATGACGATGATGGTTACAAGATAAATATGACTGACAAACATAGAGTTAGAAACATAGTTAGATAAATGGCAGACAGGTATGGGGGAGATGAAAAGAAAAGTCTGGAAGATGAAGAAGAAAGAAGACAAAATTGCATGATATTTTGAAGGATGACCTCGAGAAAATATATAATGATTGATAGAAAATAAATTGTTGAAGGGAAAAGTAATGGTAGATGAGCGATCTAGCTGGAGAAGAAGCAAAATCTTCGTTTAGGAGGGACAGAGTCGACGCTTGTATTCCCTAACGTAAAGAGGAAAAAACTGACATGTAATTTCAAGCCTCAAACCCAGATTCATTGATCACTATTATGTATACGCGACCGGTTAGAGCAGGGCATTCGTTAATGAAATGCCGGTTGTACAAGTCGCATGACTAGATCGGCAAAGTTCGAACATGTTTATGCCTGTTCATGATTTTTGATAGTTATCTAGTTAACTAACTTATTTAAGTTTTAACCCGACTGCTTCCACCATGATTACTTCATACGCCGATTACTTCAGATCATCTTTGCGTCATTTTCTCCAATACTTCTTCTCCAGCTTCTATACTTCGCTTCTTTTCCTTTTTTAATTGTCTCTTCTTCGTTTATCTATCTATCTATCTATCTATCTATCTATCTATCTATCTATCTATCTATCTATCTATCTATCTATCTATCTATCTGCCCTAACCCGTCCGTCCGGCTGTCTGTCTGTCTGTCTGCCTGTCTGTCTGTCTATTCTTTCTTTATCGTTTTAATTACATTCTTATTTGACCTTGCTGTCCTTTCTTGCCATCTTGGTCGATCATAAAGGAAGATTTAGACAACATAATAGTTTTGAAGAAAACGACTCCAGCTGTCGACGACCTAGAAAGTGTAAAACTAAGCACAACATAAACACATGCGCCAGCTAGACAATAGACGAACTACCCATAGGACAGGTAAGTGCACTCAAAATAAAAACACACACGCAACTGATAAATATAATTGAGATAATGTGATGTTTTTAGCACAAACATTATTAAAAACTACTGAATCTAAGTTCAACCGAGACGCTACAGACTTTCATGAATGGGTGTTTGCCTAGTATAGAAGGATGTGAATGGTATGACAAGAACACTTATGTGGAACTGATGACACGAACTAGACAAGATGCTAGTGAAACAAGAGATGTTAAGAAACCACTGGCGATGGACAGGACAGACATTAAGCAAACCTGCCTATAGTATTACAGGACAGTCCATGTTTTGGAATCCACTGGGTACGAGAGGTAGACCAAAGAGCACATGGAGAAGAGAACTGGAGACAGACAGTAAGGGTATGAAAAAAGATATTGAAAAACCCTGAATTGATGGCACAGGATAGGAAGACGACATAGGTTTTTTCAAGGTTTCTCCTCCTTTGGGAACTAATTGCTACTGAATGACAAACTGAATCTTTGTGACATCCAGAGAACGGTCTCATAAGACAAAGAAAGAATATAACCCCTGTTACCAGGAGAGGCGGTTAAGATAAGGCTGTGCATGGACTAGCAACCTCATCATGTAAAACCAAACTAACGCAGAAAACAATCAGTGTCACATGACCTGCGTTGGCTCATCTTTACGGCAAGGACCCCACTGCAGCTGTAGTCCCCAGGCTATTTAAAGAGGGAGGAAGGGATATTCATTGTTCGCCAACAATGACGAACTGCGTGATAATTTTTTCTTCCTGTTCTCTACTGCGGGCACACAAAAACTATATCAAGGAAGTAATAGAAATACGAACTCTAATGACATAGTCCTTTTTTTGAAATCTACAAGTAACATAGATTAACACTCACGTAAATGCATCGTGTCATTCAAGTAACAACATAGTGTGATTAAAGTAACCCTTAAGTTCATTTTGTATGTTTTCTCTTACTCAGAATGTTCCCAGTATTTTCATTTCGCCATACCTTCTTTCATCGCACCTGTGAATGTTCCTGTGCGCTCTCTCTCTCTCTCTCTCTCTCTCTCTCTCTCTCTCTCTCTCTCTCTCTCTCTCTCTCTCTCTCTCTCTCTCTCTCTCTACGGACTTTCATTGGTGGGTGCTTGCGTGGAATGGAGGGATTAAAATGGTATGACAAGGTTACCAACGTGGAACTGATGACAAGAACTAGACAAGTGCCAGTGGAACAGGAGATGAGAAGAAGACGGTGGCGATGGATAGGACACACGTTGAGGAAACCTGTTGATAGCATTACAAGGCAGTCCTTGTTCTGGAACCCCCAGGGCAAGAGAGGCAGAGGTAGATCAAGAAGCACATGGAGAAGAGAGCTGGAAACAGAGGTGAAAATGGTGATTCAGTATACAGACGCACTTACGAGGACTAAAGACAAAGAAAATAGCCAACGTTGCAGCCACAAGGCCTTCTTCAGGGAAAGGAAAGAAAGTAAGGGCAAGATAAGACACATAAGAATCTAAATAAATGTAAAAATAAAACCTGGGTAGTTCCCTAGGGGCAGCTAAGACCTAGCACGCCTGCCGAAGGAAGAGTGCGTCACAAGAAAAGGAGATGACTGGCATTTCCGGATGTAAACAGTACATAATAAGAAGCTAAAAAACGAAACTGAACAAGAAACGTTATTCACAAACGTAATAATAATGAGGACAGGAGATAGAAAAGAACAGAATGAGTTGGAGATAAATAAATAATTAACTAAAAATCAAGACATTAAAAAAAAAGTTATTTATGGGCGACGGAGAAAAATAAAAATTGAAAAAGAGTGGAAAAGGTCAAAATTGAATAGGAGTGGAAAGGGTGACCTCAGACAAAGGTGTGTACGGTGTTAAGACCAGCTGGTTTTAGACATCCCATACGATGGATAAGACGTTGCTCAAGATGGACTCGGCTAGCAGTGTCAGAGGAGCAGGATCTGATCGCAGTGACCTGTATGTCGATGGGACCATAGTGGTCAGGACCATTAAAGTGTATGGCAACTGGTGTGGATTTTTGCCAAGAGATGTCATTAAGGTGCTGGCTGAATCTGTCCTCAAGTCGTTTGCCTGTTTGGCCAATATAGGTTTTGCTGCAACGTTTACATATGATTGTATAAATGACATTGCGCGACTCACACGTGAAGCTATTGGTGATGGTAAACGTGGCCTCAAGAAAAGATACCTTGTGGGTTTGGATGACATACTTGCACGTCGTGCATCGTGTCCGACCACATGGTAGTGAGCCAAAGTGAGTGACAATCTCAGTTGGCAGACGGCTGTGACCAAGAAGATCCTTCAGGTTCTTGTCGCGTCTATATGCCACCAAAGGTGCCTCACCGAATACTTCTCATTTCATAGAATCTGCTTCGAGGATAGGTAAGTGGCGGAAAAGGATCTTTTTGATTGCAGTACTGTGAGGGTTATAGGTCAAGATTAATTTGACTCTATCCGAAGTGGATTTGTAGTGAGGTTTGCGGGCCTCCTGACGGGAGATGGGGAGAGCACGTTCCGGATAAAGTCTGTTACGGAAGAAATCCAACATCTCATTGGCTCGGAAGTGAAAGTCATCGTCGTCTTGGCACAAACGGCGGAGGCCGAGAAGTTGGGAAAATGGAAGGGAGTCCCATCTCATTGTAACATCGCCGGAAATGAAGAGGCTGACAGATTGGCAATGGAAGGTGGAAAGCTAACTCATTGTTGTGTCTGTTTTTATCCGGTAAGACACGTTGTAGCCTTGATAGATATGTTGATTTTGGTTAGGGTTAGATATTAAATCTGACTTAAAACATTGTCAGAATATGTCGGGCTTACAGGTAGCCGACTACAGTGTCAATACGCGAATCGTAGTGTGTAGAGTTCGAACACTGGGATCAAGGTTAATACAAGTCCAAAAAGTCCAACAGTACAATAGGGTCCTTGACCAACTTGGTAATATAATATACTTGACCCATTGGCTGGTAAGTTAGTTAAATTGAATATGTTTATTTTGACACCGACAAAGACGATAAACTTGCAGAGTAGACATACTCTTACATTGACGGTTGCACATATTAGTCAAACAAGTATGGCATGAATATCATATCATTATTCCATTTCCATATCTATTTGATGGACCTCATAAACGATCTTGTGGCTAGAAGATTCCTTTACTACAATATATATATCTGAGACGCCGGACGATTCACTGGAAAAACTTCAGTGTATTTAAAACCAAACATACTCCAACAGAGGATCAGTTCTCACTAGCGGCGGGCCATCAAGGACCGCGCCGAAGCCCTAACTAGATCGTGCTGGTTATTTAAAAGGCGAGTATCAATCGGAGATACATATATAAACGACGCTGACACTTCCTCCTGGAAGGTAGCAAAACCTATAATCAATTAACTATTCTCGTAATATGGGACACTTAGATCAGACCAACGTGTCTTCTTAAGCCGGCATTTTGTCTCTCTCTGACGCGAAAGCGTACTCTGGCAACAATCAAATACATCGCACCAATTTGTGCTCTTTAGTGCAGAATTAATTTAAACTATTATTACTTACACAGACGCGTACCTATAGTACATCTAACAAAGTTTGACTTTGGCATCTGGTAAACTGTATAGTCTCGCACCCTTAATACCTATGCGAAAAAGGACGTAACACTCATCCTGAAGCAAACATAACTTTCGAGGAGGCAAAGAGTTTTATCAGATTCAGATACAGAAACAAATGGGATGTAGAGCATCCAGGTCACAAACAAAATGATGCATACTACCAGCGCAACAGAAGAGAACAAGTGGTAATCTTCAGACTCCGCACTGGCCACAACAGATTGGGATACTATCTATTCAACAAGATAAAGATAGAAACTACCGATCACTGATAAAGGGACTGTTGAACATCTGCTTCAAAGTTGCCCAACATATACGGAACAGAGAAAGCGCATATGACCGACACCAGTACCATTCGTGGAAAAGCTTTACGGGGATTCAAATAGACATAAACTGACCACTGCTGTCTTTGAAAACATTGAAGTAGACGTCTGAGAATGTACGAAGAAGAAGAACTTTAAACGGGCTAAGCTGCCTTTTAGGTTAAAATTCAATGTTATTGTTCCGTTTTAAAATCGAGCAAAACATTATTTAAATAAGAAAATCCTTTATAAATGGGATTTTCTCAAATTATTTGAGACAAAATCTGTGAATTTTAATTAAATATATCGATCTTTACAATTGCATTCAGTTTCCTGTTTGTTTATAATTTGGACCGATGTTCTCCGCTGATGCTTATCTTCTGAGATGATGGAAGTCGCATGCCGCTGTATACACCTTTACGAATAGAGATGTGCGCCAAGCAGTTCGGTCTTCAGCTTTGCAGCAATGCTTCGATGCCATGTGTCTGGTGTTTATGTCAAAGGTTTTCAATGACGTCTGTTAACGTGTCTTTGACGCGTTCTTTTGGCCACCATGGGAATCGTTCACCCTTCTGTTTCTCACCATAAAAGAGTATCTTTGCCAGGAACAGTCGATGGTTTCTGGCATGCGTTGACTAAAGCATTGACGCTGCCCAGCGAATCTGTGACTATGCATCAGAATAGTCTGAGTCAATTTGAGGGCACAAACATATCAGCAAACAGAAGATCTCTGCTGGGTGGGATGGATTTTGACCTTGGTTTTTGCTTGAAGCCACCGGATCTTTTCTTCCATTAACTGATGTTCATTATCTGTCCTGAGACAGCACTGTATGGAGTCGAGTGGTTGAGCTTTTTACGTGGCGCCTGTATACAGTCCATTCCACAATGTTTCACTTGCATATAGCAGCATATGGAAGCACCGCAGCTCTGTACACCTTCAGCTTTGTCTGTAGACTAATGCCACTTCGATGCCAAACGTTGGTGTATAATCTGCCAAAATGTGCTGCTGGATTTGGAGATCCTGGTGTCCACACCTCATCATCAATGACAATGTTCTGGGATAGTGTGCTACCAAGGTTATCAAAGTTTCACAATACTTCTGGGAATCTGTTCACAACAATCAGTTTTCTGTTTGAGCTTTTTTACGTGGCCATTACTATGTAACACCTTGATGATTGGCTCAGTATAAACTGTGCCAGGAGCTGGTTGGTACATGATTTCTGTTTTCTTCGTGTTGATGGTAAGCCCAAAGTTGGCGCAGGCTTCGGAGAATCTATCCACACTATGCTGCAGATCAGCCTCTGAGCCAGCATTGAGGGCACAATCATCAGCAAACAGAAGATCTCTGATGGTGTGTGATTTGACCTTGGTTTTTGCTTGAAGCCTCCTAAGGTTAAACAATTTTCCATCAATACGATAACTAATGTCGATTCCTGTGTCCCTGTCTCTAAAAGCATCAGTCAGCATAGCAGAAAACATGATACTGAACAGAGTCGGTGCAAGTACGCACCCTTGTTTAACTCCATTTGAGACGGGGAAAGGCTCTGATAGCTCACCGTTTTCCTGAACTCTAGCCTGCATTCCATCATGCAGTTGCTGCACTATTGTGATAAATTTCTTTGGGCAGCCATATTTTGCCATGATCTTCCATAGACCCTCTCTACTGAAAACATATTCTAATGTTAACATGAACTATGACCAGTACGCTGTGGACCGTGGAAAATAGTGTTGTAAACATCAAACTGGGGGCGTTTGAGGATATGACCAATTGATCAGACTGGCTCTTCTGAAGTGTTTCTAAACTTAGCGTCTAAAGTTGTTGCGTTAGTTATGACAAATTCGTGATACTAAGTGCATATTCCCAACTTCTAAACTTGCAGCGTTAGTTATCACAGATTCACTATACTATGTCCACATTTCATGGCTTCTAGACTTGCAGTGTTAGTTATCACAGATTCACGATACTATGTCCACATTTCCCAGCTTATAACCTTGCAGTTTTAGTTATCACAGATTCACAATACTATGTCCACATTTCCCAGCTTATAAATATGCAGCGTTAGTTATCACAGATTCACGATACTATTTCCACATTTATTGGCTTCTAAACTTGCAGTGTTAGTTATCGCAGATTCACGATACTATGTCTACATTTCCTAGCCTATAAACTTGCAGTGTTAGTTATCTCAGATTCACGATACTATGTCCACATTTCCTGGCTTCTAAACTTATAGCGTTAGTTATCATAGATTCACGATACTATGTCGACACTTCCTGGCTTCTAAACTTATAGCGTTAGTTATCACAGATTCCTGATACTTAACGCATATTCCCATCCTCTTAACTTACAGCGTTAGTTCTGAAATAACCCAGATAGAATCTTGCTTGAGATTCAGAAGACTAGTAGCATTGTCAGCTCCAAACTTAAACCTACAATAATTTCACTTGTAATGTTATTTGCTGTCATGTGTCTCAGTGCAATGTTAACTTTTTTTTCCGCTAGTTATTGTTGATCAGTCATCAGTGTTTCTAACGGTAAAATGTCATCTCTTTGGTCAGTCTAAGTCCTTATCAAACCTAGACGATCTTTTATTCCTGGCTTCTAAACTTATAGCGTTAGTTATGACAGAGTGTAGACAATCTTTCTTATTTTCTCATTGTCCGTGGTTGATGTTGACATCTTCAGTTTTGAAGTGACCTGTTGATATGCATCTTTTTTTTTTAAACCAGTACTTTTGGATAAATTTCCGGTGCGGAATATGGACCTCATTGTCTATCTCTTCAAATTTCTTTGCAACCACTTTTCTTCCTCTCCATTACATTGATGTATTATTTCTTGTTTAGACATTACTTTTTGGGGGGGGGGGATTGATTGTAAAAATGTTCACTCTAAAATGTATTAAATCCTTTTGGGAAAAAAAATTGATTGTAAAAATTTTAACTCTAAAATGTATTAAATCTTTTTGGGGGAAAAATTGATTGTAAAAATGTTCACTCTAAAATTTATTAAATCCTTTTGGGGACAAAAAATTGACTGTAAAAATGTTAACTCTAAAATTTATTAAATCCTTTTGGGGAGAAAAAATTGATTGTAAAAATGTTAACTCTAAAATGCATTAAATCCTTTGGGGTAGGGGGAGGGGGTGGAATTTATTGTAAAAAGTTAACTCTAAAATGCATTAAATCCCCCTTGCACATTTAGAGTATGAACATATGCAATGTTTTATTATTTTCCTTATTGAAAAAACACAACTTATTTTTACAGCAACAAAAACGCTAGGTGTATACATCTGACCTTGTCTCACGTTGTCATATACTGAGCATTTAAGGTCATTCACTGTTATACAGAGCGTCAAACGTTGCTGTGGTGTTTGTGGAGGGGAGCAACATGTTTTAGACTACATCTGGTTAGTAGCTAACTGGTTTTCTTTTATAATCGAAAAAAATCTAGGAGGAATGTGTGGATGATGTTGCTAGTAAAGAAGTGGAGCGATGTAGTGAAATGATTCTTCATAAGGTTCTGTGTGATGCAAATTTTAAAAAAAAATGATATAGTTGAGTGGAATTTTGTTGTTTATATCTATTTCTGAAATCTACTAATTTTAGTAACTGGAGTAACAGTAAACGAATAAGAAAAACTGCACAGGTGCATTGAGAAAACCAATGGATTCTTGCGAGGAGAACGTTATTTGATTTGTAGATTCCCTCTTTCTTTTTTTCTTTTTTTTTAAAACATGACATGTGATACTCAGACTCTTGTGATGAAACCTGTCAAATGATTTGTATATTACTCTGAGGAAGCCTACCATATGATTTGTTGATTCTAGTGGGAAACCTAACTTTATGATGCATGAATTCCTGTTACAAAACCCGACATACGATTTGTAGAGTCTTGTGAGAGAGAAAAGCTGTCATTATGATACATAGATTCTCGTCACAATACCCGAGGTACAATTTGTAGATTCTTGTGAGAAAACGTGTCATTATGATATATAGATTCTTGTCACAATACCTGACGCACAATTTGTAGAGTCTTGTTAGGAAAAAAAAAAACTCTCATTATGATATATAGATTTTTGTCACAAAACCTGACGTACGATCTGTTGATTCTTAGGGGAAACCAATTATTGGATTTGTGGGGTTAAACGCTGAAAATGTGAATGACGCATGAACTTCTTGAAAATACATGATGGTATCAAATTCAGGGAGAAATAAACTGACACTCCTCACGTAACGCGCAGGCGCACGATCAACAATTTTCACACGATAACAAACGAAATAAACTGTATTGTTCTATCATCAGAACTTGAATAGAAAGACCTCGTAAATCGAAATGCTTGGTCAGAGATAAGCTCTTTATTTACCACAGTGTCAAGAGTTGAGTATAGATGCCAGAAAAATATGAAACATTAAACTGATTTGTTTTGGTCGAAACGGCTTGATGTCGTGAAGATATACAATGTCAGGATGAGCAGTGTCAAATATATAGTTTTATTTAAGAGAGCAATAAAAAATATCGGAAGAAAAATTCTCATTAAAAAGTTTGCATTACGTGGGCACAGTCGCAGAAATGGATATCGTTGTCGTAAATTTTGATAGGTAATAGATATAGATTTGGTGGTGACTCAGTGAGAATTAAGTATGAGAAATAGAGTTCACGAGTGAATAGTTTAAGGGTAGAATCTGTCACTGGATTGAGAAGATACTCTAGTCCAGCCTATCTTTACGACTGTAATTTATTCACAGACAGCACTACTCTCAGTACACAAAACATATACTTTTAACTACGCACACACACACACCGTCATGTGACAACAAGACGCACAAACGTGAAAACTATGGAAAATGGAATATGGGTTTGGGCTGAGCTAACCAACACAAGTAATTAAGTTTTGTTAAGTTTATTATCATATAAACTGTTTACAACATCCAACATCGATAAATCAATAAAATCATAGGTTACAGAGTTTAGAAAAAAAATACCCTCAATAAGTGCCCTCCCCTCTGTTGAGACAAGATCCCGCCAGAAGTTAAGAACCCCAAAAGGTCAAAGATTCACGCTAGGGTATAGTAATAGACAATACAGTAAAGAACAAAGTTCCTAGTTAAGCTATCCTGTAAAAATAACAGTATTAGCAAACAAAATTAGAAGTGAGTTCAATGATTATACAAAAGAAGAAATATTCATTCCGCTTTCTCTCACTCTGTCAAAATCTGTGGCCACATTTCAATCTCGCTTTCCTATTAGTTGCTTACCAACTTATTGAACATACACATCAGTTGACAGATCTATCATAATCCAGGGTGGTGCTTCTCCGAAAATAAGCCTCAGTTCCTCCACTAATTGTTAATTTCCCAAAAGGGGGAAAGCTTACTTTGGTAATTGTTGCGTACTTTTTGGGTCCTTAACAGTAATAAAGTAGTCATGGGTTCTACTTCTGTTAAGAGGGTACACATCAACATATGTGGTAAGAATATATTGGTAATTTAAATTCATCGCGCACGGAAGCACACATATTTGTGCATAAGTATTTTCGCGTTTGGTTGCTAAACGAGAGATGACGTAGTGACCGGAGTGAGAGATGTAATGGTTGGTACAGAAGTCAGACATTCGTCTGTTTGTTTTGAACCCCATGTTGGTGGTAAACTTCAAGTGATTACTATTTGATACGGCCTTCCTAGTGGAAGCTATCGCCGTGTGGTTCTCACCGTAAGTTTTTTTATTGAAGTAAAATGAAGATAAATATTTATGCAATTTTTGCCATGTTGGAATCTAGTCAGCACATTCAATGAGAGTGTACTGAAATGGATCAACGATGAAGTAAAGTCAGTGAAGCCAGCCTAGTATTTTGTAAGTACGTGCCGTTTGAAAGAACTGTATTTTCAAAACGTGAATACAAAATATAATGTATATTCCCGCCGTCCTCCGGAATACGGCAGATGACGAGAGGTAAATTGAATTCAGGAACTAGGATTGAAAATGCACTATTTACCATGACGCCTCAATGATGATGATAGAATGTCCTACAGGTATATTATTTACGAGGCCAGTTTAAAGATGGGATTTTCTGTGATGTCTGATATACCTCATGACCATAAGATGTACGTCTGCCCTTGAAAAGTCAGCCGTTATGAAATTATATGTTGATCATCCAGGAACATAGATACACTAAATAAGATGTCCTGAGATTATAAGATGAATTGTTGATATAATACCTATGATGATGTTCATAATCGTCTGTTTTACGTCCGTCAATAAAAAGTGATGTCTGTTGTGAGGATCGGATTTCAAGGTGAATATTTTGACAGTTCCACGTTATTTGATATTAACCTTGGCCCATGTTTTCGGCCCACGATGAATACATTCGCGTTATTTAAATTTGTCGGCCATATGTAAGCCCGACCGTAGCTGATTGTAATTTAAGTCAGCCCTACCAGAATAAAAGCACGATTCCAGTTGGCGGCGATTCGGATCTGAAAAGAGTCCTTTACAGTTTGGTCCCCACACTGGCCACCAAACTGTAAAGGACTCTTTTCAGATCCAAATGGCCGCCAACTGGAATCGTGCTTTTATTCTGGTAGGGCTGACTTAAATTACAATCAGCTACGGTCGGGCTTCCCAACGGGCTGATCACCCGTTTGCCAGTCACTTTGATTACGGAAACAACGGCAAACGGATTGATTTGTCGTTGCCCTAAAGACGCCATTAGGCGTGATGGGAACAACGGCAGAGAAAATCTATTCGCTGTTGCCCTTAAGACGCCACTAGGCGTAATGGCCACTGACTGCTTTGCCGGTCGTTGGCTAAGGACGGAAGAAGAAGAAGACGGTCGGGCTTACATATGGCCGACAAATTTAAATAACGCGAATGTATTCATCGTGGGCCGAAAACGTGGGCCAAGGTTAATATCAAATAACGTGGAACTGTCAAAATATTCACCTTGAAATCCGATCCTCACAATAGACATCACTTTTTATTGACGGGCGTAAAACAGACGATTATGAACATCATCATAGGTATTATATCAACAGTTCATCTTATAATCTCAGGACATCTTATTTAGTGTATCTATGTTCATGGATGATCAACATATAATTTCATAACGGCTGACCTTTCAAGGGCAGACATACATCTTATGGTCATGAGGTATATCAGACATCACAGAAAATCCCATCTTTAAACTGGCCTCGTAAATAATATACCTGTAGGACATTCGATCATCATCATTGAGGCGTCATGGTAAATAGTGCATTTTCAATCCTAATTCCTGAATTCAATTTACCTCTCGTCATCTGCCGTATTCCGTAGGACGGCGGGAATATACATTATATTTTGTATTCACGTTTTGGAAATACAGTTCTTTCAAACGGCACGTACTTACAAAATACTAGGCTGGCTTCACTGACTATACTTCATCGTTGATCCATTTCAGTACACTCTCATTGAATGTGCTGACTAGAGTCCAACATGGCAAAAATTTCATAAATATTTATCTTCATTTTACTTCAATAAAAAGACTTACGGTGAGAACCACACGGCGATAGCTTCCACTAGGAAGGCCGTATCAAATAGTAATCAATTGAAGTTTACCCCCAACATGGGGTTCAAAACAAACAGACGAATGTCTGACTTCTGTACCAGCCATTACATCTCTCACTCCGGTCACTACGTTATCTCTCGTTTAGCAACCAAACGCGAAAATACTTATGCACAAATATGTGCGCTTCCGTGCGCGATGAATTTAAATTACCAATATATTCTTACCACATATGTTGATGTGTACCCTCTTAACAGAAGTAGGACCCATGACTACTTTATTACTGTTAAGGACCCAAAAAGTACGCAACAGTAATGCTTATTGAATATGATATTGTCACATCAGATATTTCATGTAGCAAAAATACAATCCGCGATTTAGTGGTCACAGTAGACAATACACAGTACTTCCACTAGTTAAGGCAACATATGGTTGGTAAACTGTTAGTAAGAAATGGAGGAGGTAGAAAGTATCTCCAATCGGCTTTTCTCTCTGGTGTTGATGCCGATCCTGAAACAATGTATTCTCCGGGATAAATCCACTGGGAACCACAATTGTCAGTAATCAGAAGAATTATGTTATGGTTAGATCTTTGGCCACTGCGGGCTGAAAAAAAATAGATTTAAAAAATCTGGGTATTGGTTTGTCCAGTTAAAATTAGCTATTATTGTTCATATGCTTAGACTCTCTCTGTATGACAACAAGATGACCGAGCAGGTCAACATCACTGACCCGAATAATAATAGTTGTTTACTGGTGTTACTCGATCCGCGCTAAAGTTAGGGAGAAACAAAACATATAATCACAATATCAATAACCTATCCTATTCACGCGCAAAGTTAAGATCTCTTATCCCCTCCGTCATTTAATTAAATTAAAAGCACACCGGTCTTAGCCTATCTTATCACGCTGCGCTCACCGGTTAAGGGTTTGGATTTTAAGGTATGTGCATATTTTCCCCTCCCGCCTCGGTAAATTCTCAGCGCATAATATCAGTGATAATTTTATTATGACTACTTTACAAATATCGCTTGTCATTACTAGCTATTTGTTTCGCCACATGATATTACACTAGTCACTTACACAATTACACATAATGGATTAGGAGTAAGTTTAAATTCCGTCAACAGTCAGTTACCTAGGGTATCTATTAGTCAATTAAACATCTCTTTCTGGGTGATAGCGAGTAATTTAAATCAACATTACACTGGAAAAATTTAGCTATGCGTTATTTAATTACGCTAGTATTAGCACTTAGAAAAATCCCAGTGAATTATAATGATGAATTTAACACACAGAATCACTTGAATGCTAATATATATTTTACCGCAAATCAGAAATATGAACCAATCTCCACGAAATCTAAAATCCACTTTATACAATGGCTTTAGTATAACGAGCTAGATATCTCAAAAATCCTGAAGCGACTAGATAATGACTTTGGAGAGACGAGGTTTATATCCATAAATGCTGTTCTTTCACTCCTTAGTGCTAAAATTCGTACCTCATGGCAAATCTACGGTTCGATTCCCGAATTAAAGGTTTTCTGCGCACCTTTGCCGACCGACATCTGGCTTGTCTTTGATTATCTCCGCCTGCCGAATATCAAATACGTAAGTTAAGTTCCCCTGAAAAATGTAACCATACAAGGTACATCTTTAGTCTTATCGCCCTTTATTCTTCAAACAAGCGAACCGTTAGCGACTGGCCTTCTGCTCGCGTTTTCCCTGATCTGAGAACGATTACATCAGCCGCGCACTCCGGTCTGTTCAACCATGCTTAATTGCTAAATTGGCTCGCGTGATAATTGCGATAGCGAATCAGGGATCTTGTTGACTGTTATTTTGCCTGTCCGAACGAAGGTAAACCTTGGCAGCACAAGTCAACAGAAAAATAGGCGTGGCTTCAAAGGTGAGTCTACAGTCAGTGGATTTCATGGCTTTCGCGTAGCAAAAGATATAAACCTTAGATGTGGGGGGCAAAAGTGGACGGTCACTGCTGCACTATTTACACACACACACACACGCACGCACGCGCGCGCGCGCGCGCGTGTGTGTGTGTGCGTGCGTGCGTGCGTGCGTGCGTGCGTGCGTGCGTGCGTGCGTGCGTGCGTGCGTGCGTGCGTGCGTGCGTGCGTGCGTGCGTGCGTGTGTGTGTGAGTGAGACAATCGTCACAGAAAATAAACGTATACGCGTGAAACAAAAACTTACGACCTACTGAGACGCTTGGCGGATAAGATATGGGGAGGTGGAAAACGGCGGTTGGAATCTACCTACGATATCGCATTCATAACTTAGCATATAAAAAATATACAGTGAGTGGGTTTAAAAAAATTATCTATAGTTAAATTGCGGAGCTAATCCCCAGGGGAAAAGAGGCAAAGGTAGACCAAAAAACACATGGAGAAGAGAACTAGATACAGAAGTGAAAATAATGAGGAAAACTTGGAACGAACTTGAGCGGATGACACGTGACAGGAGGACTTGGCTTGTATTTGTTGAAGGCTTGTGCTCCTTGGGGAGCTAAGGGGTATTGATTGAAATTGCGGTGCTGAGGGATTATTTTTAAACCTAAACATGACGAAGTAAACATTGTAACGTTGTAACTATCATAAGTTTATTTTTTCTTTTAAACTTTCAAGAGCTTGCACCATCACCATCAATTTCCTTGCGCTCCTTTTAGCGCCACAACTGCAGCTGGACCCCTAGCAGGCAGCCAGCACGAAGAAGTCAGGTGCTGTTGCAGAGGTGGTTTTAAAAAATGGAGAAGATGGGCATCCCAGTCGCACTCCAGTTATTATCCAACGGTTCTGTAGGTTATCCTTCATGAAGAACTATGTATGTCATGTCTTCAAAAGTTTTCTTTATAAATAGACTCATAATGACGTTTTTTCTCCTTACACCATCGTCAGCATTATCGTTTTGCACTCTATACGGAACATGTGGTCGCCATTGTTGTTAGCCCTGCAGGAAGCCTTTGCCAAAATAATTTCATCCCTTGCAATGATGGTTTCCTTGTAGCATTTGGTTTTACATGATGAGATTACCAGCGTCATGCGCAGCCACACATTAGTCGCCTTTTATGATATGACCTATGGAACAATAGTTCTATTCTTTATTATGTCTTCTAAACGGCCCCCCCAGAAACCACATTGTTAACTCTGTCGCGTCAGAGAAAATGTTAACCCACATCAAATGTTATCAAAGTATTACTCTTCTTCATCTTCTTCGTACACTCTAAGACGAATACTTTCAAAGACAGCAGTGGTCAGCTTGAAGCTATGTGTATCTCCATATAGTTTTTCAAGATATGGTGGTCTCTCTGGACTCCACGGGGTTAGCGCCATTCTGCTTACATTTTAGAGATGTCATCATCGAACTACGTACGTTGCACTTTTTTGTTAGGCCTGTGACCCAGTGCATCCGATTTCAACAGGCATTTATAACGGGTTGCCTTCCTAAGTCTTTGACTGTCCCCAACCTACGTGCAAGGAAGCAAGTATTGTGACTTTCTTTGACTGGTCTTTACAAAAACATAGAAATTCGTTGACATCAATATTTTAAGTCGCCATCTTGGCCAGGGGAGATAACTCCGGCATTTCTGAGTATCATAAAAAACTCACAATAAAATACTAGCCGACCACAGAGGCACGCGGAGAAGTGTCAAATATGAAGATTAGTGTCTGAAGCAGTGAGCCGAACTGGCGAAATAAAACACACAAAAAGCAGATGCCGAAGAAGTGGTCCCAGCAGATCTGCTTACATTAGCGTTATCTAGTCACATCGTCCCGTTGTCACATTGGACATGCGGCGACAGGCAATCTCGATGCAGCACGGGCAGTGGAGACACAACAAATATCCCACCGATTTATTCTTATGGGGGTTTTTCTGAATGTTTTCGCGCGCATTTGCATCTGCACGTTAGAATATAAATTGGAAACAAATAACAAAAGCTAGAACGGACATCCTACCGCAGACGTAGTCAACGTAGATATTCAGATGGGCGCCACTGCTGAGCTCATTTTGATTATTCAATAGTCGTTTGTTTCGTTTTATATTTTTTACTGTTGTTTTGTTTCCCATGTAGCAACAACTAACTCAGTGACTCTTTTTGTGTGTGTGTGTCTCTCTCAATCTTCCAGGCAGACAAAAAAGTGTGCACAGATAACCAATCAAACAAGTAAACGGAATGGCAGATAGAAAACCGCTCGTACTATACACGACAAATCTTCATTGACATAGAGACGGATCTATGGACAAAAATAGACATAAGAAAGGAGACACACAGAAGCCGCTGATGAACATGCTTTTACAGACCAACAAATACCCGAATTTACAGAATATACGGAGAATAGATAGACAGTAGAAAAGCAGTCAAGCGACTTGTATTATAGATTTATTTATTTGTTTATTTATCTGTAGACAGACAGGCAGATAGCTAGATATCCGGACAGGTAGGTAAGTATATACATAGATAAAATTTACTGACTGCTTCAAAATACTGTTACCAATTTAGCCTGGCACATTGCATCAGAAGGAAATATAATGCTATAAACCTCCATGTGTATCCTATCCTTCTCCAGTGTCTTCGTCTTCGTCTCACCTCTTGTCCACAGGAAAGTGTCTGGTTTTTGTCATCAGTTCGACATTGGTGATCTTGTCGTGTCAATCATTATATTCTCCTCAAGAACGTACGGACGTTTGATACAATAGAGCAGTATACTTAGTTCTCCAAACTGCTTTAGTGTGAATTACTCAACATTTTTTATCAATTTGTTTTTCTTATTTTCTCCCTTTTTTTAATTGGGGGAGGGGCTAGATAATTCATTGTGTTTTTCGCCAATTCGAACTACATTCATTCATTCTTACGTACTTACTTACTTACATACCTACCTACCTACTTATGTGCATATGGATGGCAAACTCTAGAATTTATTTCTTCTCATATTGAGGAAATACTTGAAGATTTAATAAAAGCTGATGGGGAACAATGACTGAAAAACGTTGGGAACCCCTGATCTGAGTTATGGGACGAAGAAAAGAAGTGATGAAAAAACCTGTCCTACCTCAAAGAAAACAGAGCCGACTATAAACAGTGTTGCCAATTTGGCTTTTCTGACCCCAAAGTCCCAAAAATCTGGCTTTTTTTTAAACAAGCTGAAATTTAATGGATTTTTTTTTTTTTTGGGTGGTGTTTGGCTTTTTTTCACAATTTCAATCTGGCAACCCTGCTTTAAAGTATAATTAAATTCGGTGTGACCTTTAACCACAAAACTGGCAACGCTGACAGTTTTAGCTAGTTACGTCTGGTGGAAAACAAGGTTGCGTTCGATGGTGTTCTGTGGTTTAGAATTAGATTACTGTATTATGGATAGTGAGACTGAAGGAGTTGTGAGCTGGAGACAGAAGAACGTTACACACGCTAATATCTTATTGATATACCAAATTAATGGTTCAGATACAAAAAAATATAAAATCTCATAAAATAAAAACAAGTGTAATGGGGAAGGAAATTACAACGGTGTCCTCGTGGCAAGAAAAGATGGTCTTTTTCCAGAACCTCGTCTTACTGCAAGGAAATGAAGTTTTTGACGCAGTACCGTCGCTGTTGCTTGCTATAGATCTTATTATGCTGATATATTTATTTTCACTGTATCTGTTTTCATTCTGGATTTTTCCGTCTTATTTTGGTTTAGGTATTTGTTTCTTTGCTTTAATACTAGAGAAACGAGGCAAAAGGTTCTTGACGCTCCGACATCATTGTAGATTCAATTATTCAGTTTTTAGCAGGCTGAACACAATAGAAGACATGTACTTGTTTGGTTGAACAGGAGAAAATTTGAGGTAACCACTGACAAGAGAGGGGAAATATATGGAAATTTTTTTTTAATCAAGTCCAACACAAAATAATAAGAATCTTCAACTTAAATACTTAAATGTCAAGTTAGTCCTATTGTATGGCTCTGAAACATGGAGAACAACAAAAACGAACAACTAAGAAGTTACATGCTTTCATAAATGAGTGATTGCATATAATAGAAGGAATGAAGGGGTATGACAAGATCACTAATTTGGAACTGATGACACGAACCAGACAAGTACCAATGGACTCTCAGACATTTATAGGGGACCCGAGACGCATCAAAAGTGAGGAATGCAGTAAGCGACCCATACCTTGACTGCCTGCGTCAGGGTCAGCGAACCAGAGCTGACCAAGACCCTACTCCACCTCTACGTGGTGGTCCTGGAAACAGGCTGCATCACTGCAGTCTGGCTGAGGAGTAGGGATCGAAGAGGGAAGGTAAACCCGGACCCAAAAAATGCCTTGCGGAAGTCGGATGTGTCGGCCGAAAGGCTGTAAACGGACACAACGCAACCAACGTCCTTTTCAGGACGAACGAGGAAGAAGAAGACATTTATAGCGATCCACTGTTTGTCCTGTCAGTTTACAGCAGACTGTGAAAATAGAAGGCCATATACTTGATTAGTTTTAATTAACAGGAGACAACTTAGGACATGTTCGACTAGAGATGATCATTTTGAGAAATGTGATATGAGTTTCAGAAATGTGATTTGGTCGCGAATAATAGAAGACCGAGGGGTAAAAGTACTTTAAGATTGGTCTGAGAATAATTATAAAAAGATGATGAAGAGTCTTATTCAGCAGCTCCAATACTGCCCACTCCTCCATCGACATTTCTGAAGAAATGAATTCAGATTACAGCCGAGACAATCTTCTGCCCGTTCTGTAGGGAGTTGATCAAATGAAGCATGATCTGTTATGCTAGAGAAGAAACTGAGTTACTGGAAAGAAAGAGGTCAAAGATAGTCTGTAACGGATTCTTGCTCTGAACTGACAAAACTGTAAAATTAGGTTAGTCTTTTATGCCACAGTTGTGAATTGTTTGGTGTGGGAATATAACTACAATGTATATATTATGTGGTTGAAATGAAGAATAGTATCCGATTTCGCCCAAATGTCTATTTGACCCGGAGGTCATTTAATTCGCCCACATCGATACCGCCCTAAATAAGAAATCAGAGACGAGGTAGGGATCCTAACCCCAAACCTTACCTTATACACTAATCCTAACCCTCACGACCTGGGTGTTCTAATTGGATCGATATACATTTGGTTGAAATCGGATACACGTCTAACTGTTCTTCATTTCAGCTGATTATTTTCTGATGGTAAAAATAGAATCATGATGAAAGGTTCAACACACTGGGTCTGAGTGAATATAGCCAAAGCTACTCTGTCTATTTAAAAAAAAAAAATTGCCTCGTTTTGGCGAGTCGTGTCCCGTTCAACCTAGTCGGTTATATTAAGGCGCATGTCCAGACATAAAATACCTTTAGGTCTGATTTTCTGCACTGTGTATGTGGTATTGTATAATAGTATAACTCAGCTAGACAACGCGACTGGTTTGTAAAAATTGAGAAAGGTGTGCGTTGTATTATTAATCGTGCAAAACGAGCGATTGCAAGTAGATGTCTCTAGTCATTGAATACAAGGTTTAAGTTGAGAGGATATATATATATATATATATATATATATATATATATATATATATATATATATATATATATATATATATATATATATATATACAGTATATATATATATATATATATATATATATATATATATCGGCAACCAATCGATCTTGACATACCGGTAGATTTCAGGGGATCATTCGGTAGTCCCACATCTCTAGGTGGTGAATAGGGGGTAGAAATTTATTCTTTTCATCTATGTAAATTGGAAGGACATTCCTTTTATTTCGGCACTTAAACATATGGTGCTCTCATGTTTATGGGTACTTTCACAACGTTCCCAGTGAAAATCCACAAGCTTTGTTACTAAAATTCACTTTTTTCATGAACAGCATAAGATAGGAAGCGATCTTCTGTTTGTAGCGAAGTTAACATTAGGTAAAATATCGTTTAGTTTGAATTGTTTACTGCTATGACGAGATGGAATTGCAGGAAGCGGAATATCAGGTAGAGAAAAAAGATAGTGTGATGGGTCCGGGAAGACACCCCTGAGGCCCCACCCCCACTTCAGTTCAAGGCATGTTTGTCGCCCATATATTTTCGGTCGGCCCACGTGACTGTCAGATCACGTGACGGCGCGAGCCTGGGTTGTGAAAAATCTGAAGTAGAAGATTGATGAAAATGCCATAATAATGCATTTAAATTAAGTTGTGGTGTAGAATTGTGTTATATTAAATAGCTGTAGGTTTTATTTGTGTTTTCGCTATTCCTAAGCGATAATCGCGTGTGATATTTAAGTAGTCAAGATTAATACGCCTAGCGCAGTAAAGTGAGTGATTAGCCTAGTGCCTATAAAAAGAGATAGCGAGCTACCAGCGGACCTTTTCCTAGTATCAGCCGCCAGAGAGAACAGACGACAGAGCCAAACTGTAAATGCATTGAGCACGTGAGTTAATTTAAATTAGAATTAATTTTATATAATTCTAGAATTATATTCGCACGAGTCTGTTTTAATGTTTAGTGAAATAGATAGATGTGTTTCCAAAGGAAATGTCTTTTTAGGACATTATGATTTAGTCTTGAAGAATGATAGATGAGTGAAAATAATGTTTGATAGGTTTTATTAGGCACGCAAAGCCTAAATCCAGATGTGAGAATTTAGTATCAAGTATTTCATCCATCAGACCGGGCAAATTTAGTAGGAGAGTATTTTATACATGAAACTGGACAGAAATGTTATCAGAAAGGCAGATATAGTATGAAGCTATTTCACGGGAATGTAGATAAGATTAACAATAGCAAGATTGTAGCCACGTGGCGAGGACTGTATAAAAAGCGGCGAATAACACGCCCCGCGTGGTAAACCTATAATGTTACGCCATGTGGCACGTTGTGTATTTAGTCCCAGTTTGGTTTAAGTCGAGAATAATTATATTGTATTCTTTATGTAAGAGTAATTTAGTGTATTTCACGTTTATTGATAATTCTACTGTATATTTAATGGGTTACTGTGAGGTGAGAATATGTATTTAGATTTTTGGAGAGCGCGAGGCCACTCCTTTGTTGAGACATGTGTTTCTCTGGTTGCTCCCGGCGGAGCATGGAAACACCAATGTGGCTGGTGTCTATCACAAGCCGACAAGAAGCATTTTTATGCTATTGCAGTGGTTGTTTCGGTAACGATGTGTTTCATGTGATGAGATTCCCAGCCGCACCAGTCGTCACATACGACATGCTTCAGAATGCAGTAACGAATATTGAGATAGACCAGTTGTGAGGTGGTGGTTTATTCTCGTTATTGAGAGTATTTGTTGTACATGTAGTTGAAGAATATTATTTTATGTCCATTTTATGATTATTTAATTATGGTTATGTGAGGAATGGTTGTGAGAGCACGTGGGCTCACTTCAAGGTATATATTTCTCTTCTCCGCTCCTGAGGGAGCATGGGGCCAACAGTGTGGTTTGCCTCCATATTAAGTATTCATATGCTAGGGCAGTAGTGTTTCGGTAGCAATCTGTGTTACATGGTGAGATTGCCAGCCCCACGCACAACACCTTACTAGTCTCATTGGACGACATGCATGAGTGTGTGTGTGTGTGTGTGATAGCTGAGTGTGTGCTCTTGCAGTAGTGGTTTCCGTAGCAACCTGTGTTACATGGTGAGATTGCCAGCCCCACGCACAACACCTTACTAGTCTCATTTGGACGACATGCATGAGTGTGTGTGTGTGTGTGACAGCTGAGTGTGTGCTCTTGCAGTAGTGGTTTCTGTAGCAACCTGTGTTACATGGTGAGATTGCCAGCCCCACGCACAACACCTTACTAGTCGCATTGGATGACACACATGAGTGTGTGTGTGTGTGTGTGTGATAGTTGAGTGTGTCAGGTGGCGGCGTAGGACAGTTTGACAGGTGAGAGCGTGGTGTTTCTCATTCAGTATTATATTATGATTTTAACTATTCTGTGCTTTGTTTGCTTCTTCAGATTAGCATCGGGCACTGTTGGGTGTTTTGTTTGTTTGGTTTGGTGTTATGTTCGCTAGTTTATTTGTTTAATTTTTGCTTTGTCACTGAATGGGCTGTAAAAATAAATATAGTCCCTGCCTCTAGAATCAAGAGTTTTATTGTTGTTCGGGTCGGTGCGAGTGTAGCAAGAGAGTGATCACACATCACAATACATCATCATCATCATCATCTCGCAAACCCTACCACAATAGGATAAAACTGCATTCATTCCAAATTCTAAATACTCTGAAATCTGCAAACACACATGATTTTACCTAGGTAACCTTATCTTTTCATACTCCTCATGGACGATGTCATCAAGGCATGTAAAGAGAGGACAGGAAAGTATTCAGTGGGGTACTGGAAGATGAGACAGGTCTGTATTTCAGAGCTGTCATTTGCTGATGATGTTGCCCTGATTGCTAAATCAAAGGCACATCTTCATTCCGACCTGCAAGTCTGGAAGGAAGAGCTGGAGAAGAGAGGGATAATCATAAGTAGCTCGGAAACAAAAACCATAATGATATCACGAGAGGACAGAAATCAGATTAAGCTGGGAGAACAGGTCCTGCAGCAGGTCGACCACTTTAAATACCTCGAGGCTAGTATAGACCGAAAGGGAGGCATCAAAGAAGAGTTGGCTACCCGAAGAGCAGCAGCAGCTGGGAGACTTTTTCAAGCCATAAATCGAGGATTCCTCAGCAAAAGAGAAGTTGGCAAGAAGACGAAGATGGCTGTATACCGCTTCACCTATGTCCCAGTCTTGACGTATGGATGCGAGTCATGGGCAATGACTACAACCTACAAAAACCAGATCCAAACCTCAGAAATGAGGTATCTGAGGAAGGTGGTTGAAGTAACAAGAAGAGACATGGTCCACAACCAGACGATACGTCAAGGCCTAAAAACGCAACCCCTGCAGACCCAAGTAGAACAGTCCCAACTGAGATGGTTTGGCCATGTCTGCAGAATGGGAGAAGATTGGCTACCACGACAAGCAATGGAAACTAAGAGCCAGGGATCCAGACCTCCAGGACGATCCAAAGTCCGCTGGGAGGACAACATTAGACAATCTTTGAAGGACCGAGGACTAGAATGAAACCAAGCCAGGAGGAAGACAGCCGATAGAATAGTCTGGCGCTCTCTCTTACAAACCTCTACACCTCACGGTAGAAGAGGAACAAATAAGTAAGTAAATCTATAGAAGCTCTGTGGTTCTAAATAGATCCCCACAGCTCCTGGGTTGACAACCGCTGGATTAGATTGACCATAAATATTGGTAACTGAGTAGGACAGTTGAGTTGACATTCAGTCTTGAGTAGAGTAACGTACTTGTAGTTTTGTGAGATCTCAAGTTTGAGCGTACAATTTGTAAAGGAAAAAGCTTTGGAGTAAATCAAAATAGTGTAATGCTAATTACGACGGAGTCTCGTTTGGTTCCCGGGGGTATATGAAAAGACAAAGAAAGAACAGGACTACTGTACACTCAGGTATGTCAAACAATATGACTAATATGAAGCTGTATGGGGCTGGTAAACTCATCATGTAAAACTAATGGCCATAGAAACTGTCACGGGATTGCCTCCCCTTGCTTTGCAGTAGTGGTCCACTAATGGTCACAACGCAAGTGTATCTAAAAGTAAGTCGTCCAAGGTATCTATCTTTGCGCAAGATTACTCCTGGCAAAGATGTAGATAGAAGATGAATGGCGCTTCTACCTTAGGGGAGCCTTCACAAGATATTCCCAGAAGTCAAGAACAAACGCTGCGTAAGGGGTGAGCAAATTTGGTAACTTATTATCTGGTCCGTCGCCTTTTGTGAAGGGTTTATGCAATGGTTCTGGCCCATTCAAACCCCCAGTTGGAGTAATACAACGTATGCCCTCTTATAAGTAATGGCTCGATATTTATAAACATATGTATTTATCAAGAAAAACTGGCTCATACGTTTGCTTTCGTACATATAAACTGAATAAACTATTATTGTTTAGTTTAAAGTAACATACAACAAATTTAATAGTCAATTAGTCTTTAACATGGAAAAATAAATATGGAAAATTGGGTAAAAATTGAAATTAACGTTTCCTCACTGAGGTTTAGAATGGGCTTTAGAATGTCTTCGATTGTTGCTGTAGCCTGTTACACAAAACGTAGCTACAGATGAGTCCTGCAGCTGTCGTTTCCGTCACTTCTTTTTGGGGATGAGTACACTTCTCCACATAACTCGTCCACTGTATCCGGTTTAGTGTTGATACTCTTCTATCACACTAGTGGCGTAGGAACTTCAGTACTTAAGTCTGATGTCTTGTAACCACGAACTGTGACAAATAGAAGAAACAAATGCCTTCTGCTGAGTACATTTGCTCTCCGCAAACTAATAGGCCCATTTTCATGCGCTTCCCCCCCCCCCCCACCAATGTTAACCTCTCAGAAGAATTAAATTCCCGAGCACACAATGTAACTCGGGGAATATGATGAAAATTCACCAATATCCTTCTGGGTGTCAACTAGGAAATTGCGTCTGGAGTGCGTGAATAATATTCTATCTGAATTACAATTAAAAAAGGTATATACGAGTAACTCTCACAAAATGATTCTATACACTTTAGGCATATGTGATATAATCATCACTCATTACTCATCATTACACCCATCTGAGTTCTGGGGTCATCTCTGCTGTCGGGTTTCCCGCACGACTAGTCAGAAACAATCACCAGCTCTTGCAGTAGTGGTTCATGCATATACTATTTTCATATGTTGAGGTTGCCAGCCTCGTATATAACCACTTAGCAAAAAACCTGTAAAATTTACATTAGTAAATAATTTGTTTACACTTACCCCAAAATTTTGAGATTGCACACTTCTCCTGGCACAGATTTAGAATGGACACAGCTTTGTACTAGAACTTCGAGATCACTTAGATCTGGAAATATAAGTCAATTCCTCTGACGGCTGGTGTTCTGCTAATTCCTGGCCTGGGAAAACTGTTGGTATAATTCCTCTTATGACTTGGTCTGGGAAATATGAGTTAATTCCTCTGACGGCTGGTGTTCTGCGAATTCCTGGCCTGAGAAAACTGGTTAGAATTCCTCTCTGACTAGTGATAAAATTCTCAAGTGTCCAGTCTTGTATTAAAATTGCGGGTTTACTTGTAAATTCCAAAGTTGCCCAATCCTCGATCTGGTACTTATAGTTGTGGAATGATAAGTCCTATCCTCTTTCCTCTGGCTTGTAGGAGGTGTTTAGTTGACGCTGCGATGCAGTATGTGCTGTTCTGTGTCTGATTCCTACGGCATTTCTCACAATCCTTAGTTTCAAATCCCGCTGGGTTTCATGCTGAATGTTCCAATTAATTCATTGTAGATTCTGGCGAACCAATCAAATCTATCTAGAACTGTTTGGGTGAGGAAGTTTATCATTACTCATCCCACGCGTATTTGAAAATATTAAATTTAATATACACGCGTGGCCTCTTACAGCAGTAATGTCATATCGTTACATAAGACTTCTACCCGCACATCTGTCTATCACAATATTGTGACCGTGTTTTCCTGACGTAATGTCTTCCGCCCAGATGTCTATCCCGACAGATTATCTAATTATCCACTTTATCTGCGTGCCTCCGCCAGACAGATGTCTGGTCAGACAGTGTTGTCTTTCATCGTACGCACAACACAAGCTTGTGTCAACACGATAAACAGCTTTCCAATGGGGTCAAATGTTTGACCGACACGTTTCCACAGGTGGTCAGACGGATTCAAAGAGATAAGCGGGTGGCAGGTCTGAAGACTGGGTATTGTCACGATAATAACACAGTTCAGCTGGCGGAACGTAAATACGTCTAAAGAGTGGTAAACAGTCCTATGCAAATACTTCCGTAGCACATACTGTCATAGGGGAGTGGCGTGTTAGGGACTTTCCACTACTGTGTCCAGCATAAGGAGTAAAATGAATGAAAGAGCAAAATGAAATGCCAAATAACAAGCGAATAATGAAGAAATATGAAGAAAAGAAGTTTACTGCCGGAGAGCTGAAGGTGTGAGAGATCACACAAAAGGACA
Organism: Oreohelix idahoensis; assembly: GCA_024509875.1. Classification (NCBI taxonomy): domain Eukaryota; kingdom Metazoa; phylum Mollusca; class Gastropoda; order Stylommatophora; family Oreohelicidae; genus Oreohelix; species Oreohelix idahoensis. Next base: position 168,579 of record JAMPIV010019510.1, on the reverse strand, counting down.
GGGACAGCCATTTCGTCACAGAAACCAAGGCTGTCAGAGCGTGTGTATGCTTGATGCAGGCTTCCTGCAAGTGAACCAGCTGCAGTGGGGGCTATGTCCTGCAAAGAGCGCAAAAGAAAATGACATGAATGAATGAATGAACTGGCGATGTCACGTGATACTTGTATTTACAAACAAATATTCAAGCAAATAATAATGATCTGACACTCAAAACGAAATCTAGCATTTATGAACGACTCTTAAAGTCTCATTATCAAACATCGTTTCACTCCCAGTTTTTGACTAAAAGTAAGTGCTATGTACATCTCTATCAATATGCCTGTTTTAAAAAAAAAATGTTGTATGCTGCAGCCACAAGTAATCTTTTTCCTTGTTGGCATATGTTTATCGCTAGTCCTTGAGTTTTGTTTGTTTGTTTGTGTTCTAAGTATGATACAAAGTAAAATCAGAAATATGCATGTTAAACATGGCGATGTTTAAGGCGCATTGTTTTCAAAATTTAAAAACGATGTAATCCTATTGTATATTTGTTTTGTTTTGCATAGCATTTTACTTTGAGTAATTGATATTTGAATTTCATAATATAGTCAGGAGAAACCGCATATATTTAAAAGAAAAGTTCAATAATAGCATCCTATCTTAGTGTCACTAAACCAATCAGAGATATATGTCAAGAAGTACTTTTTTCAGTTGGTGGGCGTTCGAAAAATAAATAAATTGCGGCCCTTCCAACAAGTCGGTGCCTGGTGCTACCGCACCGTTTGCACCACCAGTTTTTTTGTTTTTTTATTTAATGAAAAATTTTAAAGGGACAACAAAAAATGAAAAAGATAAATGTCAATGTAAAAAAGTAGTTCCTTAAATGAAACTGGTATTTTTCTTATGTCTATACACAAAGAAGCTAACAGGGAAATACAAGCAAACAAGTTGCCTCATAAAAGACAAGAATGGGAAACTGCTCAGCAATATACAAGAGCAAATGAAGAGGTGGACAGAATATTTTGGGGACCTTCTCAATAGACCAGCTCCACAAAACCCGCCGGACATCCAGCCAGCAGAAGAAGAGCTACAAATTAACGGTGAAAGACCAACGAAGGAAGAAATAAAGAAAGCCATAAAGCTTCTAAGAGATGGAAAAGCATCTGGACCTGATGGCATTCCAGCAGAGGCCATCAAAGCAGATATCGACACGGCTACAGAGATGTTATATAAATTACTTGGTAAAGTCTGGGAAAAGGAAGAGATACCAGCAGAATGGAAGGAAGGATATCTGGTTAAGTTGCCTAAGAAGGGAAATTTACAAGAGTGCACAAATTATAGAGGAATAATGTTACTATCAGTGCCAGGAAAAGTATTAAACAGGCTTATCCTTGAGAGATTAAAAGAGTCCATAGACAAGAAACTGAGAGATGAACAAGCAGGTTTTCGACAAAACAGATCATGTACAGACCAGATAGCCACTTTGAGAATAATAGTTGAACAAAGTCTGGAATGGAATTCACCACTATACATCGGATTTGTGGACTACGAAAAGGCATTTGACAGTGTAGACAGAGAATCACTTTGGAAATTGTTGAGGCATTATGGAGTTCCCCTGAAGATCATTAATTTAATAAAGAAAACATATGAAGACATGACATGCAGAGTTCTTCACGAAGGACAGCTTACAGAACCGTTTGGGATAAGAACAGGAGTACGACAGGGATGCCTCTTGTCTCCATTTCTTTTCTTGCTGGCAATAGATTGGGTTATGAGATCATCGGCAACACACAACAGAAATGGAATCCAGTGGACTCTGACTAAGCAGTTGGATGATCTGGATTTTGCCGATGACTTGGCTCTTCTGTCCCATAGCCGTAATCAGATGCAGGACAAATTGAAAACACTCGATGAGAGGTCACAGCAATTGGGTCTGAAAATACACAGGGAAAAGACAAAAATAATGCGAATAAATGCAGGTAATGATAACAGGGTTGAACTTGAAGAAACACCAATACAAGATGTAGAATCATACACATATCTTGGCAGTAATATAGACAAAGTTGGAGGGACAGACAGCGATATCAAAATAAGAATACAAAAGGCAAGAGGAGCTTTCATTGCATGGGAAATATATGGAGATCAAGAGAAATAGGATCCAACACGAAAATAAGAATCTTCAACTCAAATGTGAAGTCAGTCCTATTGTATGGCTCAGAGACATGGAGAACAACAAAGACAACAACCAAAAAGCTGCAGACTTTCATAAATGGGTGCTTGCGTAGAATAGAGGGATTAAAATGGTATGACAAGGTTACCAACGTGGAACTGATGACAAGAACTAGACAAGTGCCAGTGGAACAAGAAATGAGAAGAAGACGATGGCGATGGATAGGACACACACTGAGGAAACCTGTTGATAGCATTACAAGACAGTCCTTGTTCTGGAACCCCCAGGGCAAGAGAGGCAGAGGAAGACCAAGAAGTACATGGAGAAGAGAGTTGGAAACAGAGGTGAAAATGATGAGGAGAACATGGAAAGAACTTGAGATGATGGCACGTGACAGTAGGACTTGGCATGTGTTTGTTGAAGGCCTATGCTCCTTTGGGAGTGGAGGGTTATGATGATGATACTATTCCTAATTTTATATATTTTTTTATTTTTTAAGTATTGAGCGCACATGTACATCTGTATGTAATTAAACATGAATTAAGAAAAAACAATACCTATAATAATATTTTAAAATCATACGTTATTATGTTTTTTTTTTTTTTTGTAAAATGCTACAGTGAAAAGCAATTGCCGGCATTACAGTGTGAACCAGCTCAGTAGCATGAAATTGACTCTCGTCAGAGTACATACAGTATTACATGTGGAATGTGGGGCGCCATCATGAGATCTCGCACTATCTTAAAAAAAAATAATCCCTAGGGCTGGCCCCTGCATTAATTCCCCTTAAATTCCATGTCTTTTCTAACGTTTTAAACACAATGTCTCCATTTCTATTCTCCGTGTGCGCTTCTGGATCACCCTATATTTCTTTTACACTGGAGGCTCCAGAACAAGTACTGCCTTTGTGACGGTATTGCCTCCCCTGCTTTGCAGTAGTGGTCCAACAGTGGCCCAAACTCAAGAGTATCTATTATAGGCTTCAATGGAGTCTATCTTTACACAAGATTACTCTTGGCAAAAATTTAGATAGAAGAGTAGTAAAGCTTATATAACATGGGAGTCTTCACAAGATATTCAGATATACGAAAACAATGCTGGCTGTTGCTGAGCACGTTAATTCTTTAATATGCCGACAATTTTTATGAAGAATTTAAGCAATGGTTTATTCTAGCATCTTTTAAGCCCTCACCCCTGAGTTAATCAGTTGAATTATTATTATAATATAGCTCTGTTTAGAGTGTGTGTAGTAATTTGACTGAGACAAACATGCAGTAACTTTAAAATGATTAAATCGAAGTTAAATTTGTAACATTACAAATAACAATATTTAATAATCACTTTAGGTTTTAACAGTTGGAAAATAATTTGAGTATTTATGAAAAGATTTTCATCACTTGAATGGTTTTTAATAAGAGGTTCAAATGGCAGCATATGGGTTAACTTAGCTGCCAGTCGCGATTCTGATCCTCCTCCTGATGGGTAGGTTCTTTTCACTCTGTTCGCGCTCGTCTCTGGTCAAAGGCCTGGCGCCGCACGTTCCCAGAACGTCAAGGAGTAACGGCCAAGCTGGTTCTGCGTCTGTCTATAAGACCCTCTTATGATGGCGTCTCGCACAACGTCAGTCCACTTCTACCTTCACTTGGTTCCAGAGATAGTACTTTCTGCTGGTACCACCAATAACTGGTAATAGAAATAGAAACGAAACGCTCTTCTGAGTATGGCGTTCTCCGACACATAGTTATGTGCCCCCCTCTTCTATTCCACCATCCCGTCAGAATTTACCCTCGAAGAGAATTAAATTTAACCCCTCGAGATAAAACTTCCTTTAGATTTAAACTGAACAGCTTTAGCTTTACATTACATCGAAATGAAAAGGTTAAACGTACAGATATAATATGTTTTACATTTACATCTCCACTGTTTGAAAAGTGTTTACAATATAAATTCATTTATGTTTCATTTATACTTACACTTATGGAAAAGTTTGAAACTTCTATTAATTTAAAATGAATATTTTCACATAGACATTTACACTGGTTTAAAGCTTGAAAACTTACTTTAATTTTGAAGTGAATATGTTTATACGGACATTTACACTGCTTTGAAAATGTAAGTATTATTCTTAGAATGTACATCATTTCATTCATCTTTCCCTCCCTGCTCCATAGCGAACCTGGAACTACTTTATGCTTTTAGTTCTCTTTACGAAACTATCAATAAAGCAATCACCAGCCAGTGCAGTGGTGGTTCATGAATCATTATATACGCTGAGGTTGCCAGCCTCAAATGACTTTGACATCCAATAGCGAGTTTCACACCTTAAAATTCACATGTTTATATATATATATATATATATATATATATATATATATATATATATATATATATATATATATATATATATATATATATATATATATATATATATATATATATATATATAGATATATATATATATATATATATATATATATATATATATATATATGTTTATGTGTGTATGTGTTGTATGTATGTATGTATGTATGTATGTATGTATGTATGTATATTGTGTATTGTATGTATAATGTATGTATATGTATGTATATGTATGTGTATATTATATATATATATATATATATATATATATATATATATATATTTATATATTTATTTATATATATATATATATATATATATATATATATATATATATATATATATATTTTTTTTTTTTTTTTTTTTTTTTGCGTACGCCCGCTAATACTCGAGGCGAAATCTCAGGTTATTATTTACGTCTAACCTGGCATTGATTTTACGTGAGTATCCCTTTATTTCTTGTACAGAGACAGGTGTCCCTCGCCATTCAGGCAAATACTCGCCGATTTCGGAGGTACCCATTGCAGCTGGGTCGGCTCAGGAGCCGCCAGTCCCTGGTCGACGACACTCCTTCAAATGTCCTCGCCAGGTCTCGAGTTAATCCAGTCCAAATCCCGGTCGACGAAAAATCCTCAAATGCCGTCGCCGGGTTTCCTGTATCACCCGGTCGCCAGAGCGGTGTTGTAAACCACTACGCTAGCGCGGCTCCCTATATATATATATATATATATATATATATATATATATATATATATATATATATATATATATATATATATATATATGTATATATACATGTATGTTAGTTCACATGTTAGTAATGAAACAGAATAATAAATGCACTACTTACGCCAGTCTTGGTTACAGACTTGTTGCTCAGATGAATAAAAGAGACGAGTCGGTCTCTTACACGCGTCTGGGGTCTTTAATTTTACAATAGATTCCCTCTCTGACTCCGTGTGTTTTCCTCAGTTTCCTAGTTCCGGTTTTCCTTATTAAAATGTAGAGATTTCCTGTGCTTTGTAAGTCTTATGTAGTTCTCCAATAAAAGGTCCGGTTAAGAAAAGGAATTATGAATCTAGTCTTCTCTCTGGCGAGGTCTGATGTTGTCTTGGCGAGCGTGAAATTCACAGTGAAATAAAACTGCGAAAACGTCAGACTATATTCCTATCTCCCCAAGCATTGTTGTTATGAATCTAATCAGAAAGATCCAATCATTTCAAATCATACAGATAGCGTGTGATATTTCAAAATAATTCCACGTGAAATAAGGTGCGTGCTTGCAAAGGTCACGAATTACCATATATGGACAGCTGATGCCTTGCATATACTCTCACAAACACATTTGTAGACTCATATTGTCTCAAATGTAACAAATTAATGATTACTTTTAAACAAGTGACCGAAAGCGATTATGTCACACTTGTCTGCCCATACGTGTCGCACAGACAGTAATCTCGTTATCTGTCGTATGAGTACGCAAAACTCCGTGTTTAAGCTTTTATCAAAGCTGTGCCGCGCCCTCGAGGCTGTGATGTATCATATCAGCCGCTCCTTGCAAATGTTTTAGCAAAGGGACAGGACACGCACAGACGTAATGACTATTCCCTGAGAGTGGTTTACGAAGGAAAATACAAAATATCTGCTACTTAGCAGAAAAATAACGAAGAAAGACAGAAAGAAAAGTGCGATAATTGACCGCACATAATAAAAATCAGTACCACAAGTGTACCGATACTGCCGGAGAGAAACAAAGATCGATAGGGGCCGCCCCGTTTTGTCACAGCCTTGTCATGCTATCTTCTGGTTACCTCAGTGTGTGTCCAGTCTAACGCCACGACCTTCTCCTCATCTCTTGTTCCACTGGTGTTTATCTAGTGTTATTTTCGTCTTGATCATCTGTGAAACACCTGTTGTGGGAACGCACCCATTTGTGTGTGTGTCAGTCCCTTCTTGCTTGTCATTATTCTTGTTCGCCATGTGTCAGAGCCAGACATTAGGACTGCTTTGACATTTAGGTTGACCTGTCAGAAGTGTCATTTACATGTTTTAAATGTTAAGTGCTCTAAACGCCCTTTTATTTCACAACAGTTCTTCCATCTACCAGAACGTTCCAGTACTAAGCCCATAATGTATTTGCCATTAAGAATCGTAACTCCACTCCGCTCTCTATCATTGGACAACTGTATCTAGTCTATATAAAAGTTGCCACGTGTTGCTCCCGGGGATCTCATTAAATGAGACAAATGAAGAATGGCACAAATGCACCCTCGGGCACGTCGTATCAGGTGACTAGTATGATGTTGTGCATGAGGCTGGCAACCTCATGGTGTAAAACAAATTGCTACATAAACATCTGCTACAAGAGTGGGTGAATACTTTGTGCGAGCTTCATGCGAAAGGGCTAGCTGTAATGCTGGCTCCATGTTCCGTGGCGAGCGAACAGGATGATGATGAATGAATGGATGGATAAATGAATGAATGGATGGATGAATGGATGGATGGATGAATAAATGGATGGATGAATGAAAGTTACAAGCATTCAAACTATGGATACAGTATTTTGGGAAGGTGTGGGAAAGACCCTTTTAACAGTATTATCAAGCGAGGGAATGTTTATTATACAGGGCGTTCGAAAAATCACTTCCTATTTTTAAAATATTATTTCTTCACTTCTCTTTAACCTATGTATATGAAACAAACTCACAGTAAAGAAAATTAACTGCTATTTTATCATAACACATGTTATATCACATTAACATTACAATTCAGGTTGAAATTCAACTGTCCAATACATGATAACGGGCAGCCATTTTTGTGTAACGTCCGTTCATTGGTCATTTTAGATTATTATTTATTTTATTGTGTTTCTGGGAATGAAAAAAAAATGGAACAAAGAAAAGACAAATTATTACTCAAATAGCAGTTATCGCTCTTTGTTTTGACACTTGTTTTCGTGCATATCCAATCATTTTAGAACAGAAAGCGACTTTTCAATCACCCCCTATAAATATTTGTTTCAAGTGAGAGTATTTTTTATATAAATATTTATATCACGTAAGAGTACATTTTGGGAGCGGCGGTAGCGCAATGGTTAGTGCACTGGCTTCCTAGCTCGGTGGTCCATGGTTGGAACCCCGGTTGAGGTGGGATTTTTTAGACCGCGAACGGCTCCGGGGTCGACCCAGCTTCCCAGAACAACTCTGGGAAGGTTAAGGCGGTCGGCGTGATGCAGACTACGTCACACCTATTGTGCCGATGGTCAAGAAAATACGGGCCTAACACCGTATTCCCAATATGCCTCAATGGGCGTGTAACGGGATCCTTTACCTTTTTCTAAGAGTACATTTATTTTGGAAATATGTATTTTATTTGGGAGTATACTTTTATCAAATTTATTTGCCGTTTATTTTATTTTTTTCAATTTTTCTTTTTGGATAACATCCCACCCCCACGATTCACCGTTGAAAGATGCCGTCTATTATTTACACACCCCCCCCCCCCCCCACCCACCCCCCCCCCCCCCCACACCCCCCCCACCACCCCCCAACCCCCCCCCAACCCACCCCCCCCCCCCCCCCCCCCCCCCCCCCCCCCCCCCCCCCCCCCCCACCCCCCCCCCCCCCCCCCCCCCCCCCCCCCCCCCCCCCCCCCCCCCCCCGTACTTTAGTCTGTGAGACAAAGCTATGTTACGTGGTTAATGGTGTTACCGACCTTTGAAAGACTTCCAACCATAAGTTTATTTCTATAACCGCTAGTACAGAATTTCCTTTCTCTGCTAGCCATTAGAATTAAATGATTTGTATTGTCTGCTGTATTTCCTTCGGGAACCTTATGAGATGAAGAAAGCTGGAATATATCGTGACATCACGTGAGATTTAAAGAATAAGCGACAAGAGGACGAGAAAGAGAGACGATACCGTACAGTTTGACATCGTGGCATGGAAAGAAGTCAACAACAGAATTAATAAATTGTACTGGAGATTGGAAGTTGTGGAGATACCTGCTCGCCCATTCCCCCGGGCAAGGTACTTGAAGAAGAACAGGTCTATTGTGGTTAGCTGTTTTATATAAGTTCTACTGTCGTATCAGAACATGTAAGACGTGTTTGTTTCTAGAGAGTTCTACTTTTAGGTCAAAGTCTAACTCGCCAGTATCTCAGCAGTTAGACACATTTGGAATCAGGTCCGGTTCCTGCATTAACGGGAATTTCTTCATACATGTTCATCGCTGTAGAATCTGCCATTCGTTTGATGAATGAGTCTGTGTGTCTCAAAGATTCATCATTGCATGTTATCAATGAAAGTCTCTATGTACGCGTAAATTCTTTCCAACATACACCACTGAGGAGTTCATAGTCCTCATTAAATGAAGCGGCTTTCTTCTCATCCCCAGGTCTTCGGCTCCATCACTTTTAAAGATAGTTCATTAATTCTTATCTTAAAGGGGATTAGTGTTTCAAGGCCCAAGATTTGGCTAGCCGCGATGAAGGGTCATCAAAATATGATGACAGCAAGTTTCTCATCTCCACGGCATTATTAACATTAGACTTTTTTCGAGAGAGAGCGCTCACGGAAGTCCAATTTCAGGACGGCTGATTTTATTCTCAACCATTTCCCCCCCCCCCCCTTTTTTTTTTTTGTTTCTTCCCAACCCACACCGCTAGCCACGGACTCGTTATTATCGCTCTTCTTCTGATTAACTTGAAAACTGAGATGTGAAAATGTGGACGACTCGTTGATTGACGTCCTTCGATGTCCGCATTCGTAAATTCTAGGTCGTAAGTCAAATCACGGTCACGCAGGAAGATAGGACATTCTAGTTGGAACTTATGGATAACCACTTGAAATACTGAATCAAATTTTTGTTTTAAATCTTTTGTCATCATCATCATCAGCTGACGAAGGTCGGCTGCAATGGATCTCCAGCGTCTTCAGTCTCTTGTCTTGATGGTGCACTCTGGTAGACTCTTTCCTGTCTCTTGTCTTGATGGTGCACTCTGGTAGACTCTTTCCTGTCTCTTGTCTTGATGTTATCGTCCCACTTAAAAGTGATGTCTTCCTCTGGCACGTTTCCTTTTATCTCATCTTTTATCACAATCTTCAGTAAGGTGTTGTCTTTTGACGTGCACCAAAATATTTAGCTGTCTAATTTTGATGTCCTTCATTAATTCTCTTATCATTACACGTTTGTTTTTTCTAGGACCTCTTTATCTGTTTTCTTCTCTTTCCAAAAGACGCGCCCCATTCTTGTACATGCCTTTTTTGTAATACAGATTCGGTACTTAATACAAGGTGTTCTCGTTAACTTTGACGTGCATTTTTCTGTTTCACGTGTGTCTCTTACAATCAATGTTTACCTGTGCGTATTAAATTCTGTAAACAAAGAAAGAACTGCTGCATCCTCAAACAGTTCGTACAAGGAGGCGAATTTGAGGTTGTACATGAGGTTGGCAACCTCAGCGTGTACAAGAAATAGCTACAGAAGCCACGGCTGCAAGAGCATGTGAATGTTTGGTGCAGGCTTTCTGTAAGGGGACTAGCTGTAGTTGTGGCTCCATGCTGTATAAGGAAGCGCAAAGGAAAATGATGATGATGGTAGTGGTGATGATGTTGATTAAATTCTCTACTTCTGCGGATAAGAACAACCTGGCGACCACAGCTGGGGTTCAAAGATGTGTGCAAGACAGATATGATGTCGCTGGATACAAATCCAGCAGCCTGAGAGGATGAAGCTGCCGATCACACCAAGTGGCGATGCTCCCTGCTGCACCATCCCAGATTTGGCGACATGAAGCTCTCACAACAAGCAGAAGTGAAAAGAACACACCGAAAGGAACACCAGGCACAGAAACACATACACATACACACACAAAAGCTGTGGGCGCATTCCTCAGGGGCACAATCTCATAGTCAGTCATGACTGAAGGGGCTACTTCTGGATAACATGAAGAATGTCAGGAGAGGTGGAATAAATGAAGCAGGCACGGACTAACAATGAAATGAACCCCCGACCTGGACAAAAAGTACATTGACCTTAATTAATTCATCACCTTCCAGCTCCCTGTTGAGCAGAGGTCTTCCCAAACAAAAATACACGCCATGTCTTTATGTCCTGTGCCGTCTGTTCAGTGTCTTTCCATGGCTAAGCTATCACTATCGATAAAACAGAAATAGACCTTTACGAGAATATGTGGTTCTAAACGACACAATCAATAACCTTTAGCTCCCCAAGGAGCATAGACCTTGAACAAACACCTGCCAAGTCCTCCTGTCACGTGCCAACAGCTCAAGTTCTTTCCAGGTTTTCCTCATCATGTTCACTTCTGTCTCCAACTCTCTTCTCTATGTATATTTTCTACCTCAGCCTCTCTTTCGCTATGGATTACAGAACAAGGACTACTTCAGTCAATCAATGTCCTTTAGTTCCCCATGGAGCATAGACCTTCAACAATCACACGCCAAGTCTTTCAGTCACGTGCTCTGTCTGTCAAGCTCTTTTCATGTTTTCTTCATCATTTTAACTTCTTCTTCTTCTTTCGTTCGCTTGAACTATATTGTCTATATCTGCAATGTTGTTTCTTGTATAAACATCACTGTCTTTTGTAGTTCATACAGAGGTCCATATAGTTTTGCTTCCAGTGTTGTTTCTCTGGGCCAGTGGGTTTGCCTCAATATATCATATTCGGGGCAATCTTGAAGTACGTGCTCCGCAGTCTGGGGTGCCTGTCCACATGTACACATGGCTGAATTGCCAATCTTGAATTTTGTATACATGTGGCTGCGGAGGCGGTTGTGTCCTGTTCTGAGGCGCAGAATGACTATTTGTTCTGATCTGTTCATAGCTTGGTAATCATCCTGCGTTGGTGTTGGTGGCTTTCTGATAGATTTAATCATCTTTTTCTTCTGATGGTATGTAACTGGTACTTCAGGTTGCTCGTCTGCAGCACCTTCTTTAGCCAGTCCATCTGCTCTCTCGTTTCCTGGTATTCCACAATGAGACGGTATCCACTGCATGGTGACCCTGCGCTGGTTGCACAGTTCAGAAAGTAGGGCTTGTATGCCTGGCAATTTTCTGGACTGAAGTGCTTGGCGTGCTGATCTTGCATCTGTCAGGAATACTACAGGCTGTGGACCGAGATTGGTGTTCAATAGTTTCTCAGTTGCCACCTTGATTGCCTGGACTTCTGCATCATAGTTGTTACAGAATTTCCCCGTTGGTACTCTGACAGTATCCCTAGTGTTGTTTGGGTATTCTATGTACACTCCTGCTCCTCCATTCTTTACTGCATTCTGTGCTGACCCATCCGTGTATACTCGGACCCAGAGGTCCTGTGGGTATTCATCATCCAGGAAACTGAGAGTGACTGTCCTACGTTGCACGCTGTTCTGTTCATCCCTGTCGAATATTCCTTTCACTTTTGTGTGGATGTGTACTGGTAGCCCATGATCCTCTCTCCAAGGGGTTTGTTCTGGCACAGACTTTAGGGGGCTGTTAACTTCAGGCAGGTCTGAGGTTTGTCTACGTAATCGTTTGACCTGGTGGATATTTTAACTTCTATATCTAGTTCTCTTCTCCGTATGTTTTTTTTGGGGGGGGGGGTCTACCTCTGCCTTTCTTTCCCTGTGGATTCCAGAACGAGGACTGCCTTGTAATGCTATCAACAAGTTTTTTTAATGTGTGTCCTATCCATCGCCAGCGTCTTCTTCTCAGCTCTTGTTCCACTGGCACTTGTCTGGTTCTTGTCATCAATTCCACATTTGTGACTTTGTCATACCATTTCAGTCCTTCTATTCTACGCAAGCACTCGTTTATGAAAGTCTGTAGCTTTTTGTTTGTTATTTTTGTTGTTCTCCATGTTTCAGGGCCATACAATAGGACTGACTTCACATTTGTGTTGAAGATTCTTATTTTCGTGTTGGGCTTGATTTCTCTTGATCTCCATATATTCCCCAATGCAATGAAAGCTCCTCTTGCTTTGTGTATTCTTATTTTGATATTATTGTCTGTCCCCTCCACATTTGTCTCCATCTGCCTTTAAAATCGCTAAAGTATACCCTCTTGTTAAACTTGGTTCATCAGATAATAGCAACCTTGGTAACTATAGGCCCATTTCTCTTATATCGTCGCTGTCCAATCCACTGGAAAAACACATACACAATACAGCAATAGAACACCTAGCCAATAATGACCTGCTAGTTGTCTCTAGTTGTCTCATGTGAACTGTAATTTGTAAAACTGATTCAATACCGTTTTATTAGTTTATAAACTTATATTTCTTACCAGTTTTACTGCAGCCCCTTAATTTATTTACTTATACGTACTATGCTAGTTGATAGTCTGTCGGGGTTTAGACCAAAACATTCATGCCACACAGCCTTAACAAAAATGATAGACAACTGGCATCTGAACATCAATAACGATGTGGAGCAATATTTGTAGACTTTAAAAAAGCATTCGATATGATAGATCACACTATTTTAATCAGAAAATTAGAAACAATGAAAGTAAATCTTAAGCTGGTGAAGTTAATTAAATCATTCCTGACAGACAGACAACAAGTGGTGTCTTACAATAATTCTTTGTCCAACCCAACTGTTGTCGATATCGGTGTTCCCCAGGGCTCTATTCTCGGCCCTCTTCTCTTTGCCGTATACATTAATGATCTTCCTCTGCACATCAAACATTCATCCTGTGACCTGTTTGCAGATGACTGTACTGTTTACACTAGTGACAAAAGTTGTACCTCACTAGAACTATCTTTACAAACTGATACACATAATCTTATTAAGTGGAGCAACGAGAATCGAATGCAAATAAATATTAGTAAAACGAAATGTATGTTAATATCAACCAGACAAAAACTACAAAACTCGCAGAAAACAACACTTCAGCTCTACATTGGAACATCACTAATTGAAAACGTAAATGAACATAAAACTCTAGGTCTAATTGTTGACCAGCACCAAAGTTGGAACTCACATGTAAGTGAACTCACATATAAGTGCACTCACAAAGCTAACGGCACAAAAAGTTTACCAATTAGCCAAAATCAAACACTTCCAGGATGAGGGGGCAATGAAAATGTTCTACACATCTCATATACAAACATAACTAGACTATTGTTCCACAATCTGGGATGGTTGTTCCATATCCAACACAAAAAGACTCCATTCACTTCAAAAACGTGCAGTGCGCCTAGTTGCTGATAAACACCAAACACAGTGTATAGATTTATATAACTATCTTAAAATATTACCCCTTAGAAAGCGCTTCCTATTTAAAAAAGCTAAATTCGCTCACAAAATCTTGTCACAGAATGCTCCAACGTATCTGTGGCCCTTTTTTAAAATTCAATGAAAAACGTAGTCAGCGCTTAAACCAGTTACAGGTGCCCAAGACCAGGCTAGATTTGTACAAGAAGAGCTTGGCTTACTCAGCTGCTCATCTTTGGAACAATCTTTCACATGACCTGAAAAACATGCACAGTCCCTACTCATATAATCGTAGACTGTTCAAATACATTATGAGTGCGGATTATATACCGCCCTAAGGGATTATGTTTCGAATTATTATCTAATATACTGTATGGAGGGTTTGATGATCTAGTTTTTCATTTTAATATACCTTACTTCTTAATTGTAATCAGATACTGTAAATATATGCTTTTATACTACTTATAATGTTGCATCGCCATTAAACTAATACCTTAAGTATGTTGGAGAATGTCTGGATAACTAGCAATAAAAGATGAGTAAGAGGAGACTTTAATAAGTCATGCCAGCAAAATCTTCTTGCGGATTATCATGAAGAGGATACAAAGAAAGTTAGAACATGAAATACATGAAGTACAGGCGGGTTTTGGACAAGGCAGAGGTACGAGAGATCACATTTTTAATGTGAGAAACATCCTCGAGAAATGCAGAGAATAAAATGTAGATCTTCATGCCTGTTTTGTAGATTACACCAAGGCCTTCGACTGCGTACAACATCAGAAATTGTGGAACATCATGAGAGACAAGGGGTTTCCGGCGCATTTGATTCATTTAATTGAAACACTATACCATGAACAACAAGCAGCTGTCAGAGTAGCGGGGAAACATCAGGATGGTTTGAGGTGAAAAGGGGAGTAAGACAGGGTTACATCCTCTCTCCATACTTGTTTAACATCTATGCAGAAAATATAATGAGAAATGTTCGGAGTGACCAAGAATGTGAACATTGCGATCCGTTCACAATTGGTGGAAATGCGATCCCAGAACTCAGGTACGCAGATGACACAGTTATTCTTTCAAACAGTGCCAAGGGACTGGAACAGTTAATCCTGTCTGTCAAAAGACACAGTGAGGATTAGAACCTTTTTATGAACACAAAAAATACAAAGATAATGTCCACAGACAAAACAAGATACCAACCAAAAATTACCATCAATGATGAGGAAATTGAAATTGTCACAAATTTTGAATATCTTGGCTCCACAATTAACAACAATGGAGACTGCTCAAAAGAGGTCAGAAGGAGACTGGCCATAGCAATGCAGAGGTTAAATAAAATGAAGAACCTATGGCATAACACCAGCAAATTAATAAAAGTAAAACTTCTGAGAACGTGCATCTTTCCGGTAGCAACATATGGATGTGAATCATGGACCATTACTCAAACATTAAAGAAAAAATTGAATCTTTCGAAGCAAAGTGTTACAGAAAAATTCTCAGAATATCTTGGACCAAGAAGAAGAAAAATATAGACATCCTACACGACTTGAACATCGAGGAAAACTGGCTCATAAACAATATCATGTCCCGGAAACTGAAATATTTTGGCCACATTAAACGTCATAGTGGCTTAGAGAGTGCAGTGATGGAGGGTATGGTACCTGGAAGGCGAGGCAGGGGCCGACCAAGACGACGGTGGACACGGGACATTGAAGACACCTTGAACATGACAATGGAGGAGGCAGGAGGGCTGGCTACAGATCGAGAGTCTTTCAGGCGGGCTATGATGAGAGCGACGTTCTGCAAAGGACATGCTGCATGATGAAGAGGAAGGGCAAAATGCAAGATGGGCCTATATGCACGATTCTCATTTATCAGTCAATACCCTTTACCTCCCTAAGGAGCATAGGTCATAAAGCTGGATCTCGTATAGTGGAGGCGTCAACAATTCACTCCCTGTGGCAGTATCTGCTTGGGACTCAAAGCTGCTCACCTGTGGGAACATTTTCCGCATGCGCTGACAACACATGAAGTCCCAGGTCATTCAGCAGCAGATTTCCAATACGTCACGAGTTCTTATTATATGCCACTATAATCTTATTACGTTTCAAATTATGTCTAATTTACTGTATGAATGGTTTAGATTTTGTTTGTTTGTATGTTTTTTTTTAAATTTTTTTTTTATATTAATGTTTTTATTAATTTTGATATTTTATTTTCTGTCACTCTCTCTCTCTCTTTTTTTTTTTTAAACATACTTAAATTTGATTATGACTGGATGTTACAAATGTATGTTATTATTTTACCTTGATAATGTTGTATGCTTAAATAATGCTCAAAATACATGTGCGATTGAAAGGATACGGTATGTAAGATGACAGAGTGAAAAAGGGCAGAATGTAAGACACGGCTGTTTGCCAGCGATCTTTTAGTTGTTTCCCCTTTTTCCCTGACCGCACTATTTATAGCTATCGTGACAGAGGTCACGTGGTAACTTCCTAACTGGAAAAAAAGGTGGCGGATTTTTTTTTTTATAGGGCTTAATTAATGTTTTTAGGCTACTTTATTATTATAAATACCGGCTTTAATTTTGCGTAAAGCTAGACTAGAAATGTTAGAGTAAATTTTAGAACAAGAAGAAACATTTCATCACAATTAGAACAGAAGATATAATAGTCTGAAATAGTGTAAACTTTACATTTTTTTTTATATTTTGTTATGGTTTGTTTCTAATGCAATTTAGACTAAAACGGTCACAATCAACATGCATAACAAATTACAGAAATCAAAAGTAGAAAACCTGCAGAAAATGGATATCAAAGTTTTGTTTTGGTTTCATGCGTCAAACATTAATTATTGAAACATTAAATTGCAAGTCCACATTTATTACCTTAAAATAACACACCAAATTGTCCCCAAAACATGAGAGCTAATAATTATCTCTCAATCATACATTACGATGGTCATGTAAAAACGAGTATGGTCATGAGTAAAACGAAATGTTCAATTTAATAGATAAATAGGTTTATTTAATAAATACATCTATTAAATGATTTCCACACTCTGTTAATTCTGTCACTCTCGCGCAACAACTGCCATAATTTGCTCTAGCCCCAAAATTTCGCTCAATTATCATTCACACTTCCTTTTTTTAATAAGAGGAATCTGTACATTCACAGATGGAGAAATTTGCAACAAATGAATTTCCATTATAAATTTTAATTGTGACGTTATATTTTTAATACCGCTGGCGCGTCTTTCAATTTTGGAAATAGTGGAATGTATAAATTCTCCTCTCATGTGCCTGCTGCAGGTCTAGTGAGTCAGTTGATGTTTCAACAATATGTTTCCTAACAATGTGGAGAAATTGAGATCGCTTACGTTTTGTTTGGCGTTCTGGTGACTGATGTTTCTCTTCTATGTTTAATTAGTTTTTGTAGTACAATAGGCTGTCCTCTGGATTTGCATTTTATGATATTATTTTTTTGCTGTTTCTAGTTTTTTTCTAACAATGGGTGTGAATAGGAATTCTTCCTTTTGTGTTAGTGGTTGTGAAGGTGGCTTAGCAAGTAACTGTTGTACTGTGATGTCGCTTTTGAAGACAGGCGAGGTGGATGTACTTGTCGTATGTATAACTGACTTAGTAGGTGTAGATGTGGCAACAAAAACTGGCATGCTAGGGTGAGTAGTGTTATCCACCTCCAAATGAATAATGGTATCACCTTTAATGTGAGCTGATACATCAACCTCCAGCTGAACAATATCATCACTAATGTGGGCAGGCACATCAACCTCCTACTGTACAGAGCTATCCTGACTACAGCTAACTGACTGACTACAGCTAACTGACTGACTACAACTAACTGACTGACTACAGCTAATTGACTGACTACAACTAACTGACTGACTACAGCTAAATGACTGACTAGACATGGAGGGGTCAGAAAGAACATCACAGGGGATAGAGCAGCTTTTTGTTTTTAAAACAACAAAAGATGTCTTTGCAACATAATTGCACAGCTGACATTCACTTATAGTTAAATTATGGTCATAGTCTTTCCAGATGTGCTGACTGTTTTTCTGTAGTAACTTGGCTGTTTCAAGACACTTCTCATTATGCCTCCTTTTTGAGTTTTGTATTCGTAAGTAACACTTCTTACAAAATATAGTCGAATGCTGTGTGGGTTTATCATCTGATACGTTAATTCCAAACACAAAGAACAGATCATTAACGTAATTAGAACAGTTCAGTGCTTTCTGAATTGAACGTGTTGTTTTGGAAGTTAATGCTCTCTTGCCACAGGCTCTGCACAGTGCACTGGCACAATTCATATGATGCAAAACAGTATGTTCCATTTCGTTGTTATGTAGTATAGTTTACTTGTGTATGTATAAAGATAAAGGAATATTTGGGACTATCAAGCCTAACACCAGGATGTGGAATGCTTTATCTTTGAATGAAAGAAGATATACAAACAGTTACTTAGAATTCTTTGGCAGCCGTCGTGTGCACCGGATTGTCTACCAAAGAACACTAATGGAACAGTTCTTATCTCACACACAATTTTTTTTTTAAAATTCATATTATAAATACAAGATTAACAAGACTTGAAAGATAGATCAAAGTATGTGGAAGTAATCTATCTATAGCTTTACATGTTTTCTGACGCTTATATACGTAGCTAAATATCATTATAAATGAAAAAAAATGCAAAAACAGATGGTGTTTTACAAAAAGTTATTTTTTTACAACCTTATTTAAGATTTGTGAGTATCAGGAATGCGTTTACAGTGATTTAAATGTTATAAAATCTGGTGACAATATGCTTGTTCTTGTAATGCCAAACTCACAAAACTGACTACCACACATTCTCAAGATATGAAACCAAAAAAAAAGTATGTGGAAATAATCTTTAGCTTCCCTTCGAGAAGTCTTTATAATTATAAACTCAAACGAATGGGCCGATTTTTAGATATTAAATTAATAAAAAGATTACTTATTTTATGAATTTCCTCAAATGATGACGCTGTTTTCAAAAGTTTGTAACTCCGTCAAAACTAATTTCAAACAAATAAAAATGCAATCAAAAATAGAGCAGAGAACAAAGTTATAGCACACAAAAGAATTTTTGCGCTGTGTTTATCCAGAACGAGTGTGTAATGATTTATATTTTACTGATTTTACACACACATCAGCTGATTTTCCCCGCCAAAAATTTAAATAGTCTTTTACGGTGCACACGAAAATTTTATACCCGGTGTCAGAATTCCGGTCACCGAAACTAAAAGAGCGCTCTGGTATAGGGCACAAACAGCCGTGAAGACGCGCCTGCGTGCCCAATTCTTAACCCTTTGAAAATAAAGTTCGTTCGTTCTATATTGCTGCCACGATTTGTGTGTCCTATCCAGCGCCAGCGTCTTCTTCTCATCTATAGTTCCACTGACACTTGTCTGATTCTTGTCATAAGGTCACGACGACACACAAAAAAGGAAGAACAGGCAGAAGAAAATGGCGAAGTAGTCGCTAAACACATTGAACAGGTCATGTTTATTTCTTTATTCTTTAATAGGGGTCAAACAACCATGAAGCCATGCATGGCTCTGGTATAACCAGGGACAGGAGTGCTTTTCTTTTACAATTGAAGTGGATTTGAGGAGTCCTAATCATCCATGTAATCTACCCGTGAAGCGATCTCGCTTCGGTGAAGACCTCCTAGCTAACATTACCTGAGTGAAACTCCACGTCTGTTCACAGTCATCTGCCGGTATGCACAAAAGATGTGTGAAGCCGGAAGTAGGGATAATACTATCGGGTTCTTCCACATAGTCCCGACCAACAAAAACGGAAGATTACTGATAATAACAAGGAAACGTTGAAATTAACTAGATGTCAGACGTTATTTTGGTTGTGCATTGTCCACTTTCACATTGAAGATTTTCATTTGGAGGACAAACTGCTGCGTCACCGTTCACCTTAGAAATAATGTAAGCATGGATTTAATTTAGATTTAAAAAGTTCTGCTGCGTTAATATCGTTTCAGTGTGATTTTAAAAAAAAACGTTTAATCTCGGGCTGCAATTAAATTTGCACAAATATTTTGAACCACTTCTATTGTTGTTACTAAATGCACCAACAAATACATCTTCAACCATCCTATTGCAGAGAATGATGGTCAGTTATAATTTATTCCGTAAGGAGCATACGCTTTCAACAAATATATGCCAAGTCTTTCTGTCACGTGCCATACAGCTCAAGGTCTTTACCATGTCTTGTTTACCCCCTTCAAGTCTGTCTCCAGTTCTCTTCTCCGTGTGCTATTTAGTCTTCATTTACCTCTCGTACCCTGCGGTAGCATAGTGGTTAGTGCACTGGCTTCCAAGCGCAGTGGTCTATGGTTCGATCCCCAGATGAGGCGGAAAATTTTTAGGCCACAAACGGCTCCTGGGTCGACCCAGCCCCAAATGGGTACCAGAGCTACTCTGGGAAGGTTAAGGCGGCCGGCGTGATGCCGACCACATCACCCCTCGTGTGCCGACGGTCAAGATAATATGGGCCTAACACCATATTCCCAATATGCCTCAATGGGCGTGTAACGGGTTCCTTTACCTTTTTTTTTACCCTGCGGATTCCAGAGCAAGCCCTGACAGGTAATGCTATCAACAGGTCAGTTATCAGTAATTCTTCATATCGTTTACGCGCGCGCACACACACACATAAATATGTGAACGATATGAAGAAATACTGTTTGCAAAGTTGCAGCTCTCTGCGATAAATAGGATATAAAGATTTTGAGCGTGAAATATTTGAAATGCAACAAATAAATAACGCTTAGATGACCTTACAGAAAAGTGGTTTTAAAAAATAGTACTTTGTATATGAATTTTTTTTCTTTTTCAGTGATGGATTATTTAATGAGGGGAATGATCTTCGAGGTATTTAAAGTAGTCGACCTGCTCCAGGACCTGTTCTCCCAGCTTAACGATGTCTTCTTTCTTTTCGTGATATCACCATGGATTTTGTTTTAGAGCTGCTTATGACCATCCCTCTCTTCTCCAGCTCTTCCTTCCAGACTTGCAGGTTGGATTGGAGATGTGCTTCTGATTTAGCAATCAGGGCAACATCATCCGCAAATGCCAGCTCTGAAATATAGACCTGTCTCATCTTCCAGTACCCTACTGAAAACTTTCTTTTTCTCTCCTTACGCGTAGAATGGAAGGACTGAAATGGTGTGACAATGTGTGCTCGCGTCAGTTGAATGCGGCACTAGTAGTTATATTGATTTTATTTAGTCAGAGTTAATCCTTCATATGTCGTTGTGGTTCAAGTGCTAACTGGCCTTCCGCCAGAGATGGTAATACTTGACCTTTACTCAGTTTTTCAACCCAGGAATGTTCTTCCCTTTGAGTTTGGTGATAAGCAAAACAGTTTCAGCACAACAACGTATACCCACAAGAAATTATTGTAAAGTTCCACAAACAGCAATGTAGAAAAATTCAATTAGAGTTTATTGATGTAATTAGACAAACACTGTAAATTTCACAAATGATGATTGGTTATCCAAGAGGAAAAAATATGTAATCCAACTGAATAATATATATGTAAATCCAAATAGAATAATTTACTGATTTGTCTACTCAAAAACTTGTCTTGGTATCCTCAAAGACGAAGTTCACCTAACGCTATCTGTAAAAATCCTCTACTCTAAAGTTATGGTTTCATTAGAATCATAAATCCTGAAATCTCTCCCTATCGCCCACAACTCGTCTATTTATACTATTTCTTCTTTTTTTCCCGCCTTTTTTCACACGACCCGTCCTTTTTTCCACACGGTACAATAATTAACTTTTGCACTCCTCTCCTCAGCTTTTCGACCTTTTTTGCACACGACATTCTGTTATTTCGACTTTTTTTCACATGTGTGATGTTTTCCAATTTAACAATAGGATTAAAAAAAACCAGATCACACAAACATTCATTTCCCACTTTCGCGCTTATAAAACCCATTCATTATTATCTGGGACTGACCTACGTTTGCCCTGAACTTTGAATGAATACTGCGTTTTGTGTAAAAACGTCTTATTTGCTTTTAAGGTCTGGCATTCTTACATGTAGCATATTATAGCACACATAAATGCTTAGCGTGGAAGTAGGAGAGACAAAGATAGCGTGAAAGGCCAAGCGGCCACATACGTCCCTGGCCACACAAATGTATCCCAGAGGGAGACATTTGCGTACTATCAACTAAGTACCTCATGCTAGTAACTGTTATAAACGACTAACCTATTGTTAGAGTCTCTTAGAGAGAAAAAAAAATATTTTTAATGTGTTCGTAAAACGAGGGATCCCAGTGGATTTATAATGCGTAAAACGGGGGATATATAGAATTTTTTAATACACTTCGCCATTGAATAGTATTGATGTACACTACTTCTTTACAATATCAATATGAACAACGCTGTGCGTTGGTCATCACCATAATGATAACATACTTAATGATAACACTTAAAACACACACACACACACAAAATATATATATATATATAATCGCATACGATTTTCATGGGTTGTGCAAACAACACAAATAAAAACAAAACAAAAAAATACTTTGGCAATATTTAACAGAATTGACTAATATTCATTAAGTATTTAACAATCTTAAATGTAGTAGCTGCGACGAACATCAGCCTAACAGCATAGAACTAATGGTCAAACATCAGACCATGGGACGCAAAAAAAAATGTAATATACGAGCTCGTATATATATATATATATATATATATATATATATATATATATATATATATATATATATATATATATATATATATAATATATATATATATATATATATAATATATATATATATATATATATATATATATATATATATTATATATATATTTGGGTATGTATATATATTATATTATTTAGATACATAGGAATATACATACATGGCAATGTTAATCTATAAATTTATTATCGCTACAGTATATTTTCTTGACAAATTGTTGTCCATTATACCTTGTATTGAGAAATAAACATCACAAATTGATGTACCTGTATTTTTCTGACCATTTGTCACGTTGTAAGCGGAACGCTACAGTATATTTTCTTGACAAATTGTTGTCCATTATACCTTGTATTGAGAAATAAACATCACATATTGATGTACCTGTATTTTTCTGACCATTTGTCACGTTGTAAGCGGAACGCTACAGTATATTTTCTTGACAAATTGTTGTCCATTATACCTTGTATTGAGAAATAAACATCACATATTGATGTACCTGTATTTTCCTGACCATTTGTCACGTTGTAAGCGGAACGCTACAGTATATTTTCTTGACATCTTGTTGTACATTATACCTTGTATTGAGAAATAAACATCACATATTGATGTACCTGTATTTTTCTGACCATTTGTCACGTTGTAAGCGGAACGCTACGGTATATTTTCTTGACAAATTGTTGTCCATTATACCTTGTATTGAGAAATAAACATCACATATTGATGTACCTGTATTTTCCTGACCATTTGTCACGTTGTAAGCGGAACGCTACAGTATATTTTCTTGACAAATTGTTGTCCATTATTATGAACTTGCATTTGTATGCAGATTTTATATTTGATGATGAACCTATAAACAGTTTGGTACTTGGTTCAGGGTAACTGAGATAGTTCATTCTCCAACACCCGATAGTTATTTGTATCGGTATAGTTGTCCTCCCTCATAGTAACGACCATTACATAGGTTGGAGATTAGAGACACTTTTAAATAAATACTTTGTAACTCCATGTAACCAGATTAATAATGCTATATTTATATTGTGCGATGAACACATAGACAGTTCACCAAACATGTCCAGATTTTTGGTGTTTAAGACCCATATACATCCTGGTAAATCACTGACCGCAGTGGCAGGATTGGGGTCGCCTGTATCATATGATTGTATTATATTTACCACGTTCTATATTGACAGATACGAGAGCGTACAGCTCCAGTTCATATTTTTTTATAATAAATTTATAGATTACATGTATGTATATTCTCATGTCATTATATATATATATATATATATATATATATATATATATATATATATATATATATATATATATATATATATATATATATATATATATATATATATATACGAGCTCGTATATTACATTTTTTTTTTGCGTCCCATGGTCTGATGTTTAACCATTAGTTCTATGCTGTTAGGCTGATGTTCGTCGCAGCTACTACATGTCGGAGAAGGTAACAGGCGATGAAAAGGCGTATGGGTGTGTAGGGAAGAATAAATTTGACGTCTGATTCGTCATATATCTGTGAGAAAGGGTCGTAGTTCTGAATAATGTGTATACGATCATTGAGGTTGTAAACAGTATCATTAAGAAAAATCGCCAAAATACATTCTCGATGCGATTGAACATTATAAAACGGTCTTTCCATAACACAAAAGGAAAGCTGTGAGTTAACACATTAAAAAAAAAACCCTGTGTCACAAAGGAAAAATATGTGTGTGCGTATAGTGTGTTTGCTTTTGTCACTAAATTCATCAAGAAGGGAAAAACAATAAAAACTGTTGTAAAGCATAAGTCCTGTTATAAAGATTTTCAAAGGCAAAAGTGGTGTAATTTGTACAGTGGGTACTCTTCTAATCATAAAGATTTCGTACCTACCACTTGCAAAAACAAAAACAAAATTTTGTATAACTAGAGAACTTGGATAATTTAAAGTTCTGTTTAACCTGGATAACATAGTGTTGTAGATCTGCGAATGTTTGCGAAAGTTCTTAAATTTCTTGACGTAGCGGTGTAAAAGATGTAGTCCTAATGACAGTCCATGTCGACAAAGAAACTTAAATAATTGTATAAAACTCAAACACAGTGGCGTCACGCCATAATTAATTTGTAAGTATATCTGGGTGTTATAGACGTCGTAACTGTCACTATCATCAGCAGGACCTAGACTGAGGCTGACATCTTTCTGAAAAAAAAAAAATTCCTACCAAATAAAATGGATACTAGTGACTTTAGATGATGGGGAACGAGGGAGAGTAGTATTGTAGAGAGAGTACTCGTTGGGTACTATAGCTGGGTGAGTACCTTTTTTGTTATTAGAGAAGATTGATTCTCCAATAAACCAATAACACTGACTAACAAAAAAAACTTTTTTTTTTCTTTCTCTAACATTTCTATATTTTTCTGGTCAATTTTAATGCGCTGTTTTAAAATCTGCAAACCGTTTTTCTCTATCAGGTCGGGATATCTAGAAATACGCAATTGAAGTTTTTTAACAACGCATACAGTATTACAACATCATTCGTACAAGAAGTATAACAGTTATGTAGGCTTGAATTTCTTTGCAGTCGACTTTCGTCGGTGAATGGCATGTGGTACATCGCGATGAAGCATCCAACAATAATCGGCAAGCATGGTCACACTCCACCGTCCTTGATAACGTGAGTCTATTACGGCGATATCTTGATGGAATCGTTCTCCATGTTCATCGCTGACTTCGCCAAGGTTGTCAGGGAAAAAGTCAAGATGCGAATCGAGCAAATGGATTTTGAGGGACATGTTACGGCCCATAATTCTATATGCATCTATGCACTGCTTAACAATATGCAACATAGTCGACAGATTTGTGATTTTCCAGAAAGTTATCGACGATCGATTTGAATGTCATCCATGCGCGAAGTTCACTACCATGTAACAAGTTCTCGAATTGTTTGTCTGCAATAACTTTCCTAATCTGAGGTCCTACAAAGATACCTTCCTTTATCTTTGCATTGCTAACTTGCGGAAACTTTTCTCGAAGATAAGTGAAAGCTTTGCTCGTTTTATCTAACGCTTTTTACAAAATTCTTCATGAGCCCCAACTTTATATGTAACAGTTGGAGTAAAAGGAAGCTGTCCCCCCTTTGTGTGGACTTCACACGTACTGGCTCAGCCTCCCCCAACGAGCGGGAGTCGATCCTTGAGAAGGGGCAACTTCCTCCCAAACTATCATACGCACAAGACCCCACACGTCACACACACTCTACAAGTCCCACCAGGACACACTTGGTGGCCAGATGACACGGGGGTGTAGGGTCAGGGCGGGATCATCCCATGTGGTAGATGTCACTGTTGGGGGTGGCTACTATAATCGCATCATGTGTTTCGGTGTGGGGTGACCTGTCATATAAAAGACGGTGGGGCGACTAGGAATTTGATGAACACATACCAATTATGTTATATGCAAGAACACCAACACTGTTGCAACCGTGCGTTTGGAAGAAAAGGGGAAATATGGCCATTTTTTGTATGGGTGGACCATGTCAAGGGAACCCGTTGTTGACATGGACAGTGCACACCCCCCGAACTCACACCCATCCGCAATGTATTGCTAATATATTTCCTCGTGTCCCCTAGGTATATTGGGTGAATAGGGGGCACACCCCAGACTCCACACTCCGGTAGTTATATGCCCCCACAACCACACCCCCCCGCCCAACACGGGATGGTTGGTTCCAGGTCCACACAATTAAGGGGATCACCTAAAAGACGAGTTAGTTTGAAGAGGGCAAACGGGGGTGATGTCTGTGGTCTGCCCTGGAGACTTGTGGGGGATCATGTGGGGGGTGGTGTTGGTTTGGTCTCTATACAGCGACAGTCAGATCCCCAAATACCGTGTGTGAGGGTGGGCAATACAAGGGACACACGTGAGTACTAATCACCACTTTCGTGTGGGCTGATATGTATAGATCTACAGGGAGGCATTGACCCGTGTGGAGGGGTGACAAACATGGTTACTCCTCCACACATTTTCTTTTCACAAAACGTCCCAGGACCATGGGGTGGAGGGTTTGTACGCCAGATGTGCGGACCCAACAGGCTAACTGTATAGGGCCCATAATGGGGTGGGGTGGCTACGAATGTGGCAGCTCTGCCAACATAACACAACGCCTTGAGTGGGAATGTCTGATTTGGCGATAAGAAGATGTTGGGTCGTACAAATGTTCTGAGATCTTTACATAATCTAGTAGCTGTTTAGTGACACTCTCTGTGCGAGGCGGGTGGTTAGGTGGGGTTGGCTATAATCACATATCAGTGGTGGGGGGTAGGGGGGAGGGTCATGTCACACAAATGAAGCAGTTATAACTGGGGGAGGTCTGTTATAGACTGGGTTTGATTGATGTGGATGTGGGAGTGAGCAGAGAACAAGAGTTTGTAATGGTGGGCGGTATGTTAAGAATTGGGTGGGTGATAAAACAAACAGGTAAGTTTTGACCGTGTGGTATAAGAGGGGGGGTATTTATTGGGGTATGTGTAGGATATTGGGGTGATTAGGGGAATGTAGAGATTGATTATGGGTGAAATTCAACAAGAAGTGAATCCTATAGGTGGAAGTTATGGTTGGTGAGGGTAGAGTTAAGTCAGGTATGATTCTATGAAAATTATGTAGGTAACATGTTAAGGATAGATGGTAAGTGTTGTGAGTAATTGAAGTTGTTAGTGTGGACTATTGGTTGTCATGTTTTTTTGGAGGGAACCATTTAGAGGGTTAGGTATGGGGTTGGGTGTATTTGCTGGCGATAAGGGTGGGTTGATGAAGAGTGGGGGATGGTTTTTGGGGTGGAGTTGTTTGGAACTGGAGGGTTTGACAATATTGTACATTGGGCTCGGGGGTTGCTAAAGAGGTTCTTTTCGAACAGTGGGGTAAGTGTGGATCCCACTGGGTTGTGGGGGATTAGGAATATTATTTATGGATGAAGATGATAAGGGTGATAGATGGTGAAGAGTTTACTTTTATTGTGGAAACTTTTCAGGATGATATCATGGGTTAAAGGGGGGGTAAAATGCAGTAAGGGTGTAAATTAATATGACTCCAAGATAATTGTTGTCTAGGTGATATTTGTGGTGAAAATACACCACCCATGGGAATTGTATAGGTGTTGGGAGGACATTATGAAAAACATGAAGATGGTGGGAAATGGTGGAAAAATAGGGTATATGGTTTAAGATCAAATAGTGGGAGTTGATGAAGGGGTGAGGTTGTGATTATGAGAGTGGTGTTTTTATTTGGTAGTTTAACAATTAGGTACAACCTGGAGTTGTAGGTTTCTGAGGTATTAGGAGTGGTGTGACTCTAATGGTGAGATGGAGTGGGTGGGTTCAGCGATGAAAAGTGAAAGGTGGTAACTGTGGGTTAAATTGATTTGGCAAGAGTTCATGGTAATTTTGGGGAAAGATTAGATTACTGAATGAGTTAGTTATGATATTAGATAAAAAATTGAAAAGTGTTAGGAGTATGGTAATTATAAGTTCTATAATCATGTAAATTGTACTTTTGGGGGAGTTGGGGGCCCCCCTAATATTTTTAGGTAACAATTTGGGGATTGTGAAAAGAAGTTGGTATGATTTGTAGAGTGGTGTGATGTGATGGATTACATGAAGGTTTGATGGTAGTTTTAGGTGTACAGCTCTGGGTGTGAGAATGATTGGAGTGGGAAATGGGATGGTTTGTATAGGATAAAGGTTAAAAAGTTTTGGAAGGATTGGGTATGCAGGGCATAGGGTTTGAGATGTAGGTGTTGAAGGGATGTTTATTGTGATATCGTGGGGGGATTTGATTTGACCAATGGTTGGTTAGGTAGGGGTATGGTCAAGTTGAAAGTGTATCAGTAGTTTATGTGACGAATATGGGTTTGAGGGAGTTAATATTTATGGTTGTTTGAAAAAAAAGGTGGGGGGGGGTTGACCATTGAGAGGTAATGGTAAAAGAACCCCCTAAAATGAAGAATTAGTTATTTTATACTTAGTGAGTAAATTGGGGTGCTTCTGTATGCGAAAGGGGGGGGGATTGTAAATTTTTTAAGAGTTTTTGTTAGTGGGTTTTGTATTTTCATGGAGTTGTGAAGCGGGGGGGCTCTATAATTGTGAATGGGTTAACTTTTTGTAAGGGAGTTCGGAATTTTATGGTTTTGTATGGGGGTTTCAAAACATGGGTTAGGGGGGATTCTCAATTTTGGGGATTTTGAATGGGGTTAGAGGAAGTTTTAAGAGTAAAATTGCCTGTTAGGGGGGGGTAGGGTGTAGGAAGTTGGGAGTGTATAAGGGATTGGGTTTGGTTTTTGGGGAACATATAGTTTAAAGTTGATTGAGAGTTGGGGGGTGTATTTCTTAAAGGTGTAATTAGTGTAGTTTAGAGGGTTTGGTTTTTGTGGTTGGGGGGAAGATTCGTTATTGCGAGGAGCAAGGAATTATAATGTTTGGGGGGATTCATGTTTTTTGTTTACGTGGTTTTGTATTAGGGGGTTGAATTTAGTTATTACCCCGGCCCATATGGTTGTGGGGGGGGGGTAAAGTTATCGTGGTAAGTTGGTTATGATATTTTATGAAGATGTTTGGGGGGTCTGGGGGATCTTATAGGGTGTATGTCAAGGGTTGAACTTAGGGGTAGTGTTTGGTTTTCGGGTTGTATTTGGGTTGAGATTGTAGGGTATTGTTATATTAGTATGTAGTGGGTTTGGGTTGTTAGAAGTGAGTCTGTATTTGTTGTTGGTATATCGTAATTTGTTGAGTTACTTGGTTTGAATTGTTATAGCACCTGTGGGGACAATTGGGGTTTTAAAAGTCATTTTGTGTGGGATTAACAATGTATAATGCACTATGAATGTGAAGGATTAGGTTAGATTGTTATTAGTTAAGGAGTGGGATTTTGCGTTTTCAGGTATTGTTATGCGCTACTGGATACAATTGAGGTGTTTTATGTAGGTGAAACAATTAGTTATCTGTGAATAGTTAAGGGGGTTAAGGGTATAGAAGTGACATGTTAAGTATTGGTTACAGGGTTTCCTTATGTTGTGTTAGATTGTGAAGGTTCTGAGTGGTAAAAATTAGGTTAGTAAACATGAGAAGTGAACCTAACCAAGTAGGTAAATTTATGTGGGAATTGGGGATTTAAGGATGTTTGGAAGATGTTTGGGGGTAGGGTTTAAGGAATGTTAAAGTGAATTATTTAGGGAAATTATGTGAGAGGTTTTTTGTGTTATTGGGCCAACGTTGACATTATTAGTCATAGCGTTAGGGGAAACTTGTGAAATTTAAGATTAGTTATGGGTTATTTAAATTGGGAATTGTTTAATGTTTAGTAATGAATTTAACTGAAATGAAAGGTATGTTATA
This sequence comes from Oreohelix idahoensis, assembly GCA_024509875.1. Lineage (NCBI taxonomy): Eukaryota > Metazoa > Mollusca > Gastropoda > Stylommatophora > Oreohelicidae > Oreohelix > Oreohelix idahoensis. Next base: position 138,673 of record JAMPIV010019510.1, on the reverse strand, counting down.
ATTTTTTTTGGGTTTACCCCACTTTAGGGTGTGTTTGGGAGATTGATTCTTGTTAATATTTGTTTTTATAAAAATGTTTAGGATTTTATTAGGGTTTGAACAGAAGTTACACTATGGTGTTGAGTTTTTTCACCCTAATATTGGGGTGAGTGGCACCTCTTCGGTTCTTTAGTGAGTTATGTTTGAAATTTGGTTCAACCCAACCTTTCTTTTGTACTTCCATGTGCCACTGGGTACAGGATTGGTGAAGATTAAATTATTAATCAAAGAAATAAAAATGGGGACATAAACCCATCAGAGTTCGGGTTTTTGCAAAATATGGCCTGTACTCCACCAGCTTGGTTATGTTGCCACTCAAACGTGGGATTTTTTAAGTAGATTTTCAAGATATAAAGATTTTGTTGATGATATGGAAAATCCCCCGATGAACATGGACCATTACGGTATTCTTTTTTTAAATTAGGGTTTTTGCGTTTTAGTATCCCCCAGTGGCACAGGTAAACGTTAACTGAAAAGCTGATTGAGGCCCCCGGTGACGCTGAGTTAGGGAATATTTGGGGGCTTTCTAGGTGGGGCCCATAATATAGCACGGTGGGTAATGATAATACCCCGGCGTGTACTTTGGAGTTGTAACGGCTAGTTAGGGGGTCGTTATGGTGTTGTAAGTGCCAATTATGTCGCTCGACCCCCAGTAGGTCTATTTAGAGAATAGTATTTGAATATCTAAAAAATTCTGATATTTAGGAGTTAATTTTTTAATCAAGCATGAAAACCAGCTAATACCACCGGTGTCTAAGTGGCCTAGCAAGATCCTAATGAGCACTTTTGAAGATGAGTAAAATAAATCAAAATAAAATAAACCTATTAGTCCTAGATTTCATCAAATCCCATTCCCACAGCCAACACTGAATACTGGCCTACTATGTGCAAGATATATCGGTTCCCTGACTGTGTGACGGGATATGGACCCGATATATCGATGCTGACTGTCGCCATTGACAAATGTTCTGCTTGCATTGCTTGGAGTGGTGCTCGTGATGGTTTCATATTTCGCATTTTACAGATTCTGCATGTGTGAACATATTCAATGACATCTCTGTATAGTGAAGTCCAATAGTATCGTCGTCTAATGATATCTAATGTCTTGTCTCTCCCAACATGACCATTGTTATCAAGAAATTGAGACAAAACCAACGGTACTAGGTTGTGGTGGTTTTAGATGTTACGAATGTTGGTGTTATTTTTATAGTGTAACTGAGTGAGGTCAAGCTGTGAAGGCCCCTGAGTATGACAATTGATGAGGTGTGTTCGCAGGGCACCTTTCTGCTACCACCCTAAGATCTCACTCAGACTTATTTTAGACTAGTATGTCTGATAGCTACGTCTAATGTCTAGGGTAATGAATTTGTGGTGTGATGGTAACCCAATACTCAAGACACTCACAAATATTAAGTTCTATGATCAACTCGACTAACACTGTGTTTTAAGTTTGGTATTAGAAAATCTTTTTAACAATTTTATTAGTCCTGAACCTAATATTCTTTTGTTTTGCTCAGGACTGTCACATCAAATGAAATCAATATATATAGTCGTATATCTAAATATAATATAATATATATATATATATATATATATATATATATATATATGATATATATATATATAATATATATATATACTATATATGGGTATAAATATATATATATAAATATATGTATAAGATATATATATATAATGGTAATATAAATATAAATATATAACTATATATATATAACTATAAGTTATATATATTAATATAAATATATATATTAATATTTATATTAATAATTATATTTATAAATTACCGAGCTATATATATTTATTATATTATATTATATATATTTAGTTATAAAAGCTATATATAACTAATAATACTACCCTATAATTGATATTATTTATTTATATATATAATATATTTATAATATATATATATAATATATATATATATATATATATAATATATATATATATATTATATATATATATATATATATATATATATTATATATATATATATATATATATATATATATAATATACAATCAAACAAAAAGGACAAACTGTCCCCCTCAAGCACATACTTTAAAATCGAATAATGATGTTTACTAAACCTATATTAATTCTTAATTTTGTACTGGATGGCGGGTCGGGTGTTCACATCATACCCGGTCTGTCTTCCTAAAGTTTCTTTTCTCTTTATACATGTTTATTGGCAACATAGCTCATCCGCATAAATGATGTAACAAGTAGTACCAGTTTCACATTCCTCTCCCCTAATGGCTGCAACACTTCTGCCATTCTCAATGATCTTTTTCTATTAAATATGATAGGTGAGATGATCCATGGTGACAACCTATAAAATATTTTAGTTCCACATCTCTTGTAGCTTGTTATATGATGGATCAATCTCTAGGCCCTGCAGAAGTCGGCTAGGGACCTAGTCTATGTACTTACAGTCGTAATATTTGTCATATGGCAGTATCTCACACTCACATTTTTAAATAAAATATTAATAATTTCTGTCTTACCATAAATTTAATGAAAACCCACAGGTACGTTGAATTGGCACAACTTCAGACGTGTCATTGGCTGGACTATGACGCCTTTTTATTTTACTTTCTTCTTCTTCTTCTTCTTCTTCTTCTTCCGTCCTTAGCCACCGACCGTCAAAGCAGTCAGTGGCCATTACGCCTAATGGCGTCTTAGGGCAACAGCAGATAGGTTTTCTTTGCCATTGTTTCCCATCACGCCTATTGGCGTCTTTAGGGCAACGGCAAATCAATCCATTTGCTGTTGTTTCCGTAATCGAAGTGACTGGCAAACGGGTGATCAGCCCGTTGGTTATTTATTTTACTTTAATATATATTTAATAAGGCAAGTCACACTTCACAGACTTTCAATCGTCCTGTTCAATGGACAGTAATAATTCAAATGGCGTCGAGCCTTCAACTTTTTTTCTCAATATTAGCTAAGCTGGCCAATGGGATCGGACGATTCCCAATTCTGACTTCAATTTGAAAATAAAGCCAAAATTACAGCCCAATTTCGGGGTACCTCTGTCTGTCGGTCCGTCCCGATCTTGGCGTTAGTTAAAAATAGACGCTTTTTGGCATAATACACTTGCCTCTCCCTCCTAAAGTTCCCCAGTTGGACTTTGACCCTCCCTCTACTGCTTCTTTTCAACACCGCGTGCAAAAAATTGTCACCGATAGTGAATGCAAAAACGAGTGTCTGCTTGTCAGTCTGTACGAACCAATATAGTATTTTGTCAATATCTCTACTATTAATTGGGCGTTTTTGGAGAATAAAACATATTATTAATCAGAAGATCATATTCTATCAAACCTACTAAGTTTTATGGTCCTAATCCTAGTAATTATGAATTCCATATATTTTCCATATTATTTGGCAATTTCTACTTTTATATAAATCCACCATCTTTCCCCCTCCTTTCCGTTGTTCAAACCGAAACAACAAGTTGGTTACGTCAGAAAATTACGCTACTTGGCAGACACAGCACTGTGTGTGTGGTTATATATGTCAAACTGCGTGACTATCAAACGAACAAATATTGGCTTTTCGTTGTATTTTTAAATCTGCCGCTAGCGATATCGCTCGCTCGCTGACAATTTTGTGGTTCAAACCAACACCTTCCAAAAGTATCATTTTTCCGTCTCTCTCTCTCGCATTCCTTCTGGACGAATAAACCTTTCGTATCAAACTGTTACAAATAGTTTTCCAAGGCATTAGAAAACGATAGTACTATTTATTCTACAAGACGGCCTGCTAAAATCCATACGATTGCTGGCGTGGGCGAAAACGAAACGTTACAACTTCACCATTATTATCCCTACATTACTTTGACTTATAAATACTACAAATGTTATAGGTGTATCAATGTATATCATCACATAGGTGTTTCGGTATGTATTTCTGTAGCTGTCCGTCTTGTTTGGGGTCAATGTGGTACAATACTTCGTCTTAGATCGTAAGCATTGGAAATCTGTTTTTGTTTTCTTGAGCTTGTTTCATGAGTTTTGTTATGTCTGGTTCTTTCTTCTGCTCACTTGCCATGTGGAAGCCATCTGGATTACTGTCTGGGTTTGATTGTGATTCAGACCTTTGTGTGTTTTCAGATATTTCATGAGTTGGGGGTAACAACATTAATTTGTTTTGTATTATCATCAATTTCCGTCGGTGTGGATGGTTCTTCTTTCACTGTAGTGTTCTGCGTTTTACTCTCCTCATATGGAATCCTAGATAACAGATCTGCACATGTGTTCATTGTTCCGGGGATGTACTCTATGATGGTATCGTAGGATTGGAGGTTAATGGACCATGTCTGCAGTTTCTTAGGTTGTTCATGTGTCTTAGAGAGCCAATTGACTAGGGGTTGATAATCCGTCCTGATTATGAGCCTGGTTCCTCGTACATAAAAATCAAATTTCTGTATTGCATAATGGATTGCGTATGCTTCCTTCTCTGTCGTCGACCATCTCTTTTGGGACTTAGATAGAGCATGCGAAAGAAACGCGATAGGTTTCTCATTGGGGATTTCAGGCAAAATTGGTTTTTCGTTTAATGTGATGGGTTGGACCAAACATGCACCAATGGCGTTGTCCGAGGCGTCGGTACATAATACCATGGGTTTGGATGTGTCTGGGTGAGCAAGTAAGGTGATTGTAGTCAATGCATCCTTCAGGTACTCGAATTATTTCTGGCATTCAGGAGTCCATTTAAAACGAGCATACTTTTTTGTCAGTTCTATCAGGGGTGTAGCCGCACGGGAGAAGTTAATTATGTGGCGTCTATAGTACCCAATGCACCCAATGAAACCTCTCACCTGCCGTACTGTAGTGGGACTCGGTATTTCCCTGATAGCCTTAACCTTATCTTCGTCTGGACGTATTCCATCAGCATTTATAACAAAACCCAAATATTTTGTTTCTTCTTTGAGAAACTCACATTTGCTTAACTTGAGTTTGATTTGGTGTTTCCTGAGCCTGTCAAATACTAGTTCCACTTTATGAAGATGGTCCTCAATGGTTCCCGCTGTATGAATTAATATGTCATCGATATACGCGAGTGCGAAAGGTTGCATCTCCTACAACACCTCATCCATCAATGACATATAAGTTGCCGGGCTTCCCTTGAGGCCAAAAAGCATGACATTCCATGCGTAACTGCCCATGTGTGTAGTAAATGTGGACTTCTGTTTAGCCTCCGGTGTCATGGGGATACACCAGAACCCTGACCTAGCGTCTAAGGTGGTAAAGTATCTCGAGTTGCCAAGGGTCGCGAGAATGTCATCAATTCTGGGTAGTGGGTAGGAGATTGTCTTCGTGATTCTGTTCAAAGCGCGGTAATCGCAGCAGAATCTATTCGATCCATCTTTCTTCCCAACTATGACGATAGGTGACGACCATGGTGATATGGAACGTTCAGTGATGCCAGCTGATAGCATCTCATTAATGGATCGTTCTACTATCTCTCTGTGTTTGAGTGGGGTGTGGTAAGGTTTTAGGCTAATAGGCTCTTCGGTAGTGGTATTAATATCCATTTGGACTGTTGATGTACATGTATTGTTGATCTCTGGTTGTCTCCGGCAATATGTATTGTTGATCTCTGGTTCTCTCCGGCAATATGTATAGTTGATCTCTGGTTCTCTCCGGCAATATGTATTGTTGATCTCTGCATCTCTCCGGCAATATGTATTGTTGCTCACTGGTTGTCTCCTGCGATATGTATTGTTGATCTCTGGTTCTCTCTGGCTATATCTATTGTTGATCTCTGTTTTATCTCCATTTATGCAGTTTTGTCTGGCCTCTTTATTTATTGGGGGGGGGGAAGATTAACTTTTGCAATTATCGCACCTCTCGCAATGGATGATGTTTTTCCTGAGGTATTTACGATCATGATGGGGAAATCTCGGGAGCTTGTAATTTCTGCAATGCCCTCAGTAATGAATATCAGTGGATCATCGTTTATATCTTCATCCAGCAACGGTGCAATTTCTACTGTCTGTCCGGGTCGAATGTAGTCTGATCCCTTTACACGACCTTTGGTTATTATTAGTGAGTTTTGTGGAATGGTCACTGGAGCTGTGAGGCGTACCAATGAAGCTATGTGTAAATCATCCTGGAGGTTGATATATTCTCCGTTTAGTCTAATCTTGTGTAGATCGTAGTATATCCGGGCCTGGTGTTTGTTCAGGAAATCACGTCCAATAATAAGATTCCGAGACATACCGCGTGTAATAATGAATTTATGGTTTATTTTCTGTTCCCCAATCTGGAATGTGAAAAACGCAGTACCAAGGGATTTCATTTCCTGGCCGGTGACCGATGCCATGTAAGTTTTCGTGGGATGAAATTTCACATATTTCTGAATTTTTCGAAACAGTTGTTCTCGTATTAGGCTTACCGATGCTCCGGTATCCACCAATGCTCGATAATGCCTGCCCTGAATAGAGATGAGACAGGAACTCGGGTCTGGGTGGATGTTAATGTTATTTACTACAGTCTGTTGCCTTTTATTGCGGTGAGAATGATGTTCTGTGTTGTGTGACGTCTTCCTTGTTGTGTGAGACCTATAGGGTTTATAAGTGTTCCCTTCTGTATAGCTCACGTCAGCGGTCCGATCTAACGTGTACTCGGTCCGTTTCCCGAAGCAGGGAAATATTGTGGTCTACCTCTGGCAAAAGCATGTTGGGTTGCGTATGCGCGGTTGTTCTGTCCTTGTTGTGGTTGGTTATAACCCCGAGATTGATTATGTTGATACGTTCAATGTCCTTGTCTACCCTCTCCGAATGATCCTTGCTGGTGTGATTGGCATGCACGAGAGACATGCCCATTTTGTCCACATGTGTAACAAACAATCGTATTGATATTTTGGACATTCTGTTGCCTCGGTTGGTGTGCTTGCTGGTACTGACGTTGCTCAGGCTGATGGCGTGTAGATCGATGTTGGTGACGGTGCCACTGCTGTCTTGAGTGACCGATTTCCATTGGCTCGTGGTCATTGTTTACTTCATAGCGAGGATCTCTACCTGTGCGTTGATTGAAACGTTTTCGTACGTTATCCTCCGATACTGCCATTTGTATAGCATCAGTGACAGTTTTAGGGTCTTTTCTTATGAGATGGAGCTTTAAGTTATCTGTGTAAAGTCCGTCCACAAAAATGCCTACCAAGTGTTTTTTCAATGTCCTGTGATGGTACCGTTCCTTCCATAAAAGCTTCTTCAGCCAAATTCAATAAACGGTCTCCATAAAATTGAACAGGTTCAGATTTTTCTTGATGGATTTTCCTCAAAAGCGACCACGCGTGCTGTTTGTCGATTATGTCACTATACCGTGCAATTAGTTCCTTTTTTAATGATGCATAGGTCTCTTCTGGGTAGATGAGGGAGCGCCGTCACAGAAAATCCGTCACAAGAGATTCCGACGACAAGTATGCAATTTTAATCTTTTCCTTGTCACTTGTAGCATTTACCATGGAACTAACCTTGTCTATGTTCATTAGCCATCTCCGAAATGACTTTGAATCGCCCGTGAAGGGGGTTATAACCGAGCGAATTTGGTTATATTTATTATAGTGATCTACATTGGATAGCGTGTCTGTTATCCGTTGCAACGCGGTCATTGTGGGTTCGGCCTCTACAGGTAAGGGTATGTTAGCAGGATGGACGTTTGCCTGTTGCATTTCCTGTTGCTGTTGTAGCTGCTGTGCATATACCGCCTGTTGTTGCTGCAGTTGTTCTTGACTTTGATCCATTTTATTGATTAGGCCTGTCTGTCTTCACCAAAGAAAAGGGCAGGCCACGGCGCCAATTAGTAGATATGTGGCCGCGTCGGTTGAATGCGGCACTAGTAGTTATATTGATTTTATTTAGTCAGAGTTAATCCTTCATATGTCGTTGTGGTTCAAGTGCTAACTGGCCTTACGCCAGAGATGGTAATACTTGACCTTTACTCAGTTTTTCAACCCAGGAATGTTCTTCGCTTTGAGTTTGGTGATAAGCAAAACAGTTTCAGCACAACAACGTATATCTACAAGAAATTATTGTAAAGTTCTACAAACAGCAATGTAGAAAAATTCAATTAGAGTTTATTGATGTAATTTGACAAACACTGTAAATTTCACAAATGATGATTGGTTATCAAAGATGAAAAAATATGTAATCCAACTGAATAATATATATATATGTAAATCCAAATAGAATAATTTACTGATTTGTCTACTCAAAAACTTGTCTTGGTATCCTCAAAGACGAAGTTCACCTAACGCTATCTGTAAAAATCCTCTAGTCTAAAGTTATGGTTTCATTAGAATCATAAATCCTGAAATATCTCCCTATCGCCCACAACTCTTCTATTTATACTATTTCTTCTTTTTTCCCCGCCTTTTTTCACACGACCCGTCCTTTTTTCCACACGGTACAATAATTAACATTTGCACTCCTCTCCTCAGCTTTTCTACCTTTTTGCACACGACATTCTGTTATTTCGACTTTTTTTTCACGTGTGATCTTTTCCAACTTAACAAAAGGATTAAAAAAACCAGATCACAAAAACATTCATTTCCCACTTTCGCGCTTATAAAACCCATTCATTATTATCTGGGACTGACCTACGTTTGCCCTGAACTTTCAATGAATACTGCGTTTTGTGTAAAAACGTCTTTTTTTGCTTTTAAGGTCTGGCATTCTTACATGTAGCATATTATAGCACGCATAAATACTTAGCGTGGAAGTAGGAGAGACAAAGCTAGCGTGAAAGGCCAAGCGGTCACAAAAGTCACAAACGTGGAATCGATGACAAGAACCAGACAAGTGCCAGTAGAGCAAGAGTTGAGAAGAAGACGCTGGCGATGGATAGGACACACATTGAGAAAACCTGTTGATAGCATTACAAGGCAGTCCTTGTTCTGGAATCCACAGGGAAAGAGAGGCAGAGGTAGACCAAAAAACACATGGAGAAGAGAACTGGAAACAGAGGTGAAATGATGAGGAAAACATGGAAAAAACTTGAGCGAATGGCACAGGATAGGAAGACTTGGCATGTGTTTGTTGAAGGCCTATGCTCCTTGTGGAGCTAAAGGGTATTGATTGATTGATTTATGATGTTCATTTCTGATGTTTATTTCTGGTGTTCATTTCTGGTGTTCATTTCTGATGTTCATTTCTGGTGTTCATTTCTTGTGTTCATTTCTGGTGTTCATTTCTGATGTTCATTTCTGATGTTCATTTCTGGTGTTTGTTTATTTCTGATGTTCATTTCTGGTATTCATTTCTGGTGTTCATTTCTGGTGTTCATTTCTGGTGTTCATTTCTGTTGATCATTTCTGATGTTCATTTCTGGTGTTCATTTCTGGTGTTCATTTATGATGTTCATTTCTGGTGTTCATTTTTGGTGTTCATTTCTGATGTATATTTCTGGTGTTCATTTCTGTTGATCATTTATGATGTTCATTTCTGGTGTTAATTTCTGGTGTTCATATCTGGTGTTCATTTCTGATTGATGCGTGCCGTATATAAAATATATTGTTTGGAGAAGTATCCGTGGCCAATGTGAAACATAGAGGTACTCGACAGATACGGATCAATATAAAATCAATTACTTGCCAACACCTCTTGAACAGTTGACGATACACAATTTAATGACTGGTTACACAGCTCCATGAAATCTATTCTAGCCCAAAAGGCAAATGAAGTAATATGCAGTCTTCCAACAGTCATCAGGCTGAAAATATGAAAACTAGTCCTGGCATTCTCACCATTTTTAATATCTTCATACAATAGACATCGTCGTCATAATATATTTCCTGACTTAGAGTAAACTAGGAACACCTCAAAATAGTATCTTGATGCCCTAGCGATGATACAACGCAGGAAAAATACAGTAGACTGCAGGAGCTCTCACACATGCGCCCGCTCACATTAAAACACACGCTGCATCTCCTTTTAGCAGACGATCACCAAACTTCTGCTTCAAATTCGCGTCTGCTTCTACACCATATCGGTACGACGTCACTTCCTTTATTTTTGAGTCATTCCGTATAAAATTATCAGAAATGGAGCCCTATCGAGCTTACTATAATACATACATAAGCGTTATGAATTTTAATCATAACACTTATGTTCATTTCGTGTGTTCATTTCTGGTGTCTCACTTAGATGTAGCTTTGATCAGTGAGGTAAGATTTCGAACTGCTGAACATCAGCTGCAAAGATGCCTAACATAAGGGAAGCTGTGCCATTCCTGGACAAACGCTGTGTCACGGATTGCCTCCCCTGCTTTGCAGTAGTGGTCCAACAATGGCCAAAACTCAAGAGTATCTAAATGGGTCGTCAAAGGTGTTTACCTGAGTTCGCTAGATTATATATCTCATTCTCAGTTCAAATCACAGATTGTGTGTCCGCCGAATGTTCCAATTGAATTCATTGTATATTCCGGCTCTCAAATCAAACCAATCGAACCGGGTTGGGTTGTGTCATTTAAAATATCCCCTCGCGTGTTTTAAAATATTAATTTTAATATTCCACGCGAGACCTCTGTCTAATCATGCGGTAATATTTCCGGTGGCATTTTGTGCACAACTCATAAACACCATCTGTGAACTCATTTGATGTCCAGATGCTACCTATCGCCAATATTGTCTCTCCAGACAGATTTTCGTGACAATCACACACAGCGATGGTCCCGCGAAACGATAAACGCATCTACCACCCGTGTAATCTGCCAGACAATTAGACACGGTCATCGGCAATACAGACAGACAATCTTGGCTACCTATTCATCCTCGTACGAGATCAAATTGTGTTAAACGAGGATCGTCTCCTATCAAAGGTGGCCGGCGACTGAGTCGATTGAAAAGCGTATTATCGCTGACCGGTGTAATTACCTAGCGGAACGTAAATACGTCTTTGGAGTGGTAAACAAGATAAAGATAGTCCCATAGCATATACTTCCGTAGGGGAGTGGAGTGTTAGAGACTTCACCCTACTAGATCCAGCACAAAGGGTAAAATAATGAATGAAAGGGCAAAAAAATTGATTGCCAAATAATACGCGATCGGAGAGAAAATGAAGAAGATGAAATGATACTGCCGTAGGGCTGAAGGTGTGAGAGATCATACAAAAGAACACGTACGGACGTTTCGTCACACGCTGTGTGGATACCGACAAACTCAGGCTGGCCACTGCTTTCTGTAAACACATTCAAGTTGACGTTTGAAAGTGTACGAAGAAGAAGACAATTTTGAACTGAGTAAGGAAAACGGGCGTGAAGTAATTTATAGTTCCCGCCTTCATTTTATACATATTAGTTCATGTCAATGAATAAAGAATTGTTTCGACATCCTTGGCTCTGATTTGCTTCTTTCATCACCTGGTCGACATATTTTTCTGTTTCCAAAAAAATGTAAAATCACAAATATCTTAACTTTAAGACGTTAATGGATTACTCTGTGTTTTTGGACTAAACAAAGATGCCAGTTTCTTTGGCAACCAGAAAACATCGAAAGCACACTTCTGATGGTTGAAAACTTCCACTTCGTAAAAATGTGTGCTGTGAGTACATCAAACGTGCTTACTGTAGCAGCGGACCTGAGTGCTATTCTGAGTGCCAGTTTTAAAACAACTTTATAGGAACCATTATGTAAAACTACGGTCATTAGTGGTAATGGACAAGCGCGTGGCATTAATGTATTTAGATTACCTATGAAATAAAATTAATGGGATCGTTAATCTTTCGACTCTTTAGTCGGGCACTTTGTGTGTAGCAGATGGCGGTCATAGCCTTTTATATAGTCATGTATTTGTATCCCTGTATGCAGGATAGATCTGTTTAGATTGACCGCTTCTGTGTACTTCCGTAGGTTGCCTGTAAGGGTGATGCTGTTCAAGATCTCAGAGCTTCTTTCGCACTGATCCCATTTACTGAGCGTTACACTGATTGTCGACTAATGTGAGGTTGTGCAGGGGGATGACAACCTCATCATGTAATACAAAGTTCTACAGAAACTACTACTACGAGAACATGTTTCTTTTTAAAATAAAGTTTTGGCCAGGCGCGTCCAGTTCAACCTAGTCGGTTATACTAGGGCGCATCTCCAAATATAAAGGACCTTGAGGTCTGATTTTTGTATCATACGAGAGAGCATGTGAATGATATTTTAGTTTAACTAACAGAAGGTCTGAGAAAATCCCAGGTTTCTGGAGCTGTTTGTGCAGTGCAAAACAAAAGTATTTTATTGGTGAATTAAAATAAACAGAAGACGTTGACTCATTATCTTGGTGGCTGACGAGGTTAAATAAAAGACGTGAGATCTACCAGACTGCTGTCGAAGGAGACACTTAGCTGTGATGGACCAGCAGCTGGAGAATTTAAGTTTAAATTTCAATATTTCGTTGATAAAGAAGGCTTCTCGGCTGAACAAATTTATAATGCTGGTGAAACTGGATTATACTCTAAGACAAGGTTTCTTAACCTTTTGTGCCATGTACCCCTTTGATTGTCCGATGAAGGCTATGGACCCCTTCGATTGCCCGATGAAGGCTATAGACCCCTTCGATTGCCCGATGAAGGCTATGGACCACTTCGATTGTCCGATGAAGGCTATAGACCCCTTCGATTGCCCGATGAAAGCTATGGACCCCTTCGATTGTCCGATGAAGGCTATGAACCCCTTCTTGGAAGAAAATGTACATAAAAGCATAATTTTTTTTAAAACACTGCATTTTTAATTTTAGGTTATGTGCACGGACCCCTGAGAATCCATTCATTCATGTAACCCCAAGGGGTCATTCGACCACAGGATAAGAAATCCTGCTCTAAGTCAATGCCTGTAATTACCCAAATAAAGTCTTATGCTGGAAATACTTACATCCATATGTGACAGCTTTGTTTCAGCCTAAGTCAGAGGTTTTCAAACTGTGCGTCGCGGCTCCCAGGGGCTTCGCGGCCCTCGGCTAAGGGCGTCGCGGTGGCTTGGGAAAAGTGTTGGGCTCGATATTATGAGCCAAGGTCCATCAATAAATATAGATCTTCGTAGTATGGAGAGGAGCCGCGGTGATTTATGCACAGGTCAAGGGAGCCGCGGACCAAAAAAGTTTGAAAACCTCTGGCCTAAGTGATCCACAAGGGGCCGTTACTAACTTACGTTAACGCAAAGAAAGGGGGAAAGGGGAGGGGGGTTGCCAGCCGAGATGTTACACTTTGGTGCGGGGAGTTTTGAAATGTGGGTTTTTGTTACACACATTTTACGGGACTGGGGGGGGGGGGGTCTGAAAATGTAAAAAAAATGCGTTAAGTACGAGGGTCGTTCAGAAAGTAATGCACCACATCGTTTTTCTCAGCTAATAATAAAGATAGAAGCATGAAATTTTGCACATTTCAAATATGGCATGTGCCAATTGTGTGCACCAAATTGCACTGCAACCGGCCAAATAATACGGCTGCCCTAAACCGTTGAAATGGAGCGTGTTAGCAACTTGCGTTATAAGCAGCGAATTGTGATAGAATTTCTCGTTGCAGAGAAGGAAACTGTTGTGAATATTCACAAGCGTCTATGTGATGTGTATGGAAGTTTTGCAGTCGACAGGATTACAGTCAGTTGCTGGGTTCAGAGAATCAAAGAATCAGGAAGTGGAGATACGGAGCTGCTTGATCGGCCTCGCTGTGGACGTCCTGCCACAGCCACCAACGCAGAAATGTTGAAATGCGCTGAGGGCATTATTCTTACTGATAGGCGAATCACTCCTCAACAATTGGCCTTACAGCTGTCAGTCAGCATTGGTAGTGCAAATGCAGTTATAAAAACTCTAGGATTTTCTAAGGTTTGCGCATAATTGGTTCCTCGAAGTCTCACAAATGACCACCGATTGCAAAGGAAAGCAATTTCTTCTGAATTGTTGAAGCGTTTCAATGCTGATGGAGAGAACTTTTTGGCTAACATCGTTACAGGTGACGAAACCTGGGCACATCATTTTGAACCTGAGACAAAAAGACAGTCAATGGAGTGGCATCATCCGCAATCACCGCGAAGAAAGAAATTCAAGACAATTCCTTCAGCTGGAAAGGTCATGATCACTGTCTTTTGGGACATTGAAGGTGTGATTCTTGTGGACGTTATGCCAAGAGGAGAGACAATCAATTCGCAAGCTTACATTAAGACATTGAAAAAAACTCAATCAACGTTTTCGCAGAGTTCGGCCGCACAAGAATCCAGCAGACCTGCTTCTCCTTCACGACAATGCGCGACCTCACACAAGTCTGGCAACACGGGAAGCAATCACCAAATTGGGTTGGACTGTACTACCCCATCCACCCTATAGCCCCGATTTGGCACCCTCTGATTTTCATCTATTTGGTCCACTTAAAGATGCACTCCGTGGGACAAGGTTTGAAGATGATGAAGGAGTGATTCATGCAGCGAAGAAATGGCTACATGATCAAGACAAAATCTGGTACTGGCTAGGAATACATGCACTTGTTTCGCGCTGGCATAAAGCCGTACAAGTTGATGAGGATTATGTTGAATAATACCGATGTTTACATGACATATCCATGTATATTGTGTATAAATTTCATGCTTTTTGAATAAACAGCTCCTGAGAAAAACGATGTGGTGCATTACTTTCTGAACGCCCCTCGTGTATATATATATATATATATATATATATATATATATATATATATATATATATATATATATATATATATATATATATATATATATATATATATATATATATATATATATATATATATATATATATATATACATACATACACACACACCATGTTGGACGCTATTTATAAAACTAGCGTTGCTTGAAAATCGGTAACAAAATTCGTGGTGATAACATTTATCGGGAGACGATGAGGAATTTCATGGTTTAGAGGACAGTTGTAAGTGTTTTCACGAGACGGTGCCTGAAGTTAGATTGCACAATTTGCACACCGTAAGTGGATGCAAGTGGATGCGCAACTGTTGGCGGGGAAATTGCGCGCGATTCAATAAATGTAGACCTACATTTGCCTGAACATAAAGTGTTAACTGATGAAGACATTGTGCGATGTTTTACTACTGAGGGGTAAAATAATTAATTCTTCAGACCTAAACGTCGTTCATATTTGGACATGCGCCCTAATATAGCCGGCTGGGTTGAACGGGACGCGCCTCGCCACATCGAGGCAAAATTTTATTTAAAAAACCAAAAACGTTGCCGATTGTTTGGACCAGGAAGAAAATAACCAAAAGGTGAATGAAGAGGAAAAACACACTTCTTTGTTGATCTAATTTAAATATTAGAGTAAATTCATTCTTGTGTTTTTGGTTCGATGTTTTCTTAATGTGAGTTTGTTTTTGTTTTGTTTTTTGTTAGTTTTTTAATGCTATTTCCTGTTGATGGTGATTAACTTTGCTTTTATTATCTGGGATTAATGGTTTCCCTAAAATCCCGGATAATCGGGATTCTACTGTACGTTGAAAAGATGAAAATTATTATTTATTATGGTCTTTATTTTATTCTGTCTTTCGATTTATGTTATTTTTATGTCTTCCCAACTTTCTTCTAATAATCGTCTTTCATCTTTGCCTTCAAATCCTTCAAGTACGCTTGCTATTTCTTGTGTGTAACATTTCAATTTTTCGTTATTTGTGAAGTAGTGATCCGCCACTGCAGATGCCTCCGTTGAGCAAGCTTATCTCAAAGAACATCCTCTTGTACCGGTGACTTCCGCAACAGTTCGTTTTATGAGATGAGGTTGTCAGCCTCACGCACAACTTCATGTTGGTAATCTCTTGCGGACGTAAATTTCAGGTTCTGTCCTGTTCTGCTGTGTCTATTCTATATCACCTGACTTGTTGACGATAGTTCAACGTTGTGTAGCTGGCGAGTCCGTTTTAAGGCAAGTCCTTTTCAGGGACTTCAGGCTAGCAGATGGATAATGTTAGTCCTTCTCAGGACTTAGTATCTATCAACGCTGATCGGGGTGGCAGTCCTATTCATGGCTCTTTTATGCTAGCTGATAGATGCTAGTAGTCCTTTTCAAGGCTTAGAATGTGTCACGGAATTGCCTCCCCTTGCTTTGCAGTAGTAGTCCACTAATGGTCACAACGCAAGCGTATCGAAAAGTAGGTCGTCCAAAGTATGTAACTTCGCGCAAGATTACTCGCTTGTCTCATATTAATTTACTGTTTACAGGCCTCGGGTTTCCCTTCCTTATGTGTTGTAAATGTTTATACAATACCAAACCTACCCTCTGTCCTGCTCTTACTGTTCTAAGTCTACTATCATTTACTGGACACGGTATTAAGGTCTTTGTCTTGTTGGACTGGCCTATACTGTATAATAATCGCTGCTTAAGGGCTGAGCAAATTTGTTAACTTATTATCTGGTCCGTCGCCTTTTGTGAAGGGTTTATGCAATGATTCTGGCCTGTTCAAGCCCTCAGTTGGAGTAATCCATCGAATGCCCTCTTATAAGTAATGGCTCTATATTTATATATACGTATTTATCAAGAAAGACTGGCTCATACGTATTTTTTCTGTAGCCTGTTACACACAACTTAGCTCCAGATGAGTCCTGCAGCTGTGGTTTCCGTCACTTCTTTTTGGTGATGAGCACACTTCTTCACATAATTCGTCCGCTGTAGGTGGTTGGTGGTGATACTCTTCTCTTACACTAGTGGCGTAGGAACTTCAGTACTTAAGTCTGATGTCTTGTAACCACGAACAGTGACAAATAGACAGAAACAAATGCCTTCTGCTGAGTACATTTGTTCTCCGTAAACTAACAGGCCCCATTGTCATGCGCTCCACCCACCAATGTTAACCTCTCAGAAGAATTAAATTCCCGAGCACACAATGTAACTCAGGGAATATGATGAAAATTCACCAATATCCTTCTGAGTGTCAACTAGAAAATTGCGTCTGGAGTGCATGAATAATGATCTGCCTGAATTACAATTAAAAAAGGTACATAATTCTCACAAGATAATATGTTACACTTTAGGCACATGTGATGTAATCATCACTCATCACTGCTCAAGTCGGAGTCTGGGGTCGCTCTGCTGTCGGGTTTCCCGCACGACGAGTCAGAAACAATCACCAGCTCTTGCTGTAGTGGTTTATGAATATACTATTTTCATATGTTGAGGTTGCCAGCCTCATATATAACCACTTAGCATGAAACCTGTATGATTTACATTAGTAAATAAACTGTTTACACTTACCCCAAATTTTTTTAGAATACTCACTTTTATTAGTTAATTCTTCTGACGGCTGGTGTTCTGCAAATTCCTGGCCTAGGAAAACTGTTGGTATAATTCCACTTATGACTGGGTCTGGGAAATATGAGTTAATTCCTCTGACGGTTGGTGTTCTGCAAATTCCTGTCTGGGAAAACTGTTGTTAGAATTCCTCTCTTACTTGTGATAAAATTCCCAAGTTTCCAGTCTTGTATTAAAATTGCGGGTTTACTTGTAAATTCCAAAGTTGCCCAGTACTCGATCTGGTACTTATAGTTGTGGAATGATAAGTCTTATCTTCTTTCCTCTGGCTTGTAGGAGGTGTTTAGTTGACGCTGCGATGCAGTCTGTGCTGTTCTGTGTCTGGGATTTCACTACATTATATTGTACAGTTTCCAGTTCAAATCCAGCTGTGTTTTTGCCGAATGTTCCAATCAAATCAATTGTAGATTCTGGCGAACCAATCAAATCTATCTAGCAATGTTTGGGTGGGAAGTTTATCATTACTCATCACACGCGTATTTGAAAATATTAAATTTAATATACACGTGTGGCCTCTTACAACAGTGATGTCATATCGTTACATAAGACTTCCGGCTGCACATCTGTCTATCACAATATTGTGACCGAGTTTTCCTGACGGATTCAAAGAGATAAGCGGGTGACCGGTCTGACGACTGGGTATTGTTACGATAATACCACAGTTCAGCTGGCGGAACGTAAATACGTCTGAGGAGTGGTAAACTAGATAAAGACAGTCCTATAGCAAATACTTCCGTAGCCAATACTGTCATATGAGAGTGGAGTGTTAGAGACTTTCCCCATGCTATGTCCAGCATAAAGCAAAATAGTGAAAAAAAACGAATGAAAAGGCATGATTTATGCCAAAAAAAGCGATGTGAGAAACATGAAGAAAAGAAAGGATACTGCAGGAGGGCTGAAGGTGTGAGAAATCACACAAAAGAGCATGTTCAGACGTCTTGTCACATAATTTATCAACACATCGCTTCAGTTAACAGAGTTCACTTATTTTTGAATGGCAAATTGCGCTCTGATATAACCAAATAGGTTGAAAGCAAAAAAGTGAAAATAACGAATGAAAAGGCATGATTTATACCAAATAAAAGCGATGAACTCCGCCTAGGCCGGTCCCAAGCCCGGCTGAAAAAGAAGGAGGGCGGCCTGCGTGGAGGCCGTAAGGAGACAGTCCCTCCGCCATGCAAAGGCACAACAGGCCAGTCACCTGTTTGCTTTAAATCATGATTACGAGAACTACAAGTGAGAAAACAGGACTGATTCTAAAGGCGACGAACTGGAACGGACTACGGCTTATGGAACTTGGAACACAAGAAGTATAAATGGGAAAGAAGAGGAGCTGGGGGAAGAGATGAGGAAAGCAAAACTAGAAATCCTGGCTATAACGGAAACAAAGAAAAAAGGACAAGGAGTTATGGATCTTGATAGCAATACGCTGCTCTACAGGGGTGTACCCACATCTGAAAGAGCTAAAAGGGGCGTGGGTTGCATTGTGGCCAAAAAACCAAAAAGATTGTATCAAGGGATGGAACTTTGTCTCGGAGCGCATTATGGTTGTAAAACTAAAAGAAGGAGAAACCATTGTCAACCTGGTCATAGTGTATGGGCCAAATGAGGATGAGAGAGCAGAGGTCGAGGAGGAATTCTTCGAGCTGCTTCAAAGGACAGTGGATGACTGCCTAGATGAAATTATCATGCTCGGAGATTTCAATGCCAGTTAGAAATGACCATGCTAGATGGGGGTGGAGTTATCGGAAGATATGGAGAAGATACTCTCAATGACAATGGAAAGCAACTCCTAAGATTCTGCAGTGAGCAGAATCTGATCATTACAAACACAAAGTTCCCCCATAAGCACATACATGCATACACTAGATGTGAACCAACAAAGAATGAGAAGTCAGTGATCGACTATGCCATTGTTAGGAGGAGCTCATTCAAATATGTCCGGGATGCTAAAGTCTGGAGGGGGCCAGAGATTGGAAGTGATAACTACCTCCTTACAATCAAAAGAACAACTGAAAGAGTTGCTCAGCGTTAGTACTGCCCAACATCACCCAAGAAAATAAGTAAACGAACTGGAGAAATGAGCATTAAGACCTACAAACTGAGAGAGCCAGAAATTAAGACCAGATATCAGGGGCTTATTGCTGCAGTGGTGAGCAACACAGAAGAACAACCTGATGACTTGGAAACCCTCTGGCTTAAATTCAAGGACATCATAAAGACAGCTGCTGCAGAAGCATGTGGGTAAGTCTGACTTTGGAACAAGAAAAAGAGGACACCTTGGTGGACAGAGGAAGTCAAAGAGAAAATAAGAGAGAAGAAAATGGCATGGAAACAATACTTAGGAGCTAAAAACACAACAGGACAAATGGAGAAGTATAGAGAATATGTGACACTCAGAACAGAAGCAAAGAACAAGATACTAGCAGCAAAACAGAAGTACTGGGAAGAAATTGGAGAAAAGCTAGAAGAAGATGCGCAAGGAAACCAGAAATTGTTCTGTAAGACCCTAAAGAACATGAGGAAGGAAAAACAATGCGCTCTCAAATTTATAAAGAGCAAGCAAGGCAAATTGCTTACTGCCCCGAATGAAGTAATGGAAAGATGGAAAGAATATTTCTCAGAACTCCTGGATGGTGAGCAGGGTCAAGCATCAGAAAAGATAACCACCAGCACAGGAGAGAAAACCAATGATGGTGAAGATGACATAAAGATGGAAGAACTGAAGGCAGCACTGGAGAAAATCAAGATGGGCAAAGCAGCAGGGCATGATGGTATAACACCAGAAATGGTTAAGTACATGGGAGCATCAGGCGACCTATTACTCTTAAGGGTCCTACAGACAGCGTGGTGCAACAAGACCATACCAAAGGATTCGGAGATTGCCATCATAACACCAATTTTCAAAAAGGGGGACAATCGACAATGTGGAACCATAGAGGCATATCCATTCTCAGTGTCCCTGGTAAAATCTACTCTAGAATCCTAGCGCAGAGACTCCGACGCCTAGCTGAGTGTCGTAGATTTTTGATAGAAGAATTAAGACTTGGGTTGGTCCCTTCTGAATAGATTAGAATGAGTGATAGTCACAGTGTGAGATAGAAATAGAAAAAATAGATTTCCACGAGTGAGGTGGTAGAATATGATAGAGGCTGTCTCTGAGATCGAGAAATCTTCTCTCTCTCTGCCTATCTTCTACGACAGATTTAGAGGAGTCAGACAGTCTAAACACACACACACACACACACACACACATATATATATATATATATATATATATATATATATATATATATATATATCTATATATATATAAATATATTAATATATCTCTATCCACTCACGTCCACGCACATTCAAGTGACGACAGTTAGAAACACAGACGTGGGAAAACTATAACAATGATTATATAGATATTATGGGACCGAACTGACCGCAACACTGAAATAAGTTTAGTTGTAGTTTAATTATCATAGTAAACTTATGTCACAACATATAAAATTACATCGAAAAGGCATATACACAAAGTTCAAAGAAAATCAATGAATTGCTACAAGAATGATAGACCCGTTGGTATGATCCTTCCCTCGATGCTTAGCCCACAGTCCCGTTAGGAAAAAGATGATAGCCCCAAAGAGTCACAGATACCTAGGATTGGGTCTAATATTTTCCCTGTTTAAAAAAAAACAGACTTGGATATGAGTATGATCTATACTAAGGAAAATATAGTTTTGCAACAAATCTTTCATAAGGAAAGTTATAACGTGGGTGAATCAAACAAAGAACATCCTTCAGTCTACTTTCACTCGGTTCTTTCATCAGGACCCTGATTCACACAACCTTACCTATAATCGTGCTGTCGTTCGCCGTCTAGCGCAAGCCTTAGTGTACACTTCGTTAATCTGTCTATCTGTGGATGAAGCGGATACCCAGCTCTGCAGATATTGGTTTCATTCAACGTGTCCGGGGAGCGTCCTCTTCAGGCGATTGTTCTTTCTTTATAGATTTAAGTTAATGTCACTTAGTCACTATGTAAGAGTTAGGTGTTTTTTTTTAAGCGGGCACACAGTGTCAGAAACACGAGGTTTCCCTTAATTTGGGAAATAATCGGTGGACGACTTAGCTCAACAAATAATCTTGGTTCACCACACACTTGGTCAAATAATGTCGGAAACGTTAATGTTTTTGTTCTGTAATTATTCTCGCCACAAGGCAGCATGTACGTTCGAGTTGGTGAAGAACCATGATCTGGCTCAAAGGCCCAGTATAAGCATTTATTCTTTAAAAAACCGTTAGTGGGATTGGTATTCTGTCTATCTCTTGAAGGCACACGCCCTATCATACAGGTGTTACTTGAAAACCCACGTGGTTAAAGATATAAAATGTTTATGTTTCTCACAGGTATGTCTCTGTACTAAACGCCGGCAAAGTTGGGTTACCCCAGTATTCACTGAATAAAGAAAAAAAACACATATGAAATATTTTACATTTTATGTACTCAATATAACTTACATTTAGAACTGCAAGCGTAAAGCTTGACTTAACGTTTAAACTTTCCCGTGAAATAAGTTATATATAAAAATCAATCATCATGAATTAGGAATACCTACGTATTCCCTCAACACTCATGAGGCATCTAGCATTTATAAGTTAGTTTAGAAAAATTATTCTCGTCTGATTATTTAACAGTTAAATTAAATTCATTATAGCTACATGATTTTAAGCTAGAATTTATAATTTATTCTGTTTTCCACTGTAACTCATCAGCTAGAGAATATAACAGACTTATAAATTATTCACTCTGCACAAAAGAACTCGGGAAATAAAATAAGCGATTTAACACTTAATCACTCGCAAAATCTAGATATATTAAATATAATATTTACCTCAACACAGAACTACGGTATCACAACGAAACTAAGCGTTTCACTTATAAGTTTAAGTATCTAGAACGAAGTGACCACGTCTACTGCAGATTTCGGAGTAAGAATGAAAAACTAGTTTCAAACTCTGGTTAATATCTATGAAACGAACAATGGCTCCCACTATTTCCAAAAACCCGATCTCTCCCCTCTCCTAACACCTACTTTAACTTAGACGCATGCCTTAACTGCCACCAGTGCGTCTTCACACCTACGTTAACCAACTGACCGAGAGCGCGCGTTTCAGATGCGAATCTCAGACGACCCGTCTCCAATGCAGAGGCAGTTTTCACACCTCCACGAGAAACTCAGCCTGAGAGCCGCTGTGACAGGTGAAAATGCTAGACGATAAGTCTCAATTACGCGCCGTGCAGATGGAAAATGTAGACAGTTGTCTGCTTTCCCCTGTCTGATAGACTGAATTCTCACGTAAAATCGTCTCGTGCAAGAGACTGGCACGTTATGTCATAAATGCGTTTGCCAGTATGAGAAAGAAACGGTAAAGTGAGAATGGGAAAGAAAATATTTTTCGCAAACGAACGAATGCGAAAAATACAGGAAAAGGGTAAAGAGTGATAATAAAATAGAGTACACGGGTAGAGAAAGAAGAGGATATAGAAAATTTATAGATCATAAAACTCTCTGTGACACTGAGCCACAATTGGATGAGGTCCAGGGCGGATTCCAACCAAACCGAAGTACTCAAGACCTAATATTCACACTCAGACAGCTGAGTGCAAAGGCCCTTGAGTATAAGAGTGAGATCCATCTTTGTTTCATAGATCTGGAAAAGGCGTTTGACAGGGTCCCCTGGAACAAACTTTAGGACTGTTTGGCAAGGAAGAACATTCCAGCACCTCTGATTCATGCTATACAGAGCTTCTACAAGTCTTGCAGAAATTATGTGAGGACAGCAAACCATAAGTCAGAAGAGTTCAGGACCACCACTGGTGTAAGACAAGGTGATATCCTGCCACCTTATCTTTTCATACTGCTCATGGACGATGTCATCAAGGCATTTAAGGAGAGAACAAGAAAGTATTCAGTGGGGTACTGGAAGATGAGACAGGTCTGTATTTCAGAGCTGGCATTTGCTGATGATGTTGCCCTGATTGCTAAATCAGAGGCACATCTCCAATCCAACCTGCAAGTCTGGAAGGAAGAACTGGAGAAGAGAGGGATGGTCATAAGCAGCTCTAAAACAAAATCCATGGTGATATAACGAGAAAAAAGAAGACATCAGATTAAGCTTGGAGAACAGGTTCTAGAGCAGGTCGACCACTTTAAATACCTCGGAGCTATTATAGACCGAAAGGGAGGCATCACAGAAGAGTTGGCCACTCGAAAAGCAGCAGCTGGGAGACTTTTTCAGGCCATAAATCGAGGATTCCTCAGCAAGAGAGAGGTTGGTAAGAAAACGAAGATGGCTGTATACCGCCCCACCTATGTTCTAGTCTTGACATGTGGATGCGAGTCATGGGCAATGACTACTACCCAGAAAAGCCAGATCCAAACCTCAGAAAAGAGGTATCTGAGGAAGGTGGTTGAAGTAACAAGAAAAGACCTAAAATCTCACCCCCTGGAGACCTAAGTAGAACAGTCCCTGCTAAGATGGTTTGGCCATGTCTGCAGAATGGGAGAAGATCGGCTACCACGACAAGCATGGGAAACAAAGAGCCAGGGATCCAGAACCCCAGGACGACCCATAGTCCGCTGGGAGGACAACATTAGACAATCTTTGAAGGACCGAGGACTAGAATGGAACCAGGCCAGGAGGAAGACAGCCGATAGGATAGTCTGGCGCTCTCTCTTCCAAACCTCTACACCTCACTGTAGAAGGGGAACGACTAAGTAAGTAAGTAAGTAAAAGCGATGAGTGAGAAAAATGAAGAAAAGAAAGGATACTGCTGGATGGCTGAAGGTGTGAGAAATCACACAAAAGAGCATGTTCAGACGTTTTGTCACAGAATTTATCAACACACTTATTTGTGAATGGCAAATTGCGCTCTGATATAACCAAATAGGTTGAAAGGAACGCGCCTCGCTACAAAAACGCAAAACCCACAAACTAAAACAAAACAAAAAATAATGTTCTGCTGTAGGTTCTCGTGTACTGTCTGAAGAGAAAAAGAACAAAAAAGACTATTGCGCCCTCAAGCATGTCGTACAAGGCCAATACCAAGAGCTTTATGCATGTGGCTGGTAACCTCTTCATGTAAAACAAATTGACACAGAAATAACCGCTGCAGGAGCATGTGAATGCTTTATACAAGCTTCTTACAAGGGGACCAGCTACATGGGTGGATCCATGCTCCGTAAGGAGCCCAAAGGAATATGATGATGATGACGACGATAAAATGATGATGGTGGTGATGATGATGATTGATGGTGGTGATGATGATGATGATAATTGATGGTGGTGGTGGTGGTGATGGTGGTGGCGATGATGATGATGATGATGATTGATGATGATTGATGATGATGATGGTGGTGGTGGTGATGGTGATGGAGGTGATGATGATTATGACGATGAAGACGATGACGACGTCAGTGATAACTATAATAATAATAGTAATGAGGGGAAAACTCGATATCTTCTGCCGCTGTACATTGTCACGGTGATATAGAAAAACGCAGCATCTTCTGCTCGTTATGCACTGTCATAGCACAATGACAAGTGTGCTACCTAGCGTGCGTAGTTCAACTTATATACCATCCTAAAACTATTGTCTTCCCACCATTTCAGTAATACACTGAGTTTAGTAGATTCCGATTTCTAGAAATTACTGTAGACAATTTCTTAAAATTACCATCAGACAAATCTGCATTTACTGAATGAATTTTTGTGGGCGAGTCAAACCAACAGTTTAAAATAACACTGTTCTTTTCTTTTTCAACCCACGTTTCGTAGAAAATAGTTGTCAACTGAACAATGTTGTCGTGCGTCTTAAGTACCTGTCAATGATTCTGACGGTTTTTATTTTAGAAAATCAATAACGAACGATCTGTTCTTATTAGACGCCTCCATGCCTGGTCAGTGGAAGCGAAGTCTTCTGTCATACAGAAGAAAGAACGTGTCTAGAAAGTGGGATGCTGGTATGGATGAGGAAATATGCCACCAATAGTACGTTAACATGACTGCGAGATAAAGAAGGAGTAAGATAGGACACACGTTCATGACTGCGAGACAGAGACGCTGGAGTAAGATAGGACACACGTTAAACAAGTTTATTTATAGCATTACAAGGCCGTCCTTCTTCTGGGATTCCCACAGGTACGAGAGTTAGACTGAGACCAATAGACACACGAAGCTGGAGACAGATATAAAAGGATAAGGAAAGATTTTGAAAAGATGGCACGGGACAGGAAGTTTTGGCGTGATTTTGTTGAAGGCATATGCTCCTTAGGGAGCTGGAGGGTATTGATGAGGATGATGATGACGATAATGGTGGTTATGAAGATGATGGTGATGATGATGATGATGGTGGTGATGATGACAATGATGGTGGTTATGAAGATGATGATGATGATGGTGGTGAGGATGACGATGATGGTGATGATGATGATGATTATGGTGGTGATGATGACGATGATGGTGATTATGAAGATGATGGTAATGATGATGATGACGATGACGATGATGGGGGTTATGAAGATGATGGTGATGATGATTATGGTGGTGATGATGACGATGATGGTGGTTATGAAGATGATGGTGATGATGATGATGATGATGGTGGTGATGATGACGATGATGGTAGTTATGAAGATGATGGTGATGATGATGGTGGTGATGATGATGGTGATGATGATGATGATTATGGTGGTGATGATGACGATGATGGTGGTTATGAAGGTGATGATGATGACGATGATGGTGGTTATGAAGATGATGGTGATGATGATGATGACGGTGGTGATGATGACGATGATGTGGTTATGAAGATGATGGTGATGATGATGATGATGATGATGATGGTGAAGATGATGATAATGGTGGTGATGATGACGATGATGGTGGTTATGAAGATGATGGTGATGATGATGATGACGATGACGACGATGATGGTGGTTATGAAGATGATGGTGATGATGATGGTGGTGATGATGACGATGATGGTGGTTATGAAGATGATGGTGATGATGATGATGGTGGTTATGAAGATGATGGTGATGATGATGATGATGATCACCATCACATCAGCACTGACAAATAAACACAGTGGCGTGTTTATGATTTTTTTTTGGGTCAGGCTGTTCAAGTCCAATCTTGGAACTCCGAACAAACCCCCCCACAAGTCAGTGAGTTCTGACCATGGGCACTATCATGATTCACTCTCGCAGCGAGGCGATGGCGCTGTCCGGATCGTCCGTGGTTCGATTTCGCGGTGTATTTACTGTTCTCTTTCTTTATTTCTTTCATTTCTTTCTTCTGTATTCTTTTTTCCTTCCTTCTTTCTTTCTTTCTTCATTCTTTCTTTCTTCATTCTTTCTTTCCTTCTTTCTTTATTCTTTTCTTTCTTTCTGTGTTTCTTTCTTTATACTTTTTTTCCTACCTCATTTCTTTCTTTATTCTTTCTTCCTTTTTTCCTTTCTTTTTTTCATTCATTTGTTCTTTCTTTCTTTTTCCTAACGAGTGCCTACTGTTTACGTATTGTCATTTATTATTTAAGACTACAGGCCTCGGGCTTCCCTCTTTATTTATATCTGTGCTTACATATCCGTAACCTAAACCAGACAGTGCTATCCTGTGTTGTTTATATTCGTCTACGATGCTCTAGACATAAATATTTCGGCCTATGTGTATTATTTGGCTTATACTTGTCAATAGGGCAGTCATAAATGTCTCTCAGGGTCTGGGTCGTTTCCGGTCCAATATTCCATAGCTACTTATAGTGTCGTAAGAATGACCACCGCCTGTGAGACATTAGTTTTGGAGTGCTTAGTTGGTCGTGTGTCCTTTCACGATTCACTCTCGCAGCGGGGCGATGGCGCATTCGGATGGTCCCTGGTTCGATTACCCGGTCAGCCTATCACTTCTGCTACTTGTCTGTTGTTCTTTCTCTTCTTTTTTTTCTACTACTGCCTACCACTTACATGTTGTCCTTTATTATTTACTACTCACCGACCTCTGGTTTCTCTTTTTATTTGCGTTAGTGAACTATACAATTTGAGCCGTATCATCCATGCCTGTACTATTGTCGTAAATTTAGATAGGTTCGAAATATTTATGGTCCCGCCTGAGTAGAATAGATGGTGATAAGTAAGTGAGAAATAAAGGTGTGAGAATAGATTTCACGAGTGAATAGTTTAAGGAGAAGATCTGTCTCTGGAATGAGTAGTTTCTCTAGTCCAGCCTATCTATACGACAATTTTTTAGTGTAAGACAATCTTGCACCTCCCTATATCTAGAAATATAAGTTTAACTAAATACGCACACACAATTATGTGACAACAAGACACACAAACTTGAAAAACTATGGTAAATTGGGTATGGGTCTGACCAACACACAAAATTAAGTTCTTTTGTTGTTTATTATCATTAAACTTTACAACATCGAATATCTAAAGAAAGATCAAATAAAATCAGAATGTCATACATAGAAAAATAACAGAATACATGTGCCATCCCCCTTACTGAGAAAGAAAGAACCCAACAAGTTAATAACCCCAAAGGTCAAAGGTTAGCACTATGTTACAGAATAGACAGTAAAGAAAAGAACAAAGTTCCTACTAAATGCTATCCCGTAAAGTAAACAATATTTAAGCAAAGAAAATAAATGATGGTACAGTTTATGTAACTAAGAAAATATTCACTCTCTCTGTCATACGTGACCATATCAATCACGCTTACCCTATTCTGGTGATGTCCATTTGGAATTACAATGGTTCCTGAATATATAAAGTGTCAGGGGTATTATCCAAGTCGGCCTCAGTCCACCCTCTATAACAAATAAGATTTTTAGGAGGGGGCGCCAAATTTGGTGTTGTATTCCTGAATCAACAAATTTCACCTCGAATAGTTAATGTAGAACCTAGTTCTGGTGGTCACAGTACTAAGGAAACATCTGGTTGCTAAATACTGTTATTTAGGATGGTGATGATAAATCCTATCTGCTGGCTCTGTGGTGAATGCCGATTTTGAAACAGCGTAACTTGCTGGATAAATCCGTTGATACGACTGTCAAAAGTCAGATAGAAATGTTATTGGTATTTGTTGCGTGCATATTTTGACGCACATATTACAAAAATCGATATGGCTATTTAATATGGAAAAGATATAGACATTCATTCATTTGTGTATGAAAATGCTGTCTATGGGGAAGGCTAGATAATCCATAATTGTTTTACCCTTTTGATTATAGGAGTAATCGTTCTTGATATTAATTCGGCGCATGGATATGACACCCATGTCCGTACCTATTTCTTAGGGCCAGAAAATAGATTAATTTGCTTATTATGTTTATGGCCTGAATTCATATGTATTATATATTATTAGTACAAGTAGAATCAGTCCTATATTGTATATTTTGGATGGGTAGGCAGGACTATATTCTTGTTACACCGCTCTAGCGGAAGTAGGAGTTGTCTTGTCTAGTCGTGATGAGTTCCGATGTACCGTGACAATGGCGGGTACGCATTTTTCCAGGGCTGGTATATTCTTCAGTAAAAAATGATTTACGAAGTGGTTTTTCTTCTATAGGAGATTGTGTCTCTACTAGAGTTGTGTTAGAGACTTTCCTAATGTACGGTACCATGTATGATTCGGACTCCAGGTAATTCCAGTCCCTGTTTTGATGATCTCAGGTCGGTTAGGCCTAGCTGGAATTTTGTGCTTCGTAACGCTAGGGTCACGTTTGTATCGACGGAGATGACGGGCTCCATACTGTAATTATGTCTACGTGAGGTAACTAGATTACGGTAGATCTGTATGAAGGAACTTTATGAAATTATGCATCTATATTGCAAAGTAACTTTGGCTTATATATATATCCTCCTGTGAGCGAGTGAGCGACAACTCAGGAAGGCGGCCATATTACATTCCTGTCATCGTATTTTTGAATCACTGTCCAAAGAACGGGGCATGTATCTTATTATTCGGGCAGTGGCAAGGAGATCTCAATTTTGATAGAAACCCCTTCCATGGTTTCACAATATGATAAACTGTGAACATAAAGCAACTTTAGTTACTTACCGATCCGCCTTCACTGACGCGCTTAGTCAGATAGGGGATGCGGCCATTATGTATCATGACATTGGAAGATATTGATGTACTACCTATTATTTATGAATGTGTCATGACATAGGATCTACTATGTATGCCTGCAAATTGATATGTCAACCTACCCATGATTTACTCGTTATGTCCCAGTGTGTGCGTCTCAATAAACTGTGTAAACAAAGATTCCAGCAGTCTGCATTGGTGCCTTGTAGACACAAGTGAATGAGTGTTTAGATTGGTCAGAACACGAACAGTACACCATTCGCGTTAAACACACTCTACACTTCTACCCATATCTATACCATCCTGCGTCGGTTGAAGTGACCAAGTTTAGGGCCTGCTTCCCCTGGAGCCTTAGAGGGAAA
Organism: Oreohelix idahoensis; assembly: GCA_024509875.1. Lineage (NCBI taxonomy): Eukaryota > Metazoa > Mollusca > Gastropoda > Stylommatophora > Oreohelicidae > Oreohelix > Oreohelix idahoensis. The sequence continues at coordinate 108,828 of JAMPIV010019510.1, read as the reverse complement.
CTACTGTTTACAGCTGCCTTTGCCTTCCCTAACTTAGGACTAGGGTGAGTTACCCATTTACAGCTGGGTAGACGGGAGCATGCCTGATCTCAACAACTATGTACACATCTTTACAGATTGACACTTTACAGTCTGTGGACATGAAACTTTACAGTATTACGCCACAGTGGGCTGATAAAATTAAATGAATATCTGGGTATTTGTAAGTCCAGTTAACTTTACTATTTAAATGTTAATTTGTCTCTTTGGCAACTCCTGTTCACAACTAAACTTGGGGACGCGTAAGCCAAGAAGAGGGCAACATTAATCGAATCAGTAAATGTAGACAAAGGACCAAAATAGACCGCAATAGACCAAATCGACCGCTGGTCGCCGTTTGATCAGGTCTGCTAGAATAGAGAAACATTATGAAAAAATGCTACTATTATATCTCTACATATATACACGGAAGGGGACGAGACGATCTCTTATCCTCTCCGTCAGTCCTGATTAAAGTTAAAAGGCACACGGTGTCTATAGCCTATCCTATCGCGCGCCGCTTAGCGAGTACAGGTTTGGTTGAGGCATGCAGCCTTTTCCCCTCCTGTCCCGGTCAACGATCCGCGCACAATGTCAATTATTATTTAATTACCCCTCCGCGCACTTAACAAATATCGCCTGTCATTAATGGCTATTAGATTGTCGGCGTCTGGTATAACTAACAGTCAGTTGCTAAAATTACACAAAATGGAATAAACATGAATTCTATGGTCCATTATCAGTAAATGACTATCATATTAATTCAGTCAGCTAAACCGTATCTTCTTGTGTGAGAAAGCGGGTGATGGAATTTACATTAAACTGCACAACTGGTAAAAGAATCTACGCGTTATTTTATTTCACTAGTTTTAACGCTAGGAAATCACAGTGAATTATAATGGTAAAACTTAACACATTTTAACACTTAAGCACAAATTTCTATTACCAGAAAATCCGAATGAAATCCCCATGAAGACTATTAACACACCTTCCACAAAATGGTTATAGACTATTGTTACCAACAGATTACTGGTATATATATATATTTATTATTATATTTATCTGTCGGAGGGAAGGTATTTGTTTTTAGAATCAGGATGCTTTCCTGTTCAAAGATATATCACTCATGATTGATTGATACTGTTGTTATATGGATTATCTCCCCTGGAGATCGAATTTGGCGTATGAATCTGGATTTTGTTAGTCTGTGCCTTGTTGGGCCAGAAAACAGATTGTTCTTGTTTAGGTTTATGCAAGAATGTTTATGGTCCGAGTCTATGTTTACTCTGTGTCTATTTCAGACGATTCGGTCTTATGTCGTGATATCTTGGTACGTCTATGTGGAACTATTTTTCCTTGTACTGTACTTTGGGGTCAGGTGCTTTCGGCGCATGAAGGTACGTTAGGGAGTTCTTCGGTGATGAAGGAGCCTGGCGGGATGTCATGTCTGAGACCTGTCAAAAGTTTGTTATCTCTTTGATTTATTGGGGACGAAGATAGTTTCTTCTAGGATTGTTAAATCCATGAGTTCCCCAGTGTTGATTCAGTAACGCCAGGAGAGTGTTTGTGTTTGCTAGTATATTTCGTATGGCAAGGTAAAGAACTGTTCACTGAACTCTTTCATTCCTAGGCTCAGATGGGCAGACGTCGATATGAATTTACCTATGTATATATGTCGGGACGACATGTTATCTAGCAGCACTGAATATGTTTATATGCAGCAATTATGAGGACAGAATATGCTGATTCTTGTAGAATCATTTATTGTTGATGAACAAAGCTTCGATTGAAGATTTACTATACATCCGTATAGTGAGCGATGTTCAACAGGGAACCAGAAGCCATTTTGGAATCCTATGTATTTTGGGAATCCTATTTATTGTCGATCATCAATCAGAGAACGGGGATGCCCCCTTATTATCAGGTGATGATTAAGAGATCACAGTTATAAAGAAAACCCAATACTAGTGGGTTAACATTATCTTCACATAGATTTGCTGTACTTTACCTAAAGGAATCTTTGCTAGAAAAGAGGTCCTGTTTAGGAGTCAAGTTTGAACAGTATTTATTCACTGACATGCTCGGTCAGTAAGGCCTGATGATTGTATTGATAAACAATGGAAATCTAAGTGCTTGTTTACAGATGTTCCATTGCAATGTTATTCAACATGAATGCTAACTTATGATGGTAGACCATTGATCAACAATATGCTATTTATGTCGACCTGTGTTCCTGTAACGATGCTCGTACTGTCCATGTGTACGTCCTATTAAATAATATGAAACGACCACAGTAGTCCAGCCATCCTTGACCTCCACCAGTGATGTGAGTGAGAATGTTACTTTGTCAACTCTGCAGAACATTGCCATCATTCGCGAACCTTTATATCCTCACTCCAAACCTATACACCACTGCGTAGGTCGAGTTGACCTTTGTTTGTCTTCATTGTACAACAAACCTTACAGCAACAACGGCGAGACCATATATCCAGTGTTATCAACGTAATAAATGCCTTTATCAATGTGGTAGGCCAGTTTCCTGGGTCAATCTGCACAGTGGACATTTTGAGATTGTGATAAAAAGAGCTGATTATTCAAGCTATTAAGAGCTTGTTTCCGTTTATTTGGAGATAGATTTCATTGACTTTTTCAGGTAACTAGTCATATATTATCAGACATAATGTCAAAAATGATGGATGGGGTACATTATTTTCTTCAGGAAGGAAGAAAAAAATTACATTTATTTGGTGAAGACTGTGAGGATTATGCCACAGAGCATTTCCTACTTCAGGCGAGTGATGGTCTTCAAGAATATGATAGGTGTTATTATAAAAACGGCTATTCAACAGAGAAAGCAGTGAGACTTTCTAAGTTTATATCTACTGTTTTTTACAAAGAAGCTGAACTTACGACTCAAGGCAGTAATATTGTTACTTTGAAAAAAACGATGAATGAGCTTCGGAGTAAAAATAAAGCTCTTACTGATGAGCTACAGATGTCAAAAATGCAGAATGAGAAGACGTTCTCAGAAATGAATTCTGAAAATGCTGCACTGAAGAAGGAAGTGGAGTGTCATATAGAAGCTAATAATAGACATGTTATAAATTGGGTTAGTCAGAATAGAGATTGGGCTAGTCAGAAGAAAGAGTTTGAGAATGAAGTTACCTCATTAAAACAGATGATGGATAATCAGGTAAATAAGGTGAAATCTTCCACGCTTGATTTGAAACTACTGTGGAAGATTATAGAAACATCAGCTCTTCCTAGTGAGAATAAATTGAGACAATCTCAACTGGAAAAGGAGAAAAAAGAGTTAGAAGTTGAAGTGAGCTTAATGAAGAACAATCATCTTGGTAAAGAACAGTCTCTTAATAGTGAGCTAAAGCAAGTCAAAATGGACTGTGAGATGTTAAAAGTTCAAGCTCAGGAACGGGAAAAATCCTATAATAAAACACTTGTTGGTCTCTTGCATGATAATAGTAATCTCGAGAGACAACTTAAAGAAAAGAATGCAATATTCCCTGAGAAGGATATGGTTGTTCCTGAAAAGATTGAAGCTAAGAGACATGAGGATAACTTACATAAAGCAAACGTGGAACTTGCTAGTGCGCAAGATATGTGTTGCAAATTAAAAGGAACAATTCTAGATTTAAGTAATGAGGTGAGTCTTCTGCGAAGTACTGCTATAAAGAAGAGTATGGAATCTCTGGAGGAGATTAAGGTGGTTAAGAATAAGAAGGATATTGAGATTCAGTCACTGCAACTGGAGTTAACACAGTTGACAGCGAATAAAGAAAAAGATAAGAAAATTGATGAACTTTTGACTACTCATCATAGTGCTATGGAAGCACTCAAACTTGAACTTGTTCAAGAGAAAGCTAAGGTCTTAGAAAATACGTCTCAGACGACGAAGTTAAGAAAAGAACTTAAAGATAGTATGGCTAAAGAGAAGACTCTTATTTCTCAGTTACAAGACATAAGGTTGGATTATGACAGAAAAATTAAAACCAACGAAAGAATATACAAAGCTGTTTCTAGAGAAAAAGCTGTTGCGGAAGTAGAAATTGCAAAACTTCGCAACAGAATTGATGGTTTGTTAGATATTGTTTTGTGCAATAACATGTTATCTACTACTAAGGTGGATAGACTGAAACATAAACATGAGGGTCAACATGTTACGAATGCAAAGAGCCAGCGACAGACACTCAATGCTCATAATAACACTAAGCAATATGTGAACATATCTTTTCGTGGAAAATATGGTTTCCCACGAAATAACGATACTGCCTCTAATGGGAGTTGGCGGCAGGCCAACAAAGGTAAATTAAGTTTGGATCACGGTGAGGACTTTGATAAGTGTCATGATAAGATTCCTCAGGGAAACCGTGCAGCGAATTTTCAGACTCCTGATAAGTTGGTAAAAGAAAACAAAACTGTTAGTACCCATCGTACTCAGCTCAGACAGTACGATGTACATATTAAGCACAGTGACACAGAAAAAAATAAAAGCAATTTTGCTAAGAGAGATTATCGTAATTATGGACATTACCAAACGCGTCCATATGATAATAGTTCTTCTTCAAAGAACTGGAGGCAATTTAATTGTCCTCAACATTTTGGTCCTGGTGACTATAAGAACTTTCATAAAGGTTATCAACATTGTAATGATTGTTCTCCAGGACAACAAAACCCATCAAATAGATATTTTGTTCAGAAGAGAAATAAAAATTATAACTATGTTAACTGGAATTCAAATAAGAGCAATGTGCTCAACAGAGATAAGAATTTTGATAGATCTCATTGTGATGGTAGATCTCAACATGATTCCACATAACTGTTAGGTCTTGGACTTCCTAATACGTCTAAGTCTACAACAGTTTTTCTTTTCTATATCAAGATAGATACACATTGTAATTTGTAATATAGTGATTGTATCACTACTATGACTACGTTCATTGATATATATATTCACCGCTACTTTTTAATGATTTTTCATCTTTGTCAATCATGTATTTATAATGCTTAAATGTGAAATTGTTATATGCATTGTGTCATTGCCAGCATTGTAGTATACGTTGGTGGAACCTCCCTGGAAACATTTATGCTTAAGAGAAATGCTTTCTCTGAGATGTTGAAATGTATTCTCACAAGTCGATCTATGCTTCGACTTTACATTAATTTGAAATTATAAATTGCTCTTATTAGTCATCTGCGCATTATTCGTGCGTGGTGAGCCTATTGTATGTTGCTCTCGGATGGATTTCCCGGGGGTTGCGGTAGTCTGTTACCAACAGATTACTGGTGACAATGTATATATTTATTATAATATTTATCTGTCGGAGGTAAGGTCGTTGTTTTTAGAATCAGGATGCTTTCCTGGCCAAAGATATATCACCCATGATTGATTGATACTTTTGTTATATGGGTTATCTCCCCTGGAGATCGAATTTGGCGTATGAATCTGGATTTCGTTAGTCTGTGCCTTGTTGGGCCAGAAAACAGATTGTTCTTGTTTAGGTTTATGCAAGAATGTTTATGGTCCGAGTCTATGTTTACTCTGTGTCTATTTCAGACGATTCGGTCTTATATCGTGATATCTTGGTATGTCTAAGTGGAACTATTTTTCCTTGTACTGTACTTTGGGGTCAGGTGCTTTCGGCGCATGAAGATACGTTAGGGAGTTCTTCGGTGATGAAGGAGCCTGGCGGGATGTCATGTCTTAGACCTGTCCAAAGTTTGTGATCTCTTCGATTTATTATGGGGACGAAGATAGTTTCTTCTAGGATTGTTAAGTCCATGAGTTCCCCAGTGTTGATTCAGTAACGCCAGGAGAGTGTTTGTGTTTGCTAGTGTATTTTCCTATGCCAAGGTAAAGAACTGTTCACTGAACTCTTTCATTCCTAGGCTCAGATGGGCAGACGTCTATATGAATTCACCCATGTCTATATGTCGGGACGACATGTTATCTAGCAGCACTGAATATGTTTATATGCAGCAATTATGAGGACAGAATATGCTGATACTTGTAGAAAATATTTGTGTTCATGAACTGAACCTTTATTGAAGATTTCCTATACATCTGATAAGTGAGCGATGCTCAAAGGGAACCAGAAGCCGTTTTGGAATTCTATTTATTTTGGAATCCTATTTATTGTCGATCATCAATCAGAGAACGGGGATGCCCCTTATTATCAGGTGATGATTAAGAGATCACAGTTATAAAGAAAACCCAATACTGGTGGGTTAACATTATCTTCACATAGATTTGCTGTACTTTACCTAAAGGAATCTTTGCTAGAAAAGAGGTCCTGTTTAGGAGTCAAGTTTGAACAGTATTTATTCACTGACATGCTCGGTCAGTAAGGCCTGATGATTGTATTGATAAACAATGGAAATCTAAGTGCTTGTTTACAGATGTTCCATTGCAATGTTATTCAACATGAATGCTAACTTATGATGGTAGACCATTGATCAACAATATGCTATTTATGTCGACCTGTGTTCCTGTAACGATGCTCGTACTGTTCATGTGTACGTCCTATTAAATAATATGAAACGAGCACAGTAGTCCAGCCATCCTTGACTTCCACCTGTGATTGGAGTGAGTGACCTGTGCACCTGTCGAACTGTCATCCATTCGCGTTTGTCACCCATTACATCAGAATATACGCACTTAACAGTACACCTTGTCAGGGCCCCAACAGTAGGTAACCTGACCCATTTACAGAACATTGTGACTGGACGAGCTATTCACACAAAAAACCAGTCCATACTAATCTGGTGCGAGAAACAAAGCATTATCAGTGTGATGTCCAGAATAAGACCTTATCAACTACGTTTTTAGACTCAGAAGAATTCTGAGCGACAACTGATAACTGATTTGAGAAGACGCAGTTTATATACATCATGTTATTGTGATCTCTAGAGGATGTTAATTGTCACACTCTTAGTGCATAGTAGAAACTCAAGAAACTACGTTTCCCCAGATAAAAGGTTTTACACGGTCTCTCGGTCGGCGCTTGCTAATAGACAACAGAGACTTAAACCGTGTAACGGGTTCTAGTAGATTTGCCCGCTTCTGGAGATCAAAGAGTTGTCTCCCCCTGTATGTACGAACATCACAGGGTCCCTATAGAAAATATTTTGCCCGATCGTCTCGCTTCAAAGAGGTCCGGTGTTTTTTCCACGTGCATCTGTCTGATATCTGATGATTGACAGATCAGTTCGCGTGAGAAACTCAGGTAAACAGACCGGGTTCGCTCCCTGTTATGACTGGCAGGTCGCGGAAGTTGGTAAACAACTTAGTTTTGTTTACGTCTCAGGGAAAACAGGCGTGGATTAAAATGAGTAAACGCAGGCTGTAAGTTGCATGGCTTTGCTAGCGAATCGTAGACGCTGCGAGATCTCGAAAAACTGTCAGACACTGTAGGCTATATTTCCATTATACGTCATAACTATCATCAAGAACATTGTAGTAAACTATTATAACTTTTGTATAATTTTCTCAACATTTCCAGTCAGTTCTTTCGTGCATCTGCGTCATGGCCTTCTGGTCTTTTATTTAATAGATATGAAAGATAGGAGACACTACAAGAAGCAAAGAAGATTACAGGATGTCGTAATCATGATCTAAAAGAACCCCAGCAGATTGAAAACACTGCAGCGTGCAAGAATCGATCTGTTTTTATAAGAATTATCGGCAACCTTCACACCAAAAAAGCAAGAAAGAGAATATTTAAAGAGTGGATCATGTATTCTTCGTGTGTTCGTTTGGCTGTAAGATTTTGTTAAATTACTATCTTTTTCAATTGTTCTAAAAGTTAATGAAATAAAATCTACCTCTATTTGGGCTTTCTTCCGAGGGGAAAAAATCAGTCAAAACAAAAATTACAGAATGATAGCACAGAGTTCATTAGAAAAGGTTTGTTTTTCTAATTAGGGTTTGTTATAACTTTTCCTGCTCGGTAAATGTATAATATGTAGTGAAACATCGCCTTGTTTTGGCATGAAACAATTTCTCATGTAAATAAATTGACATTACATCCTTTATTGTAACCTCGAATTACTAAACATTGTCGCTCTTTAATAAATATAACTTAACGTGGACTTTTCTATTGTGGCACACACAGGTCAGATGTTTCCATTCCTTTAAATTTACTGCAGAAGAAAAGAATCCTCTACACCAGCGTTTCTTAACCTTTTAGAGATCCTGCACTCCTTTAAAACATCTTAAGGAGCCTCGCATCCTTTAGAGCATCTTAAAAAACCTCACACCCTTTATCTTCTATCTCGCAAAACATGCCAGAAATGCTCGGAAGAGATACAAGTTTATTTTGAGAAAATTTTATTTACAAAATGCGACTGAGGTTCGGCATCTAATTTATGTTGTCAATGTTATATTTTGCACAAATACACGACTTATGTGTAGTATATATTGTTTATGATGATACGAGTTCTAAAATATCTGGCATGTCTCGCACCCCTGGAAGGAAAGTCTCGCACTCCTGGAAGGAAAGTCTCGCACCCCTGGAAGGAAAGTCTCGCACCCCTGGAAGGAAAGTCTCGCACCCCTGGAAGGAAAGTCTCGCACCCCTGGAAGGAAAGTCTCGCACCCCTGGAAGGAAAGTCTCGCACCCCTGGAAAGAAAGTCTCGCACCCCTGAAAGGAAAGTCTCGCACCCCTGGAAGGAAAGTCTCGCACCCCCTGGGTAAGAAGCACTGTTCTACTCACAAGCGTAAATAAACGACATAACGTCCACAACAAGACAACCAGCACATATAGGTCAGCAGAAGTGAGAAATCATGGTAACGTGTGTGTAGCAAACCCCTTGTCGGTGTTGTAATGATGAAGGTGTGTTGCATAGTTAGGGTATCTCCAGTGTTGCAAGGATATACTCGTAATAATGAAGACTGGACGAATGTTGGAAAATGGTCAACTCGACCGACGCAGTGTTGTGTATCTAGGTCACCTTGCTCGCCAAATGTTGAGGCGCTAGCAAAGGCAATGTTTATCTGGAGTGAGAGTGCAAGGTACGCGAATGGATGGAATGTTCTGTGAGTTGACAAGTAGACTGGACACTCACTCACTCATAGCTGGAAGTCAATGACATAGACTACTGTTGACGTTTTCTTATAATTTAATGGGACGCACACTCCGACAACACAGTTACAGTCACTGGAACAGGTTGACACAAAAATCATCGTATACTTGAAAAATGGGTGACAACATCAAATGGACATTCATGTAGCAGGTGAATACAATAGAACGATAGTAGGCAAGCATTCAATATTCTGGTTGTCTATCGTCTCATGCCTTAACTGATTAATCGCATCAGTTAATGTGAATACATAATCATCAACAATGGTTCACTGTCAGAACCTTCTTCTAGCTAAGTCTTTCAAGCCGTAAATTCAGCCGACTCTCATGACGACAATCTTAAATAGACAAGGAGTGGACTTCAATATCATATAGGTCTGGGTATCGCCATCAGGTAATAAGGCAATCCTGTTCTCTGATCGGTAATCCGAATAGACCGAAAGTGGGATCCAAAATGGCGCTAGTTCCAGTGAGCGTCGCTCACTCTGAAGATGTCTTAAACGTAAGTGAAGGCTCCGTTCATTACTCAAATAATATATTGGGCTTTCCATATCCCATGATAAATGTTGCATATGTCCAATGCATAGTGCTGCTAGTAGAAGAGTCGTCTAAGCACAATCAAGCAAATACACCGGCAGACAGTATAACGTCTGCATATAGTTAGGCCTAAGGCAAGTTCAGTAAATGTTTCTGCTTTACCTTAAGTCCAAAAAAACACTAGCAAATAGCACACGCCATCCCTTGGCGTCAAGAATAACTGTTGGGGGGAATTACGGACATTATAGTCATACTGAGAAAACTTCTCCTTCCCCAAGGATCAACCACCATGACAAAATCTTCGGACTTTTCTTCGTCCGAGCAAAAACACAGTTCGCCATCACGGAAACCTCTCGTCGACACCAAATCGACGCATGCGCAGAAATGCCTCTGACCCCAGAGTTCAGCTCAAAAAATAGGCCGACATAGACATTACAAAGATACAAAGATATAAGACCGAATCACCTTAAATAGTCAAGGAATAAATATAAACTCGGGCCATAAACATTCTAAGCAAGACCAATCTGTTTCTGGCCATACCAGACGCAAACTGACGTAAATCTAGTATTCATACGCCAGGTTGAGACACAAGAGAAGATAACCCATATAACCGAATCTAACATCGACCAATCAGGGTTCTGTCCCGTAAATTATCAAGAAAGTATTTTGATTCTCAAATAAATACTTTTCATCAGACAAAGAGATATTACTTTACATTTGTATGCTTACCAACAGTAATCTGTGCGTCACAGACTACCACACAAAAGAATCTGTGCACAACAGACTACCACACCCCCCGGGGAAAAAAATGAAAATCATTTTTTTTTCATCTGAGAGCAACATACAATAGGCTCACAACGCACGAATAATGCGCAGATGAGAAATATCAGCAATTTATCACGCCAAATTGAGGCAAAGTCGAAATATAGATCGACAGGTGAGAATATATCTCAACATCTCAGAGAAAGTATTTCTCTAAGTATAAACATTTCCAGGGAGGTGTCACCAACGCATACTACAATACTGGCAATGACACAATGCATACAATAATTTCAATCACAATTTAATATTAAGTACCATAAGTTCATGATTGACAAAAGAAAAATCATCAAAGAACTAGCGGGGAATAAAAATTAGTGAACCGCTAAATGTTTATACAATCACTATATCATATATTACAAATGTGTACATATTTTGATATAGAAAAAAAAACTGTTGTAAAGTTAGACATATTAGGAAGTCCAAGATTTAACAGTTAGGTGGAATCATGTGGGCATCTAGACAAAATGTCTGCCATCACATTTTCTGAGCCACGGATAGCTCGCACCGAGAAATGAAAAGATTGAAGAGCAATGGCGTATCGAGTTGATCTCGAGCTCTTCAGGTTTTTACTTTGAATAGCTGTAAGAGCTTTCTGGTCAGTTTCCACTATGAAATGCGCGCCAAGAAGGAATCTTTGAAGTTTGAGAATTGAACAAACCATCGCCAAAAGTTCACGGTCTAAAACCGAGTAATTCTTTTCTGCCGCATTAAGTTTTCGTGAGATATACATTACAGGATGCAGAGTTTCAGAGTACTCTTGCATTAGTGCCGCTCCAATCCCAGTGGATGAAGCGTCACTACGAAGGACAAATGTCTTATCTGTAGTAGGTAACACTAAAATAGGTGGAGTTGAAAACAAAGTTTTAATCTTATCCAAAGAGGATTGGCATTCCTGAGACCAGTGGACCATATTAGGAGACCCTTTCTTTAGTAACGAAGAAAGAGGTGCCATGATAGAGGATAGATTCTGAATAAATCATCCATAAAATTGTATAAGACCTAATAGACTTCTCACTTGCTTTTTAGTCTTATGAATAGAGATGTTAAGTATTTTACTGGTATTATGGTCCTCTGTCTTTAGGAAACCATGACCGACACGGTGACCTGGGAAAGAAATTTCGCTAAAACCAATACAGGCTTTAGAGGGTTTCGCTGTCAACTTATGCTCGCGTAAGGTAGACAGTAATTCACCTAACCCCAAATAGTGATCTTCCCAAGTATCACTGAAAAGACAGATGTCGTCTAAGTACGCAATGACATCTGAACGATGAGATAGGATTCGACGCATCATGCGTACGAATGTAGCTGGGGCGTTCATAAGGCCGAAAGGCATGAAATTCCATTGAAACAAACCCCTAGGTGTAGAAAAAGCAGTAAGAGGTTTGGCGTGTTCAGCTAAAGGAACTTGCCAATATCCCTTAGACAAATCAAGTTTAGTGAAGAAATGGGATTTAGAAAGCCTAGTAAGTAGCTCTTCTAGTAAAGGCATAGGTTCAGCATCGAACTTCGTAACTTGATTCAGTTTGCGATAATCAACGCAAAGACGTATGTTATTGTCTTTTTTCCGAACAATAACCATCGGCGAAGAATATGCAGAACTGGATGGTTCGACTATTTTTAATTCTATCATCTCATCCAACTCTTTCTCGACCTGTGCTTGAAAATGTATAGGGATAGGATAAGGTCTGACCCTAATAGGATTATGGTCAGTTAGAATAATGTCATGTTCAATGACATGGGTATGTCCAGGAATGTCTGTAAGGACATCCTGAAATGTTTGTAACATTGACGAGACTTGTCGCTGTTCTGCCATAGATAAATTAGGAGAAACAGTAACGTTTTTCCATGATTCACTAGAATGAAGTGGAATCACTGGAAGAGGGAGATTTACATCCGAGAAACTTGTTTCCTCATCCTGTATTACTGACAGGGATGAGTACTGTCCATGTGGGACTGGAGAATCGTCCGTTGCCTGGAAAATAGGCAGCAAATAATCCGGACGTTCATGGAATTCCGTAAGCATGTTGATGTGGAAGGTTTTATGCTTCCCATCAATATCGACAATATAGTCAACATCGGAAATTTTCGAGATTATATCGAACGGACCTTTCCATGAGATAAGAAGTCTGTTTTCCCTACAAGGTAGCAAAACATATGCTTTGTCCCCAGGACAAAGTTGTCGTAAGGTTCTCTTCTTATTGGAAATTGCCTTGCCTTCTGTTTGGCAAATTCAGAAGAAGAAGTTGCTAATCTGCATGCTTCGATAATCTTGTGTCTAAGCGCGATGACATATTCGTAAGAAGATTTTGTGTCATCATTAATATTATCAGCGGTTATAAGATCATGAAGCAAAGACATAGGGCCGCGCGGTCGCGCGCCGAAGACAAGTTCAAAGGGAGAAAATCCTGTATGTTCATTGGGAACCTCTCTGTACGCAAAGAGGGCTGCGGGCAAAACCCTATCCCAATCTTGAGGATGATCCTCAGTTATCTTCCCTAGTAAGTTTTTGAGTGTTCTGTTTAGACGTTCCACCATCCCATTAGACATGGGGTGATAGATACTACTCAATGATCTATCTATCTGTAGAGTAGACATTACTTGAGACATGGTATCCGATATTAGTTGGGTGCCATGGTCTGATAATATTTCTCCGGGGAATCCCAGACGAGAAAATATGATCCAAAGAGCGTCTGCAATATCGGCAGTGGAAATGCTCTTTAGAGGGATAGCCTCTGGCCAACGTGTGCACATGTCAACACACGTTAAGATAAACTGATGTCCTCTGGCAGATTTGATCTTAAACGGACCAATAATGTCTATTGCCATTTTCTGAAACGGCCGAATAGGAATATCTGCAGCCTGAATAGGTGCAGCATGGCGTGGACCTTTGGATTTGACTTCTTGACATACCTTACAAGATCGGCAATAAATCCGTATGTCTTTGTTTACGAAAGGCCAAAAGAAAGCCGCAAGAACTCTTGACTTAGTACGGGAAAAACCCATATGTCCAGCACACTGAGAGTCATGAGCGTGCTGCAAAACTTTAACTCTCATATTCTTGGGTACAAGAATCTGAGAATGCATGGACTTAGTAGAGTCTTGGACCATACGCACAAGTACGCCATTCTTCATTGTAATCCAAGATTTTCGATTTGTATCTTTATTTGGATCACCTTTTGTTGCAAGAGTGAAGAATTTCTTTAGAGTGGGATCATCTTCTTGCTGTTTTATAAATGAGTCACGAGAAATTACCAAGGAATCATCTTGGTTATGCACTTCAGCATCTTCAGTAGATGAAGTTTGAGGCATATTGAGAGCTTGTGCTCTTGTGACTACTGCATTAGCAGTTTGGATATTTTGATTTTCCCAAGCAGCAATTTGTTGCGGAGTGCATTCTTTGACTCCGTGAATACGACCGATGATGAGATCAGCGATCGGATTCGGCAGAAGACATGCGTGCACATCTCCCGTAAAGAAAGGAGTAGCAATATTGATGATAGCAGTAGAGTACTTCTCTAAGGTGCCGCCAAATGTTACACATTTGACTACTTTGCCTGTGGCACGGGAAGGATCTACGAGTGACTGCCTAACACCAATGGTGGTGCATCCAGAATCAAAAAGAATTGAGACTGGGCTATCATTTACTAGACCTTTATGTAAGACAAGAGATCCTCTTCCATCATGCGCGACTGACGCAGGAAGAGCCGGGAGAGGGTGACCACAACTTAAAGTAGACACCGTAGTTGGTTCGAATAATGTTTTGCATTGGGGGCATTGAGATGCTCTCCCAAAATCAAAAGCAGAACATGCCATATTATTAGAGTTTTTATTATCATTAGTCTGATTACAGGCTTCATGGGACTCTTGCTGTGCAGAGTTTGCCTGATAATGTGATTTATGTCCTCTGTATTGAGATCTACCTCGATTATTATTGCCTCTCCAATTATTATTGTTTCCTCTATTGTAACCCCTATTTGGGTTTGAGTCATAGTTCTCATGGTTACAATTATTATGTTCATTATAATGAGTATCTCTGTAATTATGGTCTTGTTGTCTCCATGACGGATAACTTGGATAGTTCCTATAATGACTTCCTCTGCGGAAATTTCTATAATTGTGGCAACCCCTGTATCGAGGGCTGTCGCCTCGTCTCCAGTTCCTCGAAGAAGAATCTTGAAATGATTGATTACCTTGTTTTTGATAATTATTATGGTTACCCTTTTTATCAAACTTGTTTTGTGGTCCTTGAAATTTGTGTGAGTAATTAGGATTGTATGGTGTTGCTGAAGCAACTGGCATACTTTCCTTAACCTTAGCGTTGCTAATAGTTACGTCAGGGTGTGCAGTGACATATTGGGTACAATATTCTTCCATTTGTTTTAGAGTTTTGGGTTTACGCTCATGTAGGAATTCAAGGAATGGTTTATTTACACATGACATAATCTTGTCTCTGAGCAACAAGTCCATAAGGGCTTCATATGTCTTTTCTGTTTTGGACAGCTCAATCCAACGTGTAAATGTAAGACGTGCCTTTGCAATGAATTCTGAGAATTCTACCCCTGTTTCAGGTACCATTGTCTTAAACAAAAGACGGTAACCTTCCTCTGTCAATTGATATTTTTTTAATAAGGCTGCTCTGATAACATCATAATTATCCTGGTCAGCCTCTTCTACCAAGCTTAAACTAGTCAGAGAGTCACCTCTCAGTATCTCTGACAACTGATTAGCATATTGTGATCTATCCACATTATGAGTTCGACAAGAACGTTCAAACCTATCCAGCCAAAATGTTATATCGTCACTGGACGGATTAAATGCTGGTAGTTTGACCTTATAAATAAAAGGTTTACCATTACTACCAGATGACTGATTACTCATATTTGTCAATTTTAATTTTTCTAACTTAAATGCTAAGAGTTTTTCATCATGTTCCATCTTTGCTTTTTTCTCTCCTCCGTCTCTTTGTTTAGCTGCATTTGAATCTTTCTTTCTTCTGATTCTCTGTCTAATCTTTTCTGTTCAGCTTCTCTTTGTAATCTTTTTTCTTCAGCCTCAGCTTCTCTTTCTAATCTTTTCTCCTCAGCTTGTTTTTCTAATCTTTTCTCCTCAGTCTCTCTTTTTTCTTTTTTTCATTTGCAACATGAGTTTCCTTTCATCTGCCTGCATCTGCAATCTTGTATTCTCAGCCTCTATTTTCTTTTGTTCAGCTTCTGCTTTCCTTTGTTCAGCTTCTGCTTTTTCTTTTTTTTCTTCCGACTTCAATGCCTTGGCATATTCAGTCGTAGCAAAAACTCTCAACTCCTCAGGAGGTACTTTAAGGGCTTTCCCTTGCTCAATAAAGAAGTCTAAAGTCGCCATAATGTTTAACAATATGTGACTAGTTACCTGAAAAAGTCAATGAACGCAAGTTTTAATAAACTTGAATAATTAGCTCACAATTTATCCCAATTTCTGTGGGAGACAATCCTTTAGTAAGGTCTTGTATACTCACTTGTATAATAATAATAATGCTAATAATAAACTATCAGTTTATTCTATACCACAAGTGCACTACACATAGTGTATGATCAAATATACCTTATATAGCATATGTCAACCAACAACATAAACAAAGGACAATCAAGAAAGACAATATGAAAACATTCGCAGAAATCAAATAAGTTAAATAGGAAAACTGAAGAAAATTATCACAGAACCTGTGATGACAACTGCGAGGAAATAAACAACACAAATGACGCCACAGTGTATAAATATAAAGTTGTATAGAACTAAATAAAAGGAAAGGGGAGACCTACAAGTACGAACAAGTCAAAACAAAAACTGAAAAACAGAAAAATATCACAAAAACAACGATTGTACAGGTCATCACAACTAACAAAAATAGCAACAAATGTTGCATGCAAATTTCCAATTAAGAAAATTGCTCCTACTGAACGCTATTATAAGACCTCTATGACGTGGTATATCTTATAATAGTCACCTACCCAACCGAACCCGCAGACAAATACACAACAATATTACATGTAAACATTTAAACATAAATATATTTATATCATGTAATGGAATGTAATGTGTTGCGAACAAGGCTCAGTTATTATCACACAATAGTACTGACAATTAATTAATAATTTATCCTGGCCTTAACTATTACAATGTTCAACAATGAGCAGTGCATGAAGATCCACCGTTGATATTTCCTATCGCTATAATAAGTAGGACTTCTCAATTCGGCTGCACTGTACTTTTTGCTAACACATTTAAATATTCGATCCAAACCTGCTGTGTAATGATGTCTGTACAATGTCAACAATGTCTGTTCGACAAGCGCTGACCTAGTTACTGTATACGCTTGATAGGTCACGTGAAAAACAATGCTGACGTATTGTAGACTTGTACTGCTGGTGTGTCGTATCAGGCATCAAGCAACAATCAGTAGTTGACTTCTAAATCTTGTCCACTGCGAAGGTTAGACCCAGAAATCTGGCCACCAGTGTAGCAAACCCCTTGTCCGTGTTGTAATGATGAAGGTGTGTTGCATAGTTAGGGTATCTCCAGTGTTGCAAGGATATACTCGTAATAATGAAGACTGGACGAATGTTGGAAAATGGTCAACTCGACCGACGCAGTGTTGTGTATCTAGGTCACCTTGCTCGCCAAGTGTTGAGGCGCTAGCAAAGGCAATGTTTATCTGGAGTGAGAGTGCAAGGTACGCGAATGGATGGAATGTTCTGTGAGTTGACAAGTAGACTGGACACTCACTCACTCATAGCTGGAAGTCAATGACATAGACTACTGTTGACGTTTTCTTATAATTTAATGGGACGCACACTCCGACAACACAGTTACAGTCACTGGAACAGGTTGGCACAAAAATCATCGTATACTTGAAAAATGGGTGACAACATCAAATGGACATTCATGTAGCAGGTGAATACAATAGAACGATAGTAGGCAAGCATTCAATATTCTGGTTGTCTATCGTCTCATGCCTTAACTGATTAATCGCATCAGTTAATGTGAATACATAATCATCAACAATGGTTCACTGTCAGAACCTTCTTCTAGCTAAGTCTTTCAAGCCGTAAATTCAGCCGACTCTCATGACGACAATCTTAAATAGACAAGGAGTGGACTTCAATATCATATAGGTCTGGGTATCGCCATCAGGTAATAAGGCAATCCTGTTCTCTGATCGGTAATCCGAATAGACCGAAAGTGGGATCCAAAATGGCGCTAGTTCCAGTGAGCGTCGCTCACTCTGAAGATGTCTTAAACGTAAGTGAAGGCTCCGTTCATTACTCAAATAATATATTGGGCTTTCCATATCCCATGATAAATGTTGCATATGTCCAATGCATAGTGCTGCTAGTAGAAGAGTCGTCTAAGCACAATCAAGCAAATACACCGGCAGACAGTATAACGTCTGCATATAGTTAGGCCTAAGGCAAGTTCAGTAAATGTTTCTGCTTTACCTTAAGTCCAAAAAACACTAGCAAATAGCACACGCCATCCCTTGGCGTCAAGAATAACTGTTGGGGGGAATTACGGACATTATAGTCATACTGAGAAAACTTCTCCTTCCCCAAGGATCAACCACCATGACAAAATCTTCAGACTTTTCTTCGTCCGAGCAAAAACACAGTTCGCCATCACGGAAACCTCTCGTCGACACCAAATCGACGCATGCGCAGAAATGCCTCTGACCCCAGAGTTCAGCTCAAAAAATAGGCCGACATAGACATTACAAAGATATAAGACCGAATCACCTTAAATAGTCAAGGAATAAATATAAACTCGGGCCATAAACATTCTAAGCAAGACCAATCTGTTTCTGTATTCATAATGCCAGGTACACAAGAGAAGCCCAAACCGAATCTAACATCGACGTAAATTATCTAGTATTCATAGACAAATAAGCCAGGTTGAGACACAAGAGAAAGATAACCCAAAGGAAGCAAAGAAATATAACCGAATCTACCAACATCGTACCAATCAGGGTTTTTCTTTCCCGTACCAAATCAGGGTTCTGTCCCACAAAACAGAATTACAGTGTGTCAATAATATCTTATCAAAGAAGCAAAGTATTTTTAAGATTTCTCAAATAAATACTTTTCATATTTTTTCTTGAGACACTAGGGGTGATGTGGTCAGCATCACACCGGCTGCCTTAACCTACCCAGAGTTGCTCTGGTACCCAATTCATGAGGCTGAGTCGACCCCATAGCCGTTTACACTCAACAATATCCCACTTCAACTGGGGATCGAACCATGGACCACCGAGCTAGAAGGCCAGTGCACTAACCACTGCGCTACCGCGGTTCACAGCAGAGAAATACCATATTTGTACTGAGTCATCATCATCATTTTCCTGTGTGCTTTCTATGCTTCCACCACTACAACTGACACCCCCCCCCCCTTTGCAGGACGCTGTACCAAGCATTCACATACTTTTACAGCAGTGGTTGCTATGATCATTTTTTTTTACATTATGAGGTTGCCAACCTCATGCACAACTTCATATTAGTCGCCTTGTACGACATGCCTGAGGGAGATATCTGTGCTGCGTATTTGCTATAAATACCACACACATTAACTTATATGAAAAACACACAAAAAAAAGAGATAATGTTTCTGGGAGAAGCCACTAGCGTAACCATGAGAGACCAATTGGCAGAATCTCCTAATGTAACTTGGTAACTTGGGGTGACGAAATGAGAGAATTTCCTAATGTAACATTGAGAGGTAAAGTGAGATAATCGCCTAATGTAAAAGTGAGAGAAGGTTCTAATGTAACACTTGGAGATAAAGTGAGAGAACCTTCTAATGTAACACTGGGAGACAACGTGAAAGAATCTCTTTATGTAACATTGAGAAACAACGTGAGAGAAGGGCCTAGTGTAACACTGAGAGACGAAGTACGAGAATGACTTAATATAACATTAAGAGACAAAGGCAGAGAAGGTCCTTGTAGTGAAAGGTTTTTCTAGTGTGATGATTGCGATAGAGAAGAAGTAGAATTTCTCTCTAGAAAGTATGAAGTCCCAGTGCCAGAGAAGTACACTGGTATCACAATTGAGTTACGGCTGTGAATACTCTGAGCTGGACAATAGATTTAGGCTTCAGAAGTATACTGCGCCACTTTTGCTATAGTAACCTTAAGTGATAATATAATTAAATTAGAAAAAGTAACTCAAAATTTAACAGTTAAAAATTTAACGAGTCAAATGAGTACAATTTCATAATTTATTATGTACATCTATCTAGCCTTGTAATGAGAAATGGGTGTTGGAAGATGGTAAAATGTATGATTATTTATATCTACAAAGTAAAATAAATAATAGTAAAAAGTCTTGGAGGTATCTTCCAATGAAATTATAAAGTCTGTCACAGTATTTTTGATATCTCTTGCTATCTAGTCTCTAGCTTTTTTCATCATTGACTATCGCTATTGAAACGCTCACAGTGTTTGTAGGATTGGGTACACGTAAACTCAATTTGCATTACGTCACGTCTGTTCGAGGTTTCTGAGACACACTGGTAATCAAGAAGACTTTCCTTCAGCCCGCCCTATAACTACGGGCGACTAAAGTGTTGAAGATTGTTTGACCACTCGGCTCCAGTTAGCAGGATCAAAGGTCCTCAAGTCTTTAGTTGATACTTGATCACGAACTCGATCAGACACTCGATCATGAGCTCGATCAGGAACGATCATAACACCTGGAACAAAAGGTAATGGGTGGCTATGGTGTTCCAACAAGCTCACCTACTACTGATGTTCATGAGGAGACCATGTCTTCAGTGTTTGTATATAAATGAATGATTCATGGTAGTATGTTACAGAGATAGCATGATAAGATAGTGTCTGCTGTGCAGAAGATAACAAAATACATGAATAAATCACATGTTATGATACATGGGCCCAATGGGCTGATCACCCGTTGGCTTGTCACACCGATTACGGAAACAACGGCAGATGGATCTATTTGTTGTTGCCCTAAAGACGCCGCTAGGCGTGATGGGAAACTACAGCAGAGAAAATCAATCTGCTGTTGCCCTTAAGACGCCACAAGGCGTGATGGCCTCTGACTGCTTGGTCGGTCTTTGGCTAAGGACGGAAGAAGAAGAAGATGATACATGGGTAAGATATAACATTTGCCTTCCACTTATGGATGCCAAGTCACTTATGTACTTGCTGGTATGTCGTAAGCTTCCAGGCAAGAACTAGCCATGATATACGAGGGGTGTTCAGAAAGTAATGCACCACATCGTTTTTCTCAGGAGCTGTTTATTCAAAAAGCATGAAATTTATATACAATATACATGGATATGTCATGTAAACATTGGTATTATTCAACATAATCCCCATCAACTTGTACGGCTTTATGCCAGCGTGAAACAAGTGCATGTATTCCTAGCCCGTACCAAATTTTGTCTTGATCATGTAGCCATTTCTTCGCTGCATGAATCACTCTTTCATCATCTTCAAACCTTGTCCCACGGAGTGCATCTTTAAGTGGACCAAATAGATGAAAATCAGAGGGTGCCAAATCGGGACTATAGGGTGGATGGGGTAGTACAGTCCAACCCAATTTGGTGACTGCTTCCCGTGTTGCCAGACTTGTGTGAGGTCGCGCATTGTCGTGAAGGAGAAGCAGGTCTGCTGGATTCTTGTGCGGCTGAACTCTGCGAAAACGTTGATTGAGTTTTTTTCAATGTCTTAATGTAAGCTTGCGAATTGATTGTCTCTCCTCTTGGCATAACGTCCACAAGAATCACACCTTCAATGTCCCAAAAGACAGTGATCATGACCTTTCCAGCTGAAGGAATTGTCTTGAATTTCTTTCTTCGTGTTGATTGTGGATGATGCCACTCCATTGACTGTCTTGTTGTCTTAGGTTCAAAATGATGTGCCCAGGTTTTCGTCACCTGTAACGATCTTAGCCAAAAAGTTCTCTCCATCAGCATTGAAACGCTCCAACAATTCAGAAGAAATTGCTTTCCTTTGCAATCGGTGGTCATTTGTGAGACTTCGAGGAACCCATCTTGCGCAAACCTTAGAAAATTCGAGAGTTTTTATAACTGCATTTGCACTACCAATGCTGACTGACAGCTGTAAGGCCAATTGTTGAGTAGTGATTTGCCTATCAGTAAGAATAATGCCCTCAGCACATTTCAACATTTCTGCGTTGGTGGCTGTGGCAGGACGTCCACAGCGCGGCTGATCAAGCAACTCCGTATCTCCACTTCCTGATTCTTTGATTCTCTGAACCCAGCGACTGACTGTACTCCTGTCGACTGCAAAACTTCCATACACATCACATAGACGCTTGTGAATGTTCACAACAGTTTCCTTCTCTGCAACGAGAAATTTTATCACAATTCGCTGCTTATAACGCAAGTTGCTAAAACGCTCCATTTCAACGGTTTATGGCAGCCGTATTATTTGGCCGGTTGCAGTGCAATTTGGTGCACCCATTTGGCACATGCCATATTTGAAGTGTGCAAAATTTCATGCTTCTAGCTTCATTATTAGATGAGAAAAACGATGTGGTGCATTACTTTCTGAACGCCCCTCGTAATTGGCTAACCAATTAATTGTTATGCTTCCTGACAATGCCGGTGGAGGTTATCTCTGGTTAGCGTCACTGGCTTCCTGTATACCCTTTTTATTATGTCTGATACAATCAAATTGTAAACAAAATCTGAAATAAAATGATATTAGTCACACCTATATCTTTAATAACCTTACATACCCTCTGGGATTAATAAGCGCACGGTGAGGCTGTATTTGCTGAAGTATATCTGCCCTGCATGCAGCGTGAAAAAAACTTTTCTTGCAGATACTGTCTTCCAGTCTCTCACTCTGGCGTCTGGATTTTGTGTGTGTGATTTTAAACGGGCCGCTCTGTCCTTATATTTGGGCGACTCTCCCATACGAGAAAGCACAGTCTTGAGTTCGCTTAGATTTTTGTTAAATCTCTTGGTTTGAAGCGATCTGTGCTACTTCAGTACTTGTTTTCTCTTCTTTTCACTACAAACTTATATCTTTCCTTCCTTCCTAGGTATCCTTTCATTTTCCCAATCGGAAGCGTTCATTCTATCCATGTTTTATCGAAATCCGTTGAGGTATAAATTTATAATAATTTCTTAAAGATCATGACCTAACTATTAGCAGATGTGATGACTATGAAATATATTAATTATTTTTAAAATTACTTACATTTATTAATATACTTTTGGAAATCACTCATACTCTATCTCCTTATACGAGGGAAGGTCAAAAAGTAATGCCTCCTATTTTTTATGCATGTAAATACTGCATCGGTGTGCAATTTGTAAATTTAGCAGGATTCCTCAAACACTCTTCTGCACTGTATAGCATTACCAACCTGTTTCAGTAACAGGTGGCACCACTGTAACAGTTTAAAAATGGCTGCCAAAGACATTCGGTTAAAACAACGTTATGTCATAGAATTCCTCAATGCTGAAGGCGAGACCCCAATTAGCATCCACGAACGTTTGAAGAATGTTTATGGAGATTCAACAGTGGATGTTAGCACTGTCCGACGTTGGGTACATCGTTGTGACGAAGCTGAAGTAGGTCAATCCTCAATGGCTGACTCAAAGCGGACTGGCCGTCCATCTACCGCAGTGACTCCACACAACATTCATCGAGTTGATGACATCATTCGTGGTGACCGTCGGGTAACACTGGATGAACTTTCTTCCATGTTGTCCATTAGTAAAGGCAGTGTCCAGAACATCATTAAAGACCTGGGTTATTCAAAAGTTTGTACACAGTGGGTACCCAGAATGTTGACAGACAGACACAACATCGCCGACAAGAAAGAAGTTCAAAAGTTCATCATCTGTAGGGAAAGTTATGGCCTCCGTGTTTTAGGATGAGAAGGGTGTGATTCTTCTCGACTTCTTGGAACAGGGAAACACGGTGAATGCAGACCGTTACGTTGAAACTCTGAAGAAGCTTAGAGGTCGTCTTCGGCGATTTTACCCATTAAAAGATCAGAGAACTGCACTACTGTTGCACGATAATGCCACGCCACACACCGCTAAACGCACCATTGATGCGATTGCAGAATTTGGCTGGACATTATTACCACATCCCCTTTACAGTCCCGATCTTGCACCTTCTGACTTCCATCTGTTTGGACCACTGAAAGAAGCTCTTCGCGGACATCACTTTGAGGACACCGAGACCCTTAAACGCGCCGTACGCCAGTGGTTTAGGAAAAAAAAAAAACTGTACGGCTTTGACGAAACGCAAATCCCCAACGTTCACCAAAGCAAGACCAACCGAGTTGTCCCTTCACCCTTATATCGCTGTGTGTCGCGTTACACATTTTCACAAACAAAGCAAGTGGTACCAAATTTTGCCACAGTCCTAATGTAAACTTGAGAGACAAAGTGAGATAAGGTCCTAATGTAAACTTGAGAGGCAACATCAGCGAACGTCCTAATGTAACACTGAGAGACAAAGTTAGAGAATCTCCTAATGTAACATTGAGAGTCAAAGTTAGAGAAGGCCTTAATGTAAACTCGAGAGACTATTCCTTTTGTCCATTGTCCTAGTGACACGCATCGCTTGTTTTTGTTTACCCTGCCGTTAACGTAACCTTGATAGACAACGCGAGAATTTAAAACTCCGAAAAGTTGACAGGAGCAGCGCCATCTATCGACCACAAAGGGAGACAAAGCAAACCGAAAAAATAAATAGAAAGTTTAACAGTCTCGTTTGATTGAGGTACTTGCTTTGTGGAAAGGGTGCCATAGGGAGAAAGATGATATGACGGCATTAACGAAATCTTTATGACGCCTGGAATGACGCCAACCCAGGTAGCGCACCTTGTTAATCCTTACTACATTCGTAGAGCACAAAATCGCGGGCATATGATTTCTAGGTGTTTTACAAGTTGTTGTTCTCTTTCATGTAATCCTGACGTTTCTATCATGTGATTCTGGACATTTCTTACATGTGATCCTGGTGCGTGTCATGTGATACTGGACGTTTCCGTTATGTGATCCTGGACGTTTCCGTTATATGATCCTGGAAATTTCTTTCATGTGGTTATAGACGCTTCTTTCATTTCATCTTAGGTGTTTCTTGATTCTCAGTGTTTCTTTAATATGATCTTGCATGTCTCCTACATGTGATCCTGGACAATTTGTACATGTGATCCAGGACATTTCTGTACACGTGATCCTAGAAATTTCTTACATGTTATCCTAGACATTTCTTACATGTGATCTTGGACGTTTCTTACATGTGATCCTGGACATGTCTTACATGTGATCCTGGACGTTTCTTACATGTGATCCTAGACATTTGTTACATGTAATCCTAGATATTTCTTACATGTGATCCTGACATTTCTTACATGTGATCTAGGACATTTCTTACATGTGATCCTGGACGTGTCTTACATGTGATCCTGGAGGTTTCTTACATGTGATCCTGGACACTTCCTACATGTGATTCTGGACATTTCTTACAGATGATCCTGATATTTCGTACATGTGATCCAAGACATTTCTTATATGTTATCCTTGACATTTCTTACATGTGATCCTGGACATTTCTTATATGTGATCTGGACATTTCGTACATGTGATCCTAGACTTTTCGTACATGTGATCATAGACAAATCTGACATGTGATCCTGGACATTTCTTACGTGTGATCCTGTACATTTCTTACATATGATCCTGTACATTTCTTACATGTGATAGGGACACATCTTACATGTGATCTGGGACATTTCCTACATGTGATCCAGGACACATGTGATCCGGGACACCTCTTACATGTGATCCTAGACATTTTTTTACATGCGATCCGGGATACCTCCTACATGTGATCCTAGACATTTCTTACATGTAATCCTAGATATTTCTTACATGTGATCCTAAACATTTCTTACATGTAATCCTGGAAACTTCTTACATGCGATCATGTACATTTCTTACATGCGATCCTGTACATTTCTTACATCATCATCTCATCATCTCAGCCCGTAACCCGTCATGGGTCGTAGGGGTGCCATGGTGGAAGCATCAGCAGACAGGGTCCTCCACTGCTCTCTATCCTCAGCAATGCGTACAAGTGTGGAAAAACCGTGTCCTGCCCATTCTTTGATGTTATCAGCCCAGGATTTTCTTTGCCTTCCTCTTCTCCGTTTACCTTCGACTGTCCCCTGAAGGATCGTTTTCGAAAGGGAGTCATGACGAGTTACATGCCCAAACCAGGCAAGCTTTCGATGTTTCACTATTGACAAAAGTTTACTTGCCATAAGCCTTCATGCCAGACTCGATCGAAGGCTTTTGTGAAATCGATGAAGTTATGGTATAAATCGTGTTGATGTTGGAGATGTTTTTCGATAAGTACTCTAATATTGAAGATTTGTTCTGAGGTACTTCTTTTTGGTCTAAAGCCAGCCTGTTCCTCTGACAAGATTTCTTCTGATTTCTGTTTTATTCTGTTCAAAAGTATCCTTAACATCACCTTACTTGGATGACTAATAAGGCTAATGGTTCTGTAGTTCTTGCACATTTTTAGATTTCCTTTCTTTGGAAGCGGTATTACTAATGACTGCGTCCATTCTTTTCTTACATACGATCCTGTATATTTCTTACATGTGATCCGGGACACCTCTTCCATGTGATCCGGAACATTTCCTACATGTGATCCTGGACATTTCTTACATGTGATCCTAGACATTTCTTACATGTGAACCTAGACATTTCTTACATGTGATCCTGGACATTTCTTACATGTGATCCTGGAAACTTCTTACATGTGATCCTGGACGTTTGTTACATGTGATCCTAGACATTTCTTACATGTGATCCTGACATTTCTTACATGTGATCCTGACATTTCTTACATGTGATCCCGGACATTTGTTACACGTGATTCTAGGCGTTTCTTACATCATGGGGCCGAGAATATTTTTTTTGAAAAGGGTACCCTGTACACCCTGTATATGTTAGCTGTCTTGGTAAAGCCTGGATGTTGGGAATCGACTGACAGAAATGTAACATATGCACGTAGTGGCCTAATATCGGCACTATTCGTGCACACAAACTGATGACAAAACTACATCATTTGTTAGTTAAGTATGTTATTGTTGTTTCCAACTATTATTAATTTCTACTCATATGTGTGATATGAATTTAATTGTAGAAAGCGTAATTTTTCACTCATTTTAATTTTTTTTTTTAACTTCCAAATTTTCTCTTTTGCAAATGTTCTTGTCAGGTTAAATTGCGATGAGGTGGGTTTTTTTTACCCCGCCAATATGATTAACGACTTCAGATATTTTGGGTTGCCGGTCTTGATAATGGAAAAGTCACTGGAACACCAAATGGAAGTAAATTAAAATTAAAGCCTTTTTTAACGTTTCATACAAAACTCGAACGAAATATCCATCTTTTAACAAAGCTAATCACCCAGACATTTTCTTATTGAACTATTCCTTCCTCCCCCCACCCGGATTCCCCTGTTTTCAGTGACACTATAATTCGTGACGTGGGTGATTCGTTCATATTTTCCTCAATTATTTAATGTCTGGTGTTTTCAAGGCATAAAATCCCATCCGCTGCAGACCCAAATAGAACAGTCCCAACTAAGATGGTTTGGCCATGTCTGCAGAATGGGAGAAGATCGGCTACCACGACAAGCATTGGAAACAAAGAGCCAGGGATCCAGACCTCCAGGAAGACCCAGAGTCCGCTGGGAGGACAACATTAGACAATCTTTGAAGGACCGAGGACTAGAATGGAACCAGGCCAGGAAGAAGACAGCTGATAGAATGGTCTGGCGCTCTCTCTTCCAAACCTCTACACCTCACGGTAGAAGGGGAACGACTAAGTAAGTAAGTAAGTAAGTTTTTTTTTTTTTTTTTTTTGCGTTCGTTCGCTAATACTCGAGGCGAAATCTCAGGTTATTATTTTATGTCAAACCTGACATTGATTTTACGTGAGTATCCCTTTATTTCTTGTACAGAGACAGGTGTCCCTCGCCATTCAGGCAAATACTCGCCGATTTCGGAGGTACCCATTGCAGCTGGGTCGGCTCAGGAGCCGCCAGTCCATGATCGACGACACTCTTCAAATGTCCTCGCCAGGTCTCGAGTTAATCCAGTCCAAATCCCGGTCGACGAAAAATCCTCAAATGCCGTCGCCCGGGTTTGATCCTGTATCACCCGGTCGCCAGAGCGGTGTTGTAACCACTACGCTAGCGCGGCTCCCGTCTGGTGTATTAATACTTCCCTCTCTTATTTAATGTCTGATGACTTTGCTTAGTGTGGGGCTTATGGCTTTCATATTCTATAGTAAATTATGTGTATACAAAATGACACCAAATCTTTTGCACTGCTTGTACTGCATGAAGCTAGCACAGCAGCATGTCCTCATGAAGCGTGCACCAAGCAAGCGCATGGGCTTACAACGATGGTTTCTATGGTAATTAGTTTTATTAAGTGGCCGTATGTGTGAGTATATATATCTCGCTTAGACAATCTGTTTGCCTATTACTTACTTCTCTCCGATTCTCTCAAGCCAGCTATAAATCTATAAACATATCCATCATCATACACAACTTTTCGTTGCCATGCGACAGTTAAAAAGGCTTGCTAGCATCCGTAATATTTAACTACGGCAACAACTTCTAGCGTGTTCCTACCTTTTTTGTCACCTCTATTCTGCCAATATTTCATTCTTCAGGTTAAGGTTCGTCAATCCTTCGTCGCGAATTATTTATGCCCCGAAAGCTGCCTCCTCGAAACTAACAAGGAAGCATTTGAAGCTCACAAAGGTTGAATAATTGAAAACGACGTTGAAGAATTTGTCTACAAGTGCCAGTGACAATGATAAACTTGAATGAAATCTTCCATTTTCATTCATCTGACCGTACTCAACTTGTGTAAGTCACAATAAAAAAGGCTGTTCAGGGCTTTAGAGTCAGCTATGAACTAATCGAAATCTTCTCGTCTGGTCAAGCAAACTTTTGCTGGCAAGATGACGAGAAAAGACTAATTTACAGACGCGAGATAAACAGAATGCTATTTCAGGAGAAATGATGAGCGCAGTCGTTAAGTCACGAAACGTTTAAGCCACTGCCCAAAAAATGTGATACATCAACCACAGTTTTACATTCAAGTAAAAGACATTCATAGATAAAGACACTGATAAGTATTACTATTATCATCATCATTTTTCTTTTTGCTTCCTATGGAGCATGGAACTGATCCCATTTCAGGAAGTCTGTACAAAGCATTAAAACGCTGCTGTCGCGGTGGGTTTTGTAACAATCTGTTTTACATGGTGTGGTTGGTAACCCCATGTACAATCTAATATTAGTCGTCTCGTGCGACATACTAAGAGAGCGGTAGTTCTATTTTTTTTTTTTTAATCTCCTTATAGACCCCCCCCACCCCCCCCCCCACCCCCGGGAACAACACGGGGCACTGCTAAATATACTTTTCTTAAATTACTTAAGGATTTAGCCCCATGAATTGGGTACCGGAGCAACTTCTGGGAAGGTTAAAGGCGGCCAGCATGATGCTGACCACATCACCCCTAGTGTGCCGATGGTTAAGAAAATATGGGCCCAACACCATATTCCCAATATGCCTCAATGGATGTGTAACGGGATCCTTTACCTTTACCTTTTACTTAAGGATTTAGTTTGCTCTGGTTTGGTTTGGTTTGGTTTGGTTTTAACGACCATCTTCATTGTTCACGAACAACTCCATAAGGGTTCCGACCTGCTCCCTTAGATCAGACAAGGAGGATGTCAGGAGTCCCTGATGAGACAAAGATAGAATAGAGAACTAAAGCTCCCTTGGACATTATGAGGACGTGTTATTGTCATCATGTAATACACGTTGCTACAGAAACCAGCGCTACAAGAGAATGTGAATGCTTTGTGCAGGCAAGTGGACATTGGTGGCTCCATCTAATCTATATTTTTGAACGTCTGTCGGTTTGTCCCTCTACAGAAACAGGGAACGCAACTTTTTTTTGTAATGAAAGCTAGACATTAATTGTATTGTTTTCCTTAACATTACTTTTGCGTCAGTATATCGCTGAATTTCCCGTTTTTTGTCTTTTTTTAAAATGATTCAACAAGATCAGGGGTCGTAATTTTTTCTAGTTCGTCTACTTTTAGTCTTCATTATCGCACACAGCAAGTGAAAGATACAATGGAAGAAATGATTGGAATAGGTGTTCTCTGAGTGAGAGGTATAAGGTAATTGGGGTAGATGTTCTGGGAGTGAGAGGTATAGTGAAGTACATGATTGGAGGTGTGAGGGCTAATGGAGGACATGACTGTGTGGCCGTCTGACCGACCACTTGAGCATTTATTCGTGCTAGAGTCTAGTTATAAATAACTAAAAAATAAAATACCATTCGCCATTAAGAAAAACAAACAAGATTCTTAACTAAAAAAAAAAATAACACGAGATACTAAGGATAGGGTAAAAAGGGGAGAACTCGGCTAGGTCAGCGTTTTGACACAATACACGCTAATCTTACCCGGCAGTCGCCATAGAGACAGCTTCATCACGCTGTAGTAGATGTGTTGGGAGGTAAGAGGGACAATGGAGGAAAGGATTGGAGTAGATGTGCTGAAGGTGAGAGGTATGATGAAGGACATGAATGGAGTAGATGTGCTGGAGGTGAGAAGTATGGTGGAGGACATGATTGAATTAGATGTGGTCGTGAGAGGTTCAGTGGAAAACATAACTGGAGTAGATATGCTGGAGGTGAGATGTATAGTTGTCATTGTGTTAATCCGAGAATTAACCGTGGAGGGTTGGTCCTGGTTGCTCAAGTAATAATGGAGGCTCAGAAGTACCGCAACCAGGTGATACATTAAAAGCTCAGTTATTTATTTATTTTTTTTCACCGGGCAACGCCGGGTATATCTGCTAGTTCTCAAGAAAGAGTGAAAAAGAAAATGATGATATACATTTTTATTTTATTAAAACCCAATAAAAAAAATTCACCGATGCCAATTCTGGTCCTAGTCCAAAGAAAATTACTACAATGCTGCTGCGCTAGTGGTTTTTCTCTGCATAGAGCGTTGTTTTACGTGACGAGGGTGCTAGCCTCACTCACAATTATCATTAGCTTTTTACGAAATGCTTGGCAGGGCGTATCGTTCTGACATACGCTCTCCTATATGGATTCGTGGACTTTATCATCGTGTTTCTTTGTGCTCCTTTCGGAGTATAGAGCCACCGCTGAATCTAGTCCTCTTCCGTTAAGACTGCACCGAGCATTCACATGCTCCTGTAACAGTGGTTTCATTGACAATTTGTTTTACGTGATTAAGCTGTCCATCTCATGCACAACCTTATATTACTAGTGTAAAACTCTGTCATAAGACGGGAATTACATTCAAAAGCCGGACATAAGACGGGAATTACATTCAAAAGCCGGACCTAAGACGGGAATTACATTAAAAAACCGGACCTAAGACGCGTCAACAGTGAGGAATACAGTTAGCGACCCACAGTTAGACTGCTTTTGTCAGGGTCAGCGAACCAGTTCTGACCAAGACCCTACTCCACCTCCAAGTGGTGGTCCTGGAAACAGGCTGCATCACTGCAGTCTGGCTGAGTGAGTAGGGATCGAAGAGGGAAGGCTAACTCGGTCCCAAAAATGCCGTGCTGAAGTCGGATGTGTCGGTCAAAAGGCGCAAATATCGCAGCTCCGCTGTAAACGGACACAACGTAACCAACGTCCTTTTCAGGCCGACAGAAGAAGAAGAAGAAGAAATTCAAAAGCACCAATACCTAACGGCAATTTTAATCATTCAAACGGATTTTAAAAACCACTGTTAATCACCACAGTACACGAACTACGTAGCAGCAGCGAGGATCCTAATGTGTGTATACGGGATCACACATTCTATAAATATTTATGTGCACACCGTCATTTGCGCATTGTTCTTTGGTAAGTGTTACTATTTTCGGGAGAGTACATATAAGGGAAACAATACAATTAATGTCTAACTTTCAACCAAAGTTGCATCCCTTAGCTTTACGCACTGACAGAAAAAGCTGAAATTTTATATATATATGATTCGCATTGTACGAATTGCCTGAGGATTCAGTGGTCCTATTCTTTCTGTGTGTCTTCAGAAGCCCCTGAGAACTACACGGGTCTACACTTGGATGTTAATTATGTGTAGGTTGGGCACTTGTTGGCAGCAGCACTTATTTCATGATCATCCTTCTGTTGCTTGTAGCTACATTTAGTAAAATAGTTTTGATCCTGACTTTAAAAAAGTAAAATCAGACAAATTTCGATCCTCCCGAACATTATTTCGATGGTCAATAACAAGCCCTCGCGAGCATATGGTCTCTGTCCGGCGGACATGTGTAATAGCCACTAGGACCGGAAGCAGACGATTCACGAAGTGCCGGTCTGTCGTCATTATTTCAGTAATACGACTACAAGAGGAAGCAATCAGAGAGAGAAAGGACATGATCATTAGGATTTCCTCCGCTCAAGTAGGCGGATAAACTATCTCCACTTATCTGTCAGCAAGGTGACTACCTCGTTTGGCCGACTGCGTCATCATAATCCTATCTCTACCCTTAACTTTGTCATAGCCATCATAATTCTAACGCTAACTGTTAACTTTTGTCTTAGTCATTATAATTCTAACGCTAACTGTTAACTTTGTCTTAGTCGTCATAATCCTAACTCTACCCGTTAACTTTTTCTCAGTCATCATAATCCTAACTCTACCCGTTACATTTGTCTTAGTCAACATAATCCTAACTCTACCCGTTAACTCTGTCTTAGTCATCATAATTCTAACGCTAACTGTTAACTTTGTGTTAGTCATTATAATTTTAACGCTAACTGTTAACTTTGTCTTAGTCATCATAATCCTAACTCTACCCTTTAACTTTTTCTTAGTCAATATAATCCTAACTCTACCCGTTACATTTGTCTTAGTCAACATAATCCTAACTCTACCCGTTACATTTGTCTCAGTCAACATAATCCTAACTCTACCCGTTAGCTTTGTCATAATCATCATAATTCTATCTATTAACTTTATCTTAGTCATACTTACTTAGTCATTACTCTTCTACTCTGGGATGTAGAGATTTGCCAGTTAGAACGCCTTACTATCCTATCGTCTTAGTCATCACAGTCCTAAAGCTTGCCGTTAAATGTGTCTTAGTCATCGTAATCCTAACTCTTTCTATTAACTTTGTCTTAGTCATCATAACTGTAACTCTATCCATAAACTTGGTCTTAGCCATCATAATCCTATCTCTGTCCATTTGCTTTGTCTTAACAGGTTAGACATTACAAACTTTTCATTTTTAAGAATTGAATTTTTTTTTTTAACCATTAAAAACAAACAAAAAAATAGCATCCTATTGCGCACAGTGGACACACGGCTGTTTGCCAGCGATCTTTTAGTTATTTCCCCTTTTTCAGCGACTGCGCTATTTATAGCTATCGTGTCAGAGGTCACGTGGTAACTTCCTAACTGGGAAAAAAGGTGGCGGATTTTACTTTTGATAGGGCTTAATTAATGTTTTTAGGCTACTTTATTATTATAAATACCGGCTTTAATTTTGCGTAAAGCTAGACTAGAAATGTTAGAGTAAATTTTAGAACAAGAACAAACATTTTATCACAATTAGAACAGAAGATATAATAGTCTGAAATAGTGTAAAATTTACGTTTTTTTAATATTTTGTTATGGTTTGTTTATAATGCAATTTTCACTAAATCGGTCACAATCAACATGCATAACAAATTACAGAAATCAAAAGTAGAAAACCTGCAGAAAATGGATATCAAAGTTTTGTTTTGGTTTCATGCGTCAAACATTAATTATTTAAACATTAAATTGCAAGTCCACATTTATTACCTTAAAATAACACATCCAATTGTCCCCAAAAACGTGAGAGCTAACAATTATCTCAATCATACATCACGATGGTCATGTAAAAATAAGTATGGTCATGAGTAAAACGAAATGTTCAATTTAATAAATAAATAGGTGTATTTAAAAAATACATCTATTATATGATTTCCACACTCTGTTAATTCTGTCAATCTCAAGCAACAACTGCCATAATTTGCTCTAGCCCCAAAATTTCGTTCAATTATCATTCACACTTCCTTTTTTTTATAGGATGAATCTGTACATTCACAGATGGAGAAATTTGTAACAAATGAGTTTCCATTATAAATTTTAATTGTGAAGTTATATTTTTAATACCTCTGGCGCGTCTTTCAATTTTCAATCTTCTCTGTTTTCTCTCCTGTGCCCACGTAAGACCTACTGTTTCCTTCATGGCTATTGCTAATTCTTTGGATATTCTAACTCTACTTTCAATGCCTGCTTTCCTGCAAATTTCCTGACGTGACGTTTCTGAACAACGTTGTAGTTCATGTGCCTGCTGCAGGTCTAATGAATCAGTTGATGTTCCAGCAATATGTTTTCTAACAGTGGAGCAATTGAGATCGCTTACGTTTGTTGGCGTTCTGGTGACTGATGTTTCTCTTCTATGTTTAATTAGTTTTTGTAGTACAATAGGCTGTCCTCTGGTTTTGCATTTTATGATATTCCTTTTTGCTGTTTCTAGTTTTTTTTTCTAACAATGGATGTGAATAGGGGTTCTTCCTTTTGTGTTAGTGGTTGTGAAGGTGGCTTAGTAAGTAACTGTTGTACTGTGATGTCGCTTTTGAAGACAGGCGAGGTGGATGTACTTGTCGTATGTATAACTGACTTGGTAGGTGTAGATGTGGCAACAAAAACTGGCATGCTAGGGTGAGTAGTGTTATCCACCTCCAAATGAATAATGGTATCGCCTTTAATGTGAGCTGGCACATCAAACTCCAGTTGAACAATATCATCACTAATGTGGGCAGGCACATCAACCTCCTACTGTACAGAGCTATCCTGACTACAGCTAAATGACTGACTAGACATGGAGGGGTCAGAAAGAACATTACAGGGGATAGAGCAGCTTTTTGTTTTTAAAACACCAAAAGATGTCTTTGCAACACAA
The DNA here is from genome assembly GCA_024509875.1 of Oreohelix idahoensis. Taxonomy (NCBI): domain Eukaryota; kingdom Metazoa; phylum Mollusca; class Gastropoda; order Stylommatophora; family Oreohelicidae; genus Oreohelix; species Oreohelix idahoensis. Next base: position 74,278 of record JAMPIV010019510.1, on the reverse strand, counting down.
TTGCACAGTTGACATTCACTTATAGTTAAATTATGGTTTTAGTCTTTCCAGACTGTTTTCCGATAGTAACTTGGCTGTTTCAAGACACTTCTCATTATGCCTCCTTTTTGAATTTTGTATTCGTAAGTAACACTTCTTACAAAATATAGTCGAATGCTGTGTGGGTTTATCATCTGATACGTTAATTCCAAACACAAAGAACAGATCATTAACGTAATTTAGAACAGTTCAGCGCTTTCTGAATTGAACGTGTTGTTTTGGAAATTAATGCTCTCTTGCCACAGGCTCTGCACAGTGCACTGGCACAATTCATATGATGCAAAACAGTATGTTCCATTTCGTTGTTATGTAGTATAGTTTACTTGTGTATGTATAAAAGATAGAGGAATATTTGGGACTATCAAGTCTAACACCAGGATGTAGAATGCTTTATCTGTGAATGAAAGAAGATATACAAACAGTTACTTAGAATTCTTTGGCAGCCGTCGTGTGCACAGGATTGTCTACCAAAGAACACTAATGGAACAGTCCTTATCTCACACACAATTAAAAAAAAAAAAAAAAAAAAAAAAGAAAAAAAAAATTCATATTATAAATACAAGATTAACATGACTTGAAAGATAGAACAAAGTATGTAGAAGTAATCTATGTATAGATTTACATGTTTTCTGACGCTTATATACGTAGCTAAATATCATTATAAATGAATGAAAATGCAAAAAAAGATGGTGCTTTACAAAGTTATTTTGTTACAACCTTATTTAAGATTTGTGAGTATCAGGAATGCGTTTACAGTAATTTAAATGCTATAAAATCTGGTGACAATATGCTTGTTCTTGTAATGCCAAACTCACAAAACTGACTACCACACATTCTCAAGATATGAAACCAAAAAAAAAAAGTATGTGGAAATAATCTTTAGCTTCCCTTCGAGAAGTCTTTATAATTATAAACTCAAACGAATGGGCCGATTTTTAGATATTAAATTAATAAAAAGATTACTTATTTTATGAATTTCCTCAAATGATGACGCTGTTTTCAAAAGTCTGTAACTCCGTCAAAACTAATTTCAAACAAATAAAAATGCAATCAAAAATAGAGCAGAGAACAAAGTTATAGTACACAAAAGAATTTTAGCGCTGTGTTTATCCAGAAAGAGTGTGTAATGATTTATATTTTACTGATTTTACACCCACATCAGCTGATTTTCCCCGCCAAAAACTTAAATAGTCTTTTACGGTGCACACGAAAATTTTATACCCGGTGTCAGAATTCCGGTCACCGAAACTAAAAGAGCGCTCTGGTATAGGGCACAAACAGCCGTGTAGGGCACAAACAGCCGTGGACAAGACGTCGGTTGTGGTCAACCGGCGGACAGCGGTGAGAATTTAGGGGGACATATAAAAGTCTATATTCGTTTCTAATTCTTTATACACGGCTGTTTGCCAGCGATCTTTTAGTTATTTCCCCTTTTCCCCCGACCGTGCTATTTATAGCCCACTTGACAGAGGTCACGTGGTCAACTTCCTAATCGGAAAAACATGTGGCGATGTTTACTTTTGATGGGGCTAAATTAATGCTTTTAGGCTACTTTATTATTATAAATACCGGCTTTAATGTTGCGTAAAGCTAGACTAGAAATGTTAGAGTAAATTTTAGAACAAGAACAAACATTTTATCACAATTAGAACAGAAGATATAATAGTCTGAAATAGTGTAAAATTTACGTTTTTTTTATATTTTGTTATGGTTTGCTTATAATGCAATTTTCACTAAATCGGTCACAATCAACATGCATAACAAATTACAGAAATCAAAAGTAGAAAACCTGCAGAAAATGGATATCAAAGATTTGTTTTGGTTTTATGCGTCAAACATTAATTATTGAAAGTTTAAATTGCAAGTCCACATTTATTACCTTAAAATAACACACCCAATTGTCCCCAAAATATGTTTGAATTGCTTTTATGCTACTTTATTATTATAAATACCGGCTTTAATTTTGCGTAAAGCTAGACTAGAAATGTTAGAGTAAATTTTAGAACAAGAACAAACATTTTATCACAATTAGAACAGAAGATATAATAGTCTGAAATAGTGTAAAATTTACGTTTTTTTTTTTTATATTTTGTTATGGTTTGTTTATAATGCATTTTTCACTAAATCGGTCACAATCAACATGCATAACAAATTACAGAAATCAAAAGTAGAAAACCTGCAGAAAATGGATATCAAAGTTTTGTTTTGGTTTCATGCGTCAAACATTAATTATTGAAAGTTTAAATTGCATGTCCACATTTATAACCTTAAAATAACACACCCAATTGTCCCCAAAACATGAGAGCTAACAATTATCTCAATCATACATCACGAGTTCTGATCCAGTCTGCGCAATGTTTTTCTAATATGTGCTGTTTATGAATTGTCTTACTGGGGAATAGCTTTCTGAACAAAGACATATAAGTCTCTATCGATGCTGTTATTGATTCTTTACTAATTGGTTTACTGTGTGATATTTTGTTGTGTACTTTCTCAAATGCTTCTTTCAGTGAGTTGAATTGTTCTTGGGCAATAAAAGCTATGTTAGTTATATCTTGTTTGTCTGTAATTTTCAGTGTTTGTGTAATGATTGCTCTTGTAAGATCTTTATAAACTTTTTGTGTGAGATATCTGTGGCAGTGATTCCCTATAAATGCTCTGCTATTATAAGCCTGTTGTATGATTTTGTGTTTGGCTAGTACCTTGTCCAAGTGTGAGCAAACTGGACCAGACCTAGTACACAGATCTTGAAACTGAAGTTTGGCCAGCGCATCTTGTGCATTTTCAAGTCTAACTTTAAAATTATCTGTCTCCTCCTTATCCTCACAAAGTTCAATACCTACCTGAAAAATTCAATTTTAGCTCCTAATTCTTCTGCCTATTTCCAGTTCCTACTAAATCTCTTCAAGTTCTTAAAAGTACTAATGTTTGCATGTATCTCTTGCAAATTCTCAAATATCTTTGCGTCTATTGTATCAACTACCTGTTCTAGAAGTCTGTGGCGTTTCAAAACAATGCCTAATAAAATATGAAGGTAAGGAGGAGCTACATTTTCAATTTCAATCTCTAACATTGGTTTGTGTAAACAATTATGGTAATGTGCCACTTGCCTTTTATTCCCTTTCCCATATTTCATATATCTATTGTAATCTCTTATCAACATGGTCAAACTTCTTGGTTTGCAAGTTGTATGCTCTCTGGATGTCTTTGATGAAAATGTTTGGTTTGTCTGGAGCTCAAGGAATATACCCATGTCTGTGGTGTCTCCAGCAAAACAAGGAAATAATCCCCGAATAAGAAAACAACAACTTGTTTACCATCCCACTCTATATATTTTAGTGACTGTATCTGAGCTTTCATGCCATTCATAAATATTTCCAAATTATCATATGTATCTCTGACTCTAGCCATTGATAAAAGGATGATATTAGATTTAGAATTTGGTTTCTCTAAATTTACTACCTGCATTGTAACTTTGAATGAAAGAAGATATACAAACAGTTACTTAGAATTCTTTGGCAGCCGTCGTGTGCACAGGATTGTCTACCAAAGAACACCAATTGAACAGTCCTTATCTCACACACAATAAAAAAAAATTCATATTATAAATAGAAGATTAACAAGACTTGAAAGATAGATCAAATTATGTAGAAGTAATCTATCTATAGCTTTACATGTTTTCTGACGCTTATATACATAGCTAAATATCATTATAAATGAATGAAAATGCAAAAACAGATGGTGCTTTACAAAAAGTTATTTTTTTACTACCTTATTTAAGATTTGTGAGTATCAGGAATGCGTTTACATGGATTTAAATGCTATAAAATCTGGTGACAATATGCTTGTTCTTGTAATGCCACACTCACAAAACTGACTACCACACATTCTCAAGATATGAAACCAAAAAAAAAAAAGTATGTGGAAATAATCTTTAGCTTCCCTTCGAGAAGTCTTTATAATTATAAACTCAAACGAATGGGCCGATTTTTAGATATTAAATTAATAAAAAGATTACTTATTTTATGAATTTTCTCAAATGATGACGCTGTTTTCAAAAGTCTGTAACTCCGTCAAAACTAATTTCAAACAAATAAAAATGCAAAAAAAAATAGAACACAGAACAAAGTTATAGTACACAAAAGAATTTTAGCGCTGTGTTTATCCAGAACGAGAGTGTAATGATTTATATTTTACTGATTTTACTCACACATCAGCTGATTTTCCCCGCCAAAAACTTAAATAGTCTTTTACGGTGAACACGAAAATTTTATACCCGGTATCAGAATTCCGGTCACCGAAACTAAAAGAGCGCTCTGGTATAGGGCACAAACAGCCGTGTATAATTTAATCTTTTTTTTTTAAACGGTATAATATATTTTTCTTAGTGAAATTTCAGGACGTAGTTGAAGAGATGCAGCGCAAATCACAATTAAGTATGTGTTTTTACATCTTTTGTAATACTAGTATTTAAATTGTATATTTCATTCATTCATAACCCTCCACTCCCAAAGGAGCATAGGCCTTCAACAAACACATGCCAAGTCCTCCTGTCACGTGCCATCATCTCAAGTTCTTTCCATGTTCTCCTCATCATTTTCACCTCTGTTTCCAACTCTCTTCTCCATGTACTTCTTGGTCTTCCTCTGCCTCTCTTGCCCTGGGGGTTCCAGAACAAGGACTGCCTTGTAATGCTATCAACAGGTTTCCTCAGTGTGTGTCCTATCCATCGCCATCGTCTTCTTCTCATCTCTTGTTCCACTGGCACTTGTCCAGTTCTTGTCATCAGTTCCACATTGGTAACCTTGTCATACCATTTTAATCTCTCTATTCTACGCAAGCACCCATTTATGAAAGTCTGTAGCTTTTTGGTTGTTGTCTTTGTTGTTCTCCATGTCTCCGAGCCATACAATAGGACTGACTTCACATTTGAGTTGAAGATTCTTATTTTCGTGTTGGATCCTATTTCTCTTGATCTCCATATATTTCCCAATGCAATGAAAGCTCCTCTTGCTTTTTGTATTCTTATTTTGATATCGCTGTCTGTCCCTCCAACTTTATCTATATTACTGCCAAGATATGTGTATGATTCTACATCTTGTATTGGCGTTTCTTCAGTTCAACCCTGTTTTCATTACCTGCATTTATTCGCATTATTTTTGTCTTTTCCCTGTGTATTTTCAGACCCAATTGCTGTGACCTCTCATCGAGTGTTTTCAATTTGTCCTGCATCTGATTACGGTTATGGGACAGGAGAGCCAAATCATCAGCAAAATCCAGATCATCCAACTGCTTAGTCAGAGTCCACTGGATTCCATTTCTCTTGTGTGTTGTCGATGATCTCATAACCCAATCTATTGCCAGCAAGAAAAGAAATGGAAACAAGAGGCATCCCTGTCGCACTCCTGTTCTTATCCCAAATGGTTCTGTAAGCTGTCCTTCATGAAGAACTCTGCACGTCATGTCTTCATAGGTTTTCTTTATTAAATTAATGATCTTCAGGGGAACTCCATAATGCCTCATCAATTTCCAAAGTGATTCTCTGTCCACACTGTCAAATGCTTTTTCGTAGTCCACAAATCCGATGTATAGTGGTGAATTCCATTCCAGACTTTGTTCAACTATTATTCTCAAAGTGGCTATCTGGTCTGTACATGATCTGTTTTGTCGAAAACCTGCTTGTTCATCTCTCAATTTCTTGTCTATGGACTCCTTTAATCTCTCAAGGATAATCCTGTTCAATACCTTTCCTGGCACTGATAGTAACATTATTCCTCTATAATTTGTGCACTCTTGTAGATTTCCCTTCTTAGGCAACTTAACCAGATATCCTTCCTTCCATTCTGCTGGTATCTCTTCTTTTTCCCAGACTTTACCAAGTAATTTATATAACATCTCTGTAGCCGTGTCGATATCTGCTTTGATGGCCTCTGCTGGAATGCCATCAGGTCCAGACGCTTTTCCATCTCTTAGAAGCTTTATGGCTTTCTTTATTTCTTCCTTCGTTGGTCTTTCACCGTTAATTTGTAGCTCTTCTTCTGCTGGCTGGATGTCCGGCGGGTTTTGTGGAGCTGGTCTATTGAGAAGGTCCCCAAAATATTCTGTCCACCTCTTCATTTGCTCTTGTATATTGCTGAGCAGTTTCCCATTCTTATCTTTTATGAGGCAACTTGTTTGCTTGTATTTCCCTGTTAGCTTCTTTGTGCTGCTATACAGTTCTCTCATATTTCCTTTGGCTGCAGCATCTTCTGCCTCTCTTGCCAACTCCTCAATATACTTCCTCTTGTCTCTTTTGATACTTCTTTTTACTTCTTTGTTTGCTTCTGTGTACACTTCTTGAGCCTTGGCTTTGGAACTTCTGGTTTTGCTTGTGTTTAACTCTGCTTTCTTGTTTTTTCTATCTTTTATCTTATTGATGGTTTCTGTTGTTATCCATGCTTTTTGTTGTCTTTCCCTTTTCCCCAGTATTTCTTCACATGTCTCCTTCCATACCGTTTTGACCTGCTGCCAATAGTCTTCTGTATTCTCTACATCTTCCAACTGTTGGAGCACTTGGAATTTGTTGGATACTGTGACCGCAAATTTGTCTCTTGTTTCTTGATTTCTTAGCTGTCCTACATTAAACTGTTGTCTATAATTTTGCATTGTTGCATATCTCTTGAGTTTCATTTTTACTTTGGCTATCAGAAGATGGTGATCTGATGCCACATCTGCTCCTCTATATACCTTTACATCCTGCAATGATGATCTAAACTTCTTCTTTATGCATATATGATCGATCTGATTTTCTGTTCTATGGTCTGGTGATATCCATGTTGCCTTGTGTATTCTCTTATGTGGAAACATGCTTCCTCCTATAGCCAGTTGATTTGAAGCACAGAAGTTTGCGAATAGTTCTCCATTTTCATTCATTACTCCTAGCCCATGTTTTCCCATGACTTCTTCAAATCCGGTATTGACTGTACCTATCTTTGCATTCATGTCACCCATCAAAATTGTGATGTCTCTTCTTTTTACTTTATCCATAATTTCCTGTAGTTTAGTATAAAAATGCTTCTTTCACAGACTCTTCTTTGTCATTAGTTGGTGCATAACATTGGATGACATTGACATGAATTTTCTTTTTAGCTGTTTTGAAAATAGCTGTTATTATTCTGGGTCCCACAGCTTCCCATTCAATGAGTGCTTTCTGTGCTTCTTTAGATAACATAAGAGCTACCCCTTCACTGTGGTGTGAACTTTCGTCTTCGTGTCCTGAGGACAGCACCAATTCACCTGTGATGAGTTTGTTCCTGTCTACCCCCTTCCACTTTGTTTCACACATTCCCAGAACCTCGATTTTGTATTCCCTCATTTCTGCTGCTACTTGTGCCACTTTCCCTTGTTCGTTCAATGTCCGAACATTCCAGGTGCCAAATCTGGAAGTTCTCCTAGAAGAAAGAAGGTTAGTCAGCAACACAGACTCCTTTCGGCTTTCTCTGTGTTGTATCATACGCCTCCCCGCGAGAGGACCTTCCCCTGTCTTGGATGGCTGTGTTTTATTTTCTTTATTTGACTTGTCCATATTTGTTGAAGTTTTTTGTGGTTTAAATTTTTTTTACAGGATGGGGTAACCGGCCCCATGCCCAACCCTCCTTAGTCGCCTTCTACGACATGCTTGGCAGGGGACAGTGTTACTATTCTTTGCTCCCCTTTCGGGCCCCGGTAACACACGGGTGTAAATTGTATATGTTTGTTTTAAATTGTTCTTATTAATACCTTGTATAATATCTGTTTCCTTGCTCATGCAAATATTTTTTTTCTTTAATAAATAAACAGTGTTTTGGCTTTACATGCTTCCTTCAGTCCACATGCATGATCAATACCCTTTAGGCATGAGGGGTTGTTTTATTATTTACAGTTAAAAGGTAACGGCAGTTCCATCTCAGATACTGCCGTAGGGGAGTGAAGTGTTTGAGACTTCATTATACTTCGAGACATTTTACAGCTGCTCTGAATACAATTCAGTGTGTGGTAACTTGCATCTCAGGCAAAGCTTGCAGACAAATATAAACAATTCACTACGTTTGTATTTTCTCTAGGTTTGGTTTTTAAGGACTATCTTCATTGCACACGGACTACTCCATCAGTGCTCCGATCTCCTCCTTTAGATCACACAAGGAGGACATCAGCACAGTGCATGAACTCTGTAGCACCGACGAGAATCCCAACGTGTGTATACAGGAATCACACATTCTATAAATTATTTTGTGGTGGGAAGGGTTTTAATTTTTGGCAGGGCAGCGACCTGATAGGCCTACTCTTTACGATTTCCAACTGCCGTGGAATTCTTAACGTGCGCAACTTGCACACGGGACGACCGTTTTTTTTTTTCGCCCTAATCCGAGAAGGCTAGGCATCCGATCTCACTACCTAGGAGACCAGGGGGGAATATGACATCATTAGGACACTGGTTCTGTGACGAGATGAATAATAGGTGGTGATGAGTTGATAGTAGCTCCAGTAAAAGAGTACTGGACTATCAATGATACCCTAGTCTCAGAAATGAGAACTAGTGTAAGAATGGCACAAGATGTAGTCAGACTGTTAAGCACTCTTCTCCAGATGGTAAAGAACAGATCAAGAGCTTACCTCGTACGAATACCCTATGCTCTATTATAAAGTAATTCCACTTAAACAATTTCACACAATAAACAAAATGGAATTGACTTCACAAAGTCAAAAAGTACAATAAAATTAATTAGTTTATTTATCCTTATTTTCTTCTCTTCTTTCTTCTTGGTAAAAATGAAAATTATATATATATATATATATATATATATATATATATATATATATATATATATATATATATATATATATATATATATATATATATATATATATATATATATATATATATATATATATAGTGCTTTTTTTCTAAAATAAAGTTTATCGGTACTCTATCACCCCATCCCATTATGCCAGTAAAGCCAAGGTTTTAAAATAAATCCATCAAATAAGTGCCTTATATTTACAATAGTTTCCTAATTGGGCTCAATACATTGGTTCTGCCATCTTCGCGTACCCTTTCCTTGCTCTTCGAGTCAGTTGCTAGATGTCTGCCTTTCAGGAACCAGGAATTGACGTACGGTAAAGGCCGAAAAACACGTAGAGGAGACCAACCAGCTTGATGAACATCAGTGTACTCACAGTCTTCAGGTGTAGAGAAGCTCTTGTTGGTGTGAAAACTAGGTTCATTTGGGAGAAGCCATGTTCACATTCACAGGTAGAAATGGGGATGCAATTGATAGTGTATATTAGTGGCAATAGTTCAGCTGGCATTTTCTTCTCTGTCAGGAAACTGTCACAATAACCTCTTAGAACCTGTCTTTCTGGAATCCTAGGCCTCTTACACAAACTCTCCACTTCAATCTCACCAAAAGTGACATTCTTCTCAACATTGTCTGGCCAACATTCTGGATACAGCACTTTTGTCCATTCTAGCATTTGTGTGTCTTCTTCGGATAGCAGGCGATTTTCCGTTCTTCGTTTCAAACTGTCGTAAAACATTTCAGGATCAAGAAAGCGATTTACATTGGTTTGTCGATTTGTTATCCTCCTCTTTAGAGTGACTCCTTGAAAGTTCAAACTTTCTGCTGCGCTTAGAGCTTCACGATAATAAGATCCACTATTAAATTTTCTGTCTTCAAACACCCGAATCTGCCTTGATATAATATTATGAGCTGTGTAGAGTGTAATGTCACGTGCTTTTAGTTCGACACTGAGCTCTGACAATTCTTGGAGAGCATCACACATCAGTCCAAGATACAAAACAAAATCAACACTAGTAATCTTATCCTTGTTTTCATCCTGTTTTGATGCTACAAAATGAGCTGTGAGTGCTTCATAGTCTTTCCAAACTGCAGAAACACTTCTGAAACTAGAAGCTACCCAACGCGTACTTAAAATTCTTCCAATTTTGAAGATTTGCTTGTCTAGATCTTCAGCTACTTTTCCAAGTTCTCTGGCGTTTTTGGGCAACTGATGATATAAGCAGTACAGTTTGTCAAGAAATGACTTAAAATGGTTGATTTGTGATGGGAAGTCTTTTTTCATAACATCTCCAACAGAAAGGTCAAGCCTATGGTTAGCACAATGCCAAACCAAAACGTGTGGGTATTGTTCCTTAATCAAGGCCTCTACTCCTTGCTGCTTACCCAACTTCACAGCTGCCCCATCACATGCAATGACAATAAGATTTTTCTTTAAAAGTCATCATGAAAACCCAATTCATTAAGGACATTAATTAGGCACTGGAAAACACCTTGTACGGACACATTTTCTAATTCTACAATGTCAATAAAAATATGTATGGGTTGGTCCATATCAGGAAGCATTGTCCGTACATAAATTATTAAAGAAGAAAACTGGTTAATAGTGGTGCTCTCATCAATCAACAGGGAAATTTTTACAATTTGATTCAATTATTTTCTGAATAAGGGTATGTTTCATTTCAGTTCCAATGTTTTCACTATATTAATGCAAGCATTTGTGGAATGTAGAATTCGCCCCATGTCATAACCATTGACTTCTTGAAGATCAATTTCAGATTCAAAATCATTGAAATCTGATTTTTCTTTACAACTTTATAAGCTGTTCTGAATATTTTAGAAGTGATTTCATTTTTCATTTTCAAATGACTACTATTTTAGTGGCAGCCTTATGAGCTGAACTGATTTTATGTTCATGAATTTTCTTCACGAAGAGGGGGGCCGCGGTAGCATAGTGGTTAGTGCACTGGCTTCCTTGCTCAGTGGTCTTTGGTTCGATCCCCAGATGAGGTGGGATTTTTTAGGCCGCAAACGGCTCCTGGGTCGACCCAGCCCCAAATGGGTACCAGAGCAACTCTGCGAAGGTTAAGGCGGCCGGCGTGATGCTGACCACATCACCCCTAGTGTGCCGACGGTCAGGAAAATATGGGCATAACACCATATTCCCAATATGCCTCAATGGGCTTGTAACGGGATCCTTATGAGCTGAACTGATTTTCTGTTCATGAATTTTCTTGCGTAGTGAAGTCATTTGATTTTTATTTTCACCGAAGTAAGAAATTTGAACATTTGCCCATGGCTTTGAAATATTCATACCTTGTTTGTTTCTTTCCGGTCCCAAACTACCCACTTCCTTGCATATTTTACAGCCAAGATGTTTTCACGGTCACTGTAGGAAGTCAGTCTGGTTTAACACTTTAAGCGAGTACAATTAATCCTTAAGGATGGTCAATTAGCTGTGAAATAACACTATCGCAGTATGACAGAGGTCAACAATCTAAGGCGAGGCGCGGGGGGGGGGGGGGGGGGGGGCGGGGCAGGTTTATGTGCGAAGAATGTAGAAATAAATGGAGAAAGTAGGAGGGAAAGAAGGGGAGTAAATGGACAACCGAAATTCCGTCACATTCTTAGTTTACGAAACTTTCGCTGTCATTTTTGACGGACTAACATTTTAATGTACCTAATTTTATCGTTGCTATCTAAGGTGACCATATTTTCAAAACCCTAATCCGGGACAAAATAGTACATTTGACCTATTTCAATGCAAAAAATCGGGACAAAAGGGTAAAGAAAAGGTCAAAAGTCGGGACATGTCCCGGAAAAATCAAGTTGATGTCAATTTAAAATAATATACATTTTATATATACATTTGAATAACATTGAATAACATACATTTTACTGTATAAGTTTAACTACTTAAACTAATAAGAGAGAAAAACATCATAAATCCTTACTTAAGGTGAAGCTGGGTTACTGTACTTTTCAGATGAGTGGATTTTTATCAATAGGTCCTTCTTTGCAAGCAGCATCTTAAAAAACTCGACACATGTTTCCTCACAGTTCACTTTGGTTGTCAACATAGCTTTCAAAGTTTCAACACCTAGCTGTGTTTTATCACTTGCCCATAAGCTGTTCATCAAAGAAAACACTCTTTCTGTGGCAGCATTTGTTCCAGGTAGACAGAAAAAAAAAAAAACTCTGCCAACTTCAAAATATTTGAAAATGTCACATTATTGTTTTTGAAGTGGGAAACCATTTCAATCCAACGTTGTGGTGGCAATGTTTTTTTGGCACTCCATTCACTAATTTTCTGAGAAGTAACAAACTGCTTCATATAGACATATTCGTCATAAATTTCAGTTTCTGTAAAGTGGGCTGAAGGTAATGTTTGAATCACTAGTGATGATGATATCTCAATATCTGCCCAAATTGGTATTCTGTTCAGCGTTACCCAGCTGTAGGATTCTAGGTCTTGAAAATTTTTTGCAGCCCATTTATTCAAATAATTGAAAGCTGTTTCATAGAACGAAGAAACGCTAGCATGAAACTTTTTCACATCCTCCTTTGGAAGTCCTTCCATTTCCAGCTTTTCAAGGATTAGCTTAACTCTTGATGGCAAGAAACAGTCTTCCAGTTTGGACTTCAAAATAGTTTTCAACCTGTTGATGCTGTCAATGACTTCAAACACAGTGACCGTCTGTCCCTCTATTTTTTGCACTGCTTCGTGGAATGGAGAGGCCTGACTGTGAACAAAAACAAGCCATGCCTCAGATAGAGGATTTTCAAAGAATGTCTGTATAAAAACTGGGCATCTGTCTTGAGATTGAAAATATGATTTTAGAGGCAGGAACATCTGAAGAACCCTTTCAACAGCAGGCAGCAGAGCAAGCCACCTAGTCTGAGCATAACCTAAGATCATCTGGAAGTCTGTTTCCACAAACTGGCAAAACTCCTTGAGTCTTTCAACTCGTACTGTGTATGATTTGAAGAGTAGATAAATTTTAGCAATAATCAGCTCGACATCAACAGGCAGTACATCTGCAGCTGTTCGAACAGTGTTGTGGAAAATATGACCTGCACACCCAACTCCTATAAGACCATGTCCAAGGTTTTCTTGCAGTTTTTTGAAAACATTGTTCTGTCCTTTCCTTTCAGCACCTCCAAAATTGGAATTTGTGTTGTCTGCGCATAATCCAACTACTTTCCTGTCTAAACCATTTTCAGTTATGCAGTCATTAAGAAAACTACTTACAATATCAGATGTTTCACCTGGCAATGACTTTAACTCTAATATTTTAATTTTCACTCCATTACTGTGATCAAAGTATCTGACAAGCAAAGGAAAAATCTTGAATTCTTTGTGGTTGGATGCATCTGTCAGTACAGAAATAAATGTAGACTTTTCTATGTCACACCTTAACTCATTTAGAATATGGGGTGCCAAGACATTTCGAATAATGGCTTCTGTTTTCGTACGTGCACATGCAAATTTTTGCTCTAAAGTAACCTGAAGTAATTTTGATGTGCAATCCATAGACCTGAAAGTATGATTGTGTAGCACTGTATGGTATGCAAAGGCGCCTTCTATAGCAGCTAATTGCTCTTCTTGGTCACCAATTTTATCAGCTCTGAAGAAAGTGGTTAACGACGAGCTTGATGCAGCAGTAACGACGGCTCTCTTATGTTTCTCACTGCTTTTGTGGTTCTTAATATCACCACGTCCACTATGGCTTATCGAAAACCCGGAGGCACATATATTGCATCGTACATTGAAGTTTGATGTACTATTTTTAATAAACGGATTTTCCTTTTGTAAATCTTAATTGAAACTGCATTTACGCTTTGGTACCATTTTCTTACAACAATAACAAAATATGCACAAATAGTTCACCGTTTAAACACCGTACGCAAAATCTTGGTACTTTACCACTACCTAAAATTTCAAATAACTGCGAATATCACATTGGAACTACAAAACTAATTCGCGGTCCTGACAAACTCTAGTGCTGTTTCGGCGCCAGTTCACTAATAATTAAAAATTCCCTCAAGTCAGCCACGAAATAATAATTTTGTTTTAAATCTGTGAGATTTATGCCAAATTCGTCCAAAACCGGGACAAATTGGCGTCCCGGATTGCATCGAAAAAAAGTCGGGACAAATTATCAAAAATGGTCAAAAACCGGGACTGTCCCGGAAAAACCGGGACGTCTGGTCACCTTATTGCTATCAGACATTAATATCTCGGTGACTCAGTTTCTAACTAGTTTATGAAGTATAGTATTTGAGATAAATCAATATCACTCTCAGCGTTAAATATTCAGAATTAATCCTCGCTGTCTGTTGTTTGTCAGAATATAATGTCACTTTGGTATCGTATATATGTATGCAACATTTTCCAGTCTAGGTCCTGTAAAGTATTATGTACTTTACAGACTTTCATAAATGGGTCCTTGCTTATAATAGAAGAATTAAAATGGTATGACAAGGTAACCCATGTGGAACTGATGGCAAGAACCAGACAAGTGTTAGTGGAACAAGAGAAGAAAAGAAGACGTTGGCGATGGATAGGACACACAGTGAGGATGTGTGTTGATAGCAATACCAGGACGTCCTTGTTCTGGAACCCCCTGCGTAAGAGAGGCAGAGGTAGACCAAGAGAATTTGAGATAGAAGTGAAAACTACGAGGAAAACGTAGAAAGAGTTTGAGCTGATGACACGTGACAGGAGGAATTGGCATGTGTTGGTTGAAGGAATGTTCTCCTTGGTTAGCTAACGGGTATTGATTGACATGGACAAGAGATCCAAAGACAACTTTGAAAATGATGACATAGACATGGGATTAATGGTTTCCATGACGATTGAATGTAATCTTGATGACAAGCTCGGACACAACAGGTCAGTCGCCTTTTTTGTAGAAATATTTGATTGCATTTTCTCCCTGCAGCCATTGCGCTCCAGTGACACCTCTACACCGAATGGTAGATGAGGTAGAGTATGTGATGAGAGAGACAAAGACATGGTAGGGGCGTACTTAAAGCATTTGGCACCCATGGCGGATCCTACCTTACGCACCCCCTTTCCCATAAAGAAACATACTTACAAGTATATTTTTAAAGTAAGTACTATCATGATAGCGTTTGATGGCAACCCTACTCCACCCCGTGGCACACCCTTATTACGCCACTGGGTCATGGAAAGGCCTTGAGCTGATTGTACGTGACAGGAGGCTTGGCATGCATTTATTGCAACATGCTTCTTGGGGCGCTGAATGATAATAAATGATTGAATAAATGGATTAATGAATGATTGAATAAATGGATTAATGAATGATTGAATAAATGGATTAATGAATGATTGAATAAATGGATTAATGAATGATTGAAGAAATGGATTAATGAATGATTGAATAAATGGATTAATGAATGATTGAATAAATGGATTAATGAATGAATCATGTACTTTAAGAAGGTTGTGTCAAAACTGCAGACATACCCAACAGGTGCTTCCGTCGCAAATTCTGTATCAGATGGCCACAAGTAATGACGCGCGCAAGGGGGTTGTCTAGAAAACAAAAAGAATGGCATCAGGTCCAGTGCTGACAGCTGTGGCGAGCATTTACTGCAGATCTATGTTCCATGGAAGATCTAACCGACGATGACAATGATGATGATATTACTGATGATGTTACATAAGGAACGAAAAAGATGGATATTGTTAAAATTACATAATTTCTCTAGCGTGGCCAGCTGGTTTCTTAAATGTAAACAGATTTGGATGTAAAAGCTATTTTTTATGTGTGCGCATACAATCATAATCCTAATAATTGATTATTTCTGAAGGTCTCAGATAAATACGTTTGTGGTAAAGTGGGATGTTATAAATATTTATAGGGGACTTAGTGTACTGACTGAGATCAGCTGTGAAGGTATCTATATCTAATAAGAGTAGTGTATTATAGATAACCTTACTTACTGCCACATATGTATACCTCAGTCAGAATTATTCTGGAATAATGTGATGACTACGTTATATGTCTAGGGTATGTGTATGATGAAGTGTAAGTCATAACAACAACAGACAGATAAACAATTTAATTTATTCCACCACACTTGACAACACTGTGACACTCACATACATAAAACACTCTAAGAGGATATCTTAAAGGAGTCACTGATAACTTTTCAAATAACAATATGTATTCAGTGCTGTCATGAATGTATATGTGTCCTGATTCAAATACAAAGGGAACCAGGAATCACAATCAATTTTAATTACAAGTTATATGTACAGAATTTATTAATATGATTCTTATAGTGACATATATTATTAATGGTATCCTATGTGTGTCAGTTGTGTAGTGGTAATATGAGGTAATACTGGTTTTGTTTTGTTCAAGCTCTGTTGGTATTTGTCATCATGACTTCAATAGTTTGTTTATATTGGAACTAGTATTGGAGATGTTCTCAGTTCCTGGTATTAAAACAATTAAATTCCCCTCTTAATTTTAGTTTATAATGTCATTTTAAGATGGGGGTACATAATGTTGAGCTCCATGGCCACACTCTCTTATCTTGCGTGATGACTGCAGTAAAAGACTTCTCTGCTCGTTTACTTAAATGAGTTCTGGAGCCACCCCACTGGTTGCTATATGGACCAAGGAGTATGCTGTCCACCTCTGGCTTCAACAAAGCTCTGACCAGGTGCTGCTCAATAACTTTAAGACCACGGTCCCTGAAACAAGACGGTTGTACCTTCTACGTCAGAACTAATTTATACTCCATTTCTACACTGCGCACAATACATCACAAACATTGAGTTCAGAGCGTTAGGCCAACTGTCAGCTTCATCTGAAATACTTTATACCAGTATTTCCCTCCCTAATGGTTACTACGCCTCTGCAATTCCAGCATTATTTCTTTCTAGTTAATAATCTAGGTGTCAGTGTACTGTTTGGCCATTCCATGCAGTTTTACTTTCCTCCGACACCTTCTGTTCAGGCTGGAGCACTATAGGCTTTACATCATGTTCGCTACTGAACCACACATATATACAGACATAAATTATCAATTTACATTCAATTTTCATTAAAAGATATTGAATATTTCAAGCTTACCACAATTCATGGAAATAATAATAAACAGTTTCGTTGACTGGCAATGAATATAGCACAACTCCGATCTGCCGATGTCCCAGGCTTTATTTTATAAAAAAATATACACTGGTGCTCAACGCACTGCTTCTTAGTAGGTTTATTACAAGATGTGGCAATGAACAGACGCTCTGAATTGTGTATATTCGCAGCTCTACCCAATCACACCACGTCTACACATCTTTTCAAAAAAGTACCCCTTTCTCACGTTTCCCCTGACAACACAAGATAGTATTTATAGTCCGACCAATCGTGTTTAGTCTTTCATTTGTTGCGCTCCAATCACATAGGAGTTAACATGGTAGGCTATTTCCGTAACGTAATGTTTTTTCAAACACGTTATAAAAAAAATTTTATGAGCAGAAATGATTTCATGCTGTCAGGCACCCCCACTATTTTATTTTGGCCATAACTTGGTAATTCCTAGACTATTTGCGTAACGTTTTACATATTCTTTGTCAGCAAACCCTAAGGAACCCAAATATCTCAATTTAAGGGAGCTAGGTGGCTGCGTTCAAAATGTGCATTTTCTACCACCTCCTGTTCACTTCAATCCCCATGTGGTGTCTGGGTACTGTCATGTTTTCAAACGTAAACCCATCTATTGTCATCTTTCCTAATAAGCGTTTTTCAGGATTTTAAAACCTAACTCTGGTATGGGTAGTGAATTTTATCACTGTCGATTTGAAATAAAGTTAGTGCATGTGGCCTTACACGCGTGATGGCAGCAATTGTGTATCGCGCGACGCGTGTTTAGTGTTGCAGGTGTCCCTGCTTTCTGCCTCTCCCTTCTCTCTATCCTTTAGTCCATCTGTCTTTTAGTTACGCCGTGTATAAAATGGAATGAATGAAATATTAAATTTAGGTCATTGATCAGCTTGCGTATCTCAAGGTTTTTCCAAGAAATACAGTACACGTTTCATTGAAGAAAGCGGGTAATAATACAGTAGGCTTTTACTATCAACGTGAAAGCGTTACAATTTGCCGACGAAGTAGAAAACAAGGGGGATTTCGAGTACAGTCATTGTGACAGCACTGTTCTTTACCATTCTTCTTTCCTTTTATTAAATTTATTTGTTAGGCTTTGCATTTACGTTTTAATTTATATATGGGGATTAGAATAATTCACGACATCTCCCCTCTTAAAACAGACATTATATGTCAGTCCTTTATTCTATATACACATAGAGAAATTTATTATTATTTCTGGGGTTTACGGTGATTCTCATCACACGGATGGCGGCTTAAAAAATCCGCTCCCAAATTTGTTTTTCCAGATATATACTCAATGCTAAAATTATAGGGAGCCAAAAGCAAGGACCATCGGAGTAACCTAGAGTTCTCATGCCTAGCCTGGGCTAGAAACGATAAAGGTTTGTGATCCGTTTGCAACTTAAATGCCTTCCCATACAGATAAATATTGAATTTCTTTATTGCCCATATTACTGCAAGACATTCTTTTTCGCTAGTTGAGTAGTTGATTTCAGCTTTATTCAATTTTCTGCTAGCATATGCCACTGGGCTTAATTCCCCATCCAATGCATCTGATTTCTGTAGTAGAGTTGCACCCAACCCAATATTACTGGCATCCGTCCTTACTATGAATTCTTGACTTAAGTCAGGTAATTTCAAAATAGGTTTACTTGTGAGCTTTTCCTTCAATTCTTGGTAAGCCATTTCACATTGTGGTGTCCATGTAATGCGATCTGGATGTCCTTTACGTGTCAAATCAGTTAACGGTGCACATATGGAATTAAAGTTTTTGATATACTTCTGGTAGAAACCACATAATGAGACAAAGGATCTCACGTCCTTCTTGGTTTGTGGTCTCGGGGCTTTCTTTAGTTTCTCTAAATTCTTTGGGTCAGGGGTCATGTTTCCCTGATAAACTGTGTGTCCCAAAAATTCCAATTCTTTACATCCAACGCAACATTTGGTTGGTCGGGCTGTTAAATTTGCTTCCCTAAGTCGATCAAACAGCATCTTCAGAGAGTCAATGTGTTCCTCAAATGTTTCTGTTGCTATAAGGATATCATCCATGAAATTTGTTATACATGGATTATTCAGAGGGTCCAATAATTTTCTCATCATTCTAGAGAAGACACTAGGCGCATTCTTCAATCCAAATGGCAATCTATTAAACTCATAGTGTCCTTCTGAGGTACTAAAAGCTAGGTATGGTCTAACCTCAGGCTTTACTGGAATCTGATAGTATCCTTTACTCAGATCCACTTTTGAGAAATATTTAGCTTTATTTAGTCTGGCAAACAGCTGATTTGTATCCGGCAATGGATCCACCTGTCCTTCTGTAATAGCATTCAGTCTCCTGTAATCTATACAGAGTCTATGTTCTCCAGAGGGCTTCCTTAAGAGTACAACACCGGAACTATATGAGGATTCACTGTGTGAAATAATTCCTTCCTTCAACAGATAGTCTATCTCTTCCTTCAAAGCTTTCTCCTTAGCAAACGGAATCGAATATGGTTTCATACAGACAGGTGTGGGGTCTATCAGTTTCATATCATATTCCAATAGGTTTGTATGCCCTGGTCGGTCTGTTAACACCTCTGCATGATTATTTAGAACCTGTTGCACTCTCTCTTTCTGAGTTTTTGTTAAATGTGTACTGATTTTCACCTGTGCTGCTGTCTCACAGGGGTGTAATGGATATTCAAATGATGAAAGTGGTTCCTTTTTCATCTCCATGGCGATGGACAAGGTCAACAAGTGTGTCTCTTCCTGATGTTCTCTTTCCAAATATTTCTTCAGGAGATTCACATGATAGATTTTTTCTTTCCCCTTCTTATCTATCTTATAATTTGTTCTAGACACCTTCTCTAAAACTGTATATGGACCTTGCCATCCAATCTGTAACTTATTCTGACTCCCGGGGAGAAGAAGCAGTACCTTCTCTCCCACAGCCAAATCTCTGTCTTTCGCCTTCCTGTTATAATAGGCAGCATGTTTCTTCCTGGCTTGTTTCAAATTTTCATTGGCAAGTTTCCAGCCAGTTTTTAACCGAGTGGTCAGCTCATTCACATATTGGTATGAAGATGTAATGTTTTCCTCTGCCTTTTCATCAGTCCACGTTCTTAACAAAGCTTCGAGTGGACCTTTTATTGGCCTTCCAAACAATAATGTTGCCGGGGCCATACCGGTTGAACTATGGGGTACCTCCCGATAAGCAAAGAGGGCGGCGTGCAGGTACTGGTCCCATGTATCTGGTTTTTCGTGTGCCAACTTTCTCAGGATCGACATCAACGTGCCGTTAAATCTTTCCACTTGGCCGTTCCCTTGGGGATGGTACACACTACAATGGAAGTGTTTGGCCTGGAAGATCCTGAAAACTTCTTCAGTTAGTTTCCCCTTGAACTGAGAGCCATTATCAGTCAAGATTTGATTGGGAAAGCCTAACCTTGTGAAAATTGTGAGCAATGCCTCTGCCACATGTTTAGAATCAATCGATGACAGGGCTACTGCCTCTCCCCACATAGAACAAGTGTCCACCAGAGTCAGAATGTAGCTGTTCCTTCTCTTGGTTCGGGTGAGAGGTCCCACAAGATCCACGGCAACTCTCTCAAAGGGTGTTCCCACTATGGGCATTTCCCCCAGAGTTGCTGGTGCAGTCCAATGTTTAGGTGCTACTCGTTGGCACTCTGGACAGGATTTTACATATCGTTTGATATCTTCAGTTATTCCTGGCCAGAAATAATGACAAGCTATTCGCTGTCCTGTTGCGCTGATTCCCATATGACCACTGAAGGGAATCGCATGCCCTAGTTCCAACACTTTAGTCCTATATGAAGTGGGAAGGACCAGCTGTCCGTGACCATTGGATTCAGATCCAGCCTTCCTATATATCAGTTTGTTCTTCATATAAAACTCTCCCTTGCCTGGAGGTGTATGAGATTTGGGCAACTTCTTGAAACATGGCTTGAGTGTTTTGTCCTCAGCCTGTGCCTTCCTCATCTCATCTGGGTGAGTATTTATTGGATTATCCTCCTCCTTTTTAGACTGTGATCTGGTCTGCACTGTTGCCAATATCACAGGTCTCTTGGGATTCCCCAAGAAGACATATCTACACCCCAATATCAGAGGGTAGATTGGCTCATTTATCACTGCTGCTTTTATGATTCCTTCCACATATCGCGTTTTCACTTTTATTCGGGCGACGGGAAGTGTCATGGTAGCTACATCCTTGGTTGCAGTTTGAATCTCCACTGTTTCTGTGGTGTATTGATCGGCCTGCACCAGGTGAGAACTCACAACGGAATCGTAATCTAAACCGGTATCATATAAACACCTTATAGTGACACCATTACAGATGACATCTTCACACACTGGGGGGTGGTATGGTTCCTGTAGTTCTTCAGGTTTGACCTTCTTTTCCTTTTTCCCCGATGTCATAGCAGCACAATGAGGAGGTTTCCTTCTACAATGGTCAGTGTCATGATTGTTCATCTTACAATTTTTACACCACCTTTTTCCTTGGTTGTAAGATTTTCTTTCATCATATTTCCTTTCATCGAATTGTGGGGTTTTATTTTTATTTTCATACCGTGGCCTATCAAACTGGTGCTTACCTTTGTTTTGATCCCTAGGATCAAATTTATTAAAGTTCTGTGGTGCCCTAAAGTTATCCACTTGTTTCTTTTTATTACCTGTTACCTCTGCTTGAGCTGCTTGATACCTTTCAGCAACATTTAGCAACTCACCCAGCCTCTCTGCACCTTGTTCCATGAGAAACTTTCTCAGGTCTGGAGCCATGGACTCTCTTAATTGCTCTATAAGGACCATTTCCTTAAGATCTTGGGTTTTCCCCAGAGAAGTCCATTTCTCCAAGTATGTCTCTATTCGTGCAGAGAACTGGTGATAGGGTTCACCTGACAGTAGTTTAGCATTCCTAAATTTTTTCCTATAAAATTCTGCATTCTTTTCATATCTTAACAAAAGAGCCTGCTTTAGCATGTCATAATTTTCCTGATCACTTCTGCTCATTTTTGCAAAAACTTCATAAGCTGCCCCACGAAGTCCCTGAGATAACTTTAAGCTCCACCTTTCTCTCTCTAACCCATATGTGGTAGCTAATAGTTCATACCTATTTAGATAGCTCTCTATATCATCGTCTTTCTCAACAAAATGATCTAAATGAAAATTCATAGCTGAGGTTGAGGCTCCCTGGCTAGCAGTGGCATCAGAGGCAAAGGGACTGGCACCATTTTCAGGAGCATGGCCCTGAAACTCAAACTCCCTTAGTCGTAACTCATGTTCCCTTTGTAATCTCTTCTCCTCCTTTTCTGCTTCCCTCTCTGCAGTCAATCTTCTTTCTTCGGCTTCCCTTTCTGCAGTCAATCTTCTTTCTTCTGCTTCCAATTTCTTAGCCTCAGCCTCAATCTGCAACCTCTTAGCCTCAGCCTCAATCTGCAACCTCTTAGCCTCAGCCTCAATCTGCAACCTCTTAGTCTCAGCCTCTAATTTTCTTTCGGCCTCTTTTTCTAATCTTCTTTCTTCCCGTTCAATATATTTGTCACATTCAGCAGTGACATAAGAAATCATAATTTGCCCTTCCATTCCTAACTCTTTCGCAGTCTGTACAGCAGCAGATCGAAATTTTGCCAGGTCGGCCATTGTCTAACAGATAAATGTCTAAACAATTTTATCTATGACTAATTAACTCAAGACAACACAGGCACTGTGAGCTCAACCTTATTTATTTTCACCCAAGGATACCTTTTAATTCTTATTATTCCCTGAAGTGAGTTACCCCCAATATTTGTAATAGGGAAAGATTCAAAATCCCGAGGGCGAGACCCCAATATATGTGGTAAAGTGGGATGTTATAAATATTTATAGGGGACTTAGTGTACTGACTGAGATCAGCTGTGAAGGTATCTATATCTAATAAGAGTAGTGTATTATAGATAACCTTACTTACTGCCACATATGTATACCTCAGTCAGAATTATTCTGGAATAATGTGATGACTACGTTATATGTCTAGGGTATGTGTATGATGAAGTGTAAGTCATAACAACAACAGACAGATAAACAATTTAATTTATTCCACCACACTTGACAACACTGTGACACTCACATACATAAAACACTCTAAGAGGATATCTTAAAGGAGTCACTGATAACTTTTCAAATAACAATATGTATTCAGTGCTGTCATGAATGTATATGTGTCCTGATTCAAATACAAAGGGAACCAGGAATCACAATCAATTTTAATTACAAGTTATATGTACAGAATTTATTAATATGATTCTTATAGTGACATATATTATTAATGGTATCCTATGTGTGTCAGTTGTGTAGTGGTAATATGAGGTAATACTGGTTTTGTTTTGTTCAAGCTCTGTTGGTATTTGTCATCATGACTTCAATAGTTTGTTTATATTGGAACTAGTATTGGAGATGTTCTCAGTTCCTGGTATTAAAACAATTAAATTCCCCTCTTAATTTTAGTTTATAATGTCATTTTAAGATGGGGGTACATAATGTTGAGCTCCATGGCCACACTCTCTTATCTTGCGTGATGACTGCAGTAAAAGACTTCCTCTGCTCGTTTACTTAAATGAGTTCTGGAGCCACCCCACTGGTTGCTATATGGACCAAGGAGTATGCTGTCCACCTCTGGCTTCAACAAAGCTCTGACCAGGTGCTGCTCAATAACTTTAAGACCACGGTCCCTGAAACAAGACGGTTGTACCTTCTACGTCAGAACTAATTTATACTCCATTTCTACACTGCGCACAATACATCACAAACATTGAGTTCAGAGCGTTAGGCCAACTGTCAGCTTCATCTGAAATACTTTATACCAGTATTTCCCTCCCTAATGGTTACTACGCCTCTGCAATTCCAGCATTATTTCTTTCTAGTTAATAATCTAGGTGTCAGTGTACTGTTTGGCCATTCCATGCAGTTTTACTTTCCTCCGACACCTTCTGTTCAGGCTGGAGCACTATAGGCTTTACATCATGTTCGCTACTGAACCACACATATATACAGACATAAATTATCAATTTACATTCAATTTTCATTAAAAGATATTGAATATTTCAAGCTTACCACAATTCATGGAAATAATAATAAACAGTTTCGTTGACTGGCAATGAATATAGCACAACTCCGATCTGCCGATGTCCCAGGCTTTATTTTATAAAAAAATATACACTGGTGCTCAACGCACTGCTTCTTAGTAGGTTTATTACAAGATGTGGCAATGAACAGACGCTCTGAATTGTGTATATTCGCAGCTCTACCCAATCACACCACGTCTACACATCTTTTCAAAAAAGTACCCCTTTCTCACGTTTCCCCTGACAACACAAGATAGTATTTATAGTCCGACCAATCGTGTTTAGTCTTTCATTTGTTGCGCTCCAATCACATAGGAGTTAACATGGTAGGCTATTTCCGTAACGTAATGTTTTTTCAAACACGTTATAAAAAAAATTTTATGAGCAGAAATGATTTCATGCTGTCAGGCACCCCCACTATTTTATTTTGGCCATAACTTGGTAATTCCTAGACTATGTGCGTAACGTTTTACATATTCTTTGTCAGCAAACCCTAAGGAACCCAAATATCTCAATTTAAGGGAGCTAGGTGGCTGCGTTCAAAATGTGCATTTTCTACCACCTCCTGTTCACTTCAATCCCCATGTGGTGTCTGGGTACTGTCATGTTTTCAAACGTAAACCCATCTATTGTCATCTTTCCTAATAAGCGTTTTTCAGGATTTTAAAACCTAACTCTGGTATGGGTAGTGAATTTTATCACTGTCGATTTGAAATAAAGTTAGTGCATGTGGCCTTACACGCGTGATGGCAGCAATTGTGTATCGCGCGACGCGTGTTTAGTGTTGCAGGTGTCCCTGCTTTCTGCCTCTCCCTTCTCTCTATCCTTTAGTCCATCTGTCTTTTAGTTACGCCGTGTATAAAATGGAATGAATGAAATATTAAATTTAGGTCATTGATCAGCTTGCGTATCTCAAGGTTTTTCCAAGAAATACAGTACACGTTTCATTGAAGAAAGCGGGTAATAATACAGTAGGCTTTTACTATCAACGTGAAAGCGTTACAATTTGCCGACGAAGTAGAAAACAAGGGGGATTTCGAGTACAGTCATTGTGACAGCACTGTTCTTTACCATTCTTCTTTCCTTTTATTAAATTTATTTGTTAGGCTTTGCATTTACGTTTTAATTTATATATGGGGATTAGAATAATTCACGACAACGTTTAACATACATTATTGTTGTTTTGTTTTGTTGATATTAATCGGTCTTGAATATGGTTTGTTTCTTGTAGCTGATATGTGGGCGCTGTTTTGATTAAACTATACCTTTGAAAGATACTTACTAACTTATTTAGTCGTTCGTCTTCTACCCTAGGGGTGTAGAGATTTGCCAGAGAGAGCGCCATACTATCCTATCGGCTGTCTTCCTCCTGGCCTGGTTACAATCTAGTCCTCG
The DNA here is from genome assembly GCA_024509875.1 of Oreohelix idahoensis. Classification (NCBI taxonomy): domain Eukaryota; kingdom Metazoa; phylum Mollusca; class Gastropoda; order Stylommatophora; family Oreohelicidae; genus Oreohelix; species Oreohelix idahoensis. The sequence continues at coordinate 48,790 of JAMPIV010019510.1, read as the reverse complement.
GTCCTGCAGAGATTGTCTAATTTGTCCTCCCAGCGAACTCTGGGTCGTTTTGGAGATCTGGATCCCTGGCTCTTAGTTTCCTATATTTGTCGTTTTGGCAAATTTGCTCCCATTCTGTAGACATGGCCAAACTATCGTAGTTGAGACGGTTCCACTTAGGTCTGCAGTGGCTGGGTTTTGAGGCCATGCCGTATCGTCTGGTTGCCTGCCATGTCGCTTCTTATTACTTCAACTATCTGCCTCAGATACCTCATTTCTGATGTTTGGAGCTGGCTTTTATGGGGTGTAGTCAATATGCCGTTTAAAGATAAAGATTTCAATCTTGCAACGACAGGTACCAGTCACTTTGAGGTATGTTTAATACACTCGTAAAGTAGAAACAGTGATAGATAATGCAACTAGATTGCTTGCGTGCCAGTCGCTGTGGGAGCTCCATTCTCTATAGGGAGCGATATTGGGAAACTGGAAAGACGTAAAAATGAATTTTTGCACTTTAGGTCGTGAATTGTCATGGGGATTGTGAAAATAAGTACTTTTAATTCTGAGTATATGCCGATGAGAGATATTGGGGAATTTCTCTAGTTTTGTTGTTGTTGTGATGTTGTTTAACTAGGGCTGGTGAGCTTGTCGCTCTTTTGGAGCCAATGCCAAGTTAGAGAATCATTGGCAATATCTACATTGTAGATCTAGGTTTTTTTTTTTTTTTCTGTGGCTTTTCTGTCATTCTGAAACATGAGGTGGAATCATTAGCTCCAGATTCTTTTCTAGGTTTTATATCCTGTCTTGACGTGAATTTAAAGGATCCTAACATCTGGCTTCAAGCTTGAATGAGGGGTGGCATACTGTGAATTCCCTGCCATCCGTGTGTGCTCTTCGAATATAAAAGTTAGTCCCACAGCAGATGGTGCCGTAGAGAAATGAAGTGTTTGAGACTTCACTATACTAGATCCAGCATCGAGAGGTGGAGTGACCAGTTCAATTCCTCTCTGGGTAGACTGGTGCGTGTCGATACTGTGAATCGAACCTGGCACATTTGCTGCAAGAGACAAGCGTTCTAACCACTCTGTCAATCGAATGCTTCTCCAAATATGCAGGGCTAAAATACTATGCTCTGGATCTCGGCTCTCCAGTGGAATCGTTACGCTTTGCACAGAGCTACAACCCAGCTTCCCTCGCCGCCTGTCATCTATTCATTGTAAGATCTTCCTGCACGCAATCAAACAGATCAAGCTAGTGTTAGGTCTGGGTCTCCGATGATTCTCCCAATCTTATGTGCAAAGCTGGGTTCTCAGCAAGTTTCGCTACAGAGGCAATCTTGATGTTGACGCACTGTGGTATGGCTAGTCCACTCTTAAAGCGTTGGCTAGGAATCCCGAAAGTTACCTATTTCCAAGATGCTCCATATTTCAAGGTCTTGGTTGGGAGGTCTAACCCTGGAATTTACGCGAGAAACGCGTGAAATCCATTGCATACAGTCCCTATCTAACTTTAACATCTCTTTCTCTTTTCACCCTCCATCATCTATGGATCTTCCAGATCACTCCATAAAATCTACCGGCGGATCGGCATCCACCTTAAGCCGACCCCTGGTCTAAGAAAATTACGATAAAAAAGGTAAAGGTGGTCCCATAGCAGCTACTGCCGTAGGGGAGTGAAGTGTTAAAGACTTCACTATACTAACTCCAGCATCGAGAGATGTGGGTGACCAGTTTTTTCCCCTCGCAAGCCCTTGCCTTTCCTAACTCAAGAGCAAAGTCAGGTACCCGTTTACAGCTGGGTAGATTTGAGCGTGTCTATACCGTGAATCGTACCGGGCACCTTTGCCGCAAGAGACCAGCACTCTAACCACTCTGTCAGTCGGACGCTCGATGACGATATACGGAAACTTATTCAAACTCATTGTCAAAGCAACTGCAGGTGTAGCTTACAATTTCCATTATTCGTTTGTTCATTAAGAAAAAAAATGAAGAAATGAGAAAGAAAAAAGACAGAAAGAGCAGCCGGATTTCATAATTTTCTTGCGGCTCGCCTTTGGTAATTATTATTCCGGACTTTTCATTCATTCGGTATCCTTCAGCTCACAATGAGGCATAGGACTTCAACAAACATATGTTACGTCTTCTTGTCGCTCGCCCTTGTTAATTATTATTCCGGACTTTTCATTCATTCGGTATCCTTCAGCTCACAATGAGGCATAAGACTTCAACAAACATATGTTACGTCTTCTTGTCGCTCGCCCTTGTTAATTATTATTCCGGACTTTTCATTCATTCGGTATCCTTCAGCTCACAATGAGGCATAAGACTTCAACAAACATATGCTACGTCTTCTTGTCGCTCGCCCTTGTTAATTATTATTCCGGACTTTTCATTCATTCGGTATCCTTCAGCTCACAATGAGGCATAAGACTTCAACAAACATATGCTACGTCTTCTTGTCGCTCGCCCTTGTTAATTACACTGACAAACAACATTTTTCTTTCTTATATAAGAATAAGTTTTCTTTGGTCAATTTCTTGCGCTGATTTCAAATTTGAAATCCGTTTACCTCTATCACATCGGGTTTTTAAGATATTTGTTAATAAATATATTTTTGGGAAACCGTTATTTGCTCCTTTTCATTTTTACTATATAACTTATTAAAAATTAATAAAATGCAAAATAATTATACTTTTTATACTGCTAAATGATGCATGACAAATGTTACGCTATTTTTCAAATAGTTACTGTATTTTGAAATAATTCTGAGCGAAATATGGCTTCTAGAAGTTGTATAAATTCGGCTGATCTGTTCTGTTACGTGTGCGGATATTTTACCAATCGTGTTCACCAGAAAAACTTTACACCATTACTAAAGAAAGCATATGAACTTTATTTCGATTCGAAAGTTGATGATGCAAATAAATCTTGGAAGCCAAATGCAGTTTGTTCGACTTGTGCAAATACATTGGCAGGTTTGTTATGAAAATCGCCGAAGCATAAGTCGATGCCTTTTGGAGTGCAAGTAATATGGCGTGAACCGACAAATCACGCTACTGATTGTTACTTCTGCTTGACACATATCCATGGTTTCACTTTCAAAACTAGAAAAGCTGTGGTTTATCCAAATATTGAATCGGTTTCGAAACCAGTGCCTCATGATCCAATCACGTGTCCGATCCCAGTTCCACCAGAACAATATCCGTTGGACGTGAATGAACCATCAGAAAGTGATAGTTTACCTGCTTTAGAAACTAATTCTGACTCGGATTATATACCGGTGAATGATGGTGTTCACTTAATTAACCATTCAGAACTTTCAGATTTAATACGCGATCTCGCTCTTACCAAAAGACAGCCGGAATTACTCGGTTCGCGACTCAAAGAATGGAATCTTTTAGCGCCCAATACTCCGATATCTAAATTTCGTCATAGACACAGAGAACTTGTTCAATACTTTGAGATGGATGATGACATTTGCTATTGCAAAGATGTAAACGGTCTAATGGTGCACCTCGGTCATGAGCACATAGTCAACGAATGGCGACTTTTCATCGACTCTTCCAAGACTAGTCTAAAAGCCGTGTTATTGCATAACGGAAGTATATTTTCATCAATTCCAGTCGCCTACTCTGTTCATATGAAAGAAACTTATGACAATATGGCTATACTTTTGGCAAAAATAAAGTATAATGACTACCAATGGCGGATTTGTGGAGACCTAAAGGTCATTGCAATTCTCACGGGCATGCAGACTGGGTATACTAAATTTTGTTGCTTCCTATGCGAATGGGACAGCCACAACAGACAGGAATATTATGCAAGAAAGGTGTGGCCTATCAGGGATCGTATGCAGCTCGGGCATTAAAATGTAATACACGAGCCATTAGTTAACAAAGACAGCATCATTTTACCATCGTTACATATAAAGTTGGGGCTCATGAAGAATTTCGTAAAATCGTTAGATAAAACGAGCAAAGCTTTCACTTATCTTCGAGAAAAGTTTCCGCAAGTTAGCGATGCAAAGATAAAGGATGTATCTTTGTAGGACCTCAGATTAGGAAAGTTATTGCAGACAAACAATTCGAGAACTTGTTACATGGTAGTGAACTTCGCGCATGGATGGCATTCAAATCGATCGTCGATAACTTTCTGGGAAATCACAAATCTGTCGACTATGTGCATATTGTTAAGCAGTGCATAGATGCATACAGAATTATGGGCTGTAACATGTCCCTCAAAATCCATTTGCTCGATTCGCATCTTGACTTTTTCCCTGACAGCCTTGGCGAAGTCAGCGATGAACATGGAGAACGATTCCATCAAGATATCGCCGTAATGGAGTCACGTTATCAAGGACGGTGGAGTGTGACCATGCTTGCCGATTATTGTTGGATGCTTCAACGCGATATACCACATGCCATTCACCGACGAAAGTCGACTGCAAAGAAATTCAAGCCTACATAACTGTTATACTTCTTGTACGAATGATGTTGTAATACTGTATGCGTTGTTAAAAAACTTCAATTGCGTATTTCTAGAGATCCCGACCTGAAAGAGAAAAACGGTTTGCAGATTTAAAAACAGCGCATTAAAATTGACCAGAAAGACATAGAAATGTTAGAGAAAGAAAAAAAACATTTTTTTTTTTTGGTTAGCCAGTGTTATTATTCCGGACTTTTCATTCATTCGGTATCCTTCGGCTTACCATGAGGCATAGGACTTCAACAAACATATGTTACGTCTTCAACATTTTTTGTGGTTGCTAATACAGTGAACTCTGCCTATGCCGGTCCCAAGCCCGGATGAAAAAGGAAGAGGGCGGCCTGCAGGGAGGCCGTAAGGAGGCAGCCCCTCCACCATGCAAAGGCACAACAGGCCAATCACCTGTTTGCTTTAAATCACGATTAAGCGAAATATAAGAGAGAAAACCGGACGGATTCTAAAGGCGACGAACTGGAACGGACTACGGACTACGACTTATGGAACATGGAACACAAGAAATATAAATGGGAAGGAAGAGGAGCTGGTGGAAGAGATGAGGAAAGCAAAACTAGAAATCCTGGCTATAACTGAAACGAAGAAAAAAGGACAAGGCGTCATGGATCTCGATGGCGACACGCTGCTCTACAGTGGTGTACCATATCTGAAAGAGCTAAAGGGGGTGGGTTGCATTGTGGCCTAAAATCAAAAAGATAGTATACAGGGATGGAAATTTGTCTCGGAGCTCATTATGGTTGTACAACTAAAAGAAGGAGAAACCATAGTCTACCTGGTCATAGTGTATGGGCCAAATGAGGATGAGAGAGCAGAGGTCAAGGACGAATTCTTCGAGCTGCTTCACAAGACAGTGGATGACTGCCTAGATGAAATTATCATGCTCGGAGATTTCAATGCCAGAGTTGGAAATGACCATGCTAGATGGGGTGGAGTAAACGGAAGATATGGAGAAGATACTCTCAATGACAATGGAAAGCGACTCCTTAGATTCTGCAGTGAGCAGAATCCGATCATTACAAACACAAAGTTCCCCCATAAGCGCATACATGCATACACTAGATGTGAACCAACAAAGAATGAGAAGTCAGTGATCGACTATGCCATAGTTAGGAGGAGCTCGTTCAAATATGTCCGGGATGCTAGAGTCTGGAGGGGGCCAGAGATTGGAAGTGATCACTACCTGCTTACAATCAAGAGAACAACTAAAAGAGTTGCACAGCCTAGGAACTGCCCAACATCATGCAAGAAACAAAGTAAACGAAAGGGAGAAATGAGCATTAAGACCTACAAGCTGAGAGAGCCAGAAATTAAGACCAGATATCAGGGGCTTATAGCTACAGCGGTGAGAAACACAGAAGAACAACCTGATGACTTGGAACCCTCTGGCTCAAATTCAAGGACATCATAAAGACAGCTGCTGCAGAAGCATGTGGTGAAGTCCGACTTGGGAACAAGAGAAAGAGGACATCTTGGTGGACAGAGGAAGTCAAAGAGAAAATAAGAGAGAAGAAAATGGCACGGAAACAATACTTAGGAGCTAAAAACACAGCAGGACAAATAGAGAAATAAAGAGAATATGTGACACTCAGAACAGAAGCAAAGAACAAGGTGCTAGCAGCAAAACAAAAGTCCTGGGAAGAATTTGGAGAAAAGCTAGAAAAAGATGTGCAAGAAAACCAGAAATTGTTCTATAAGACCCTATAGAACATGAGGAAGGAAAAACAATGCCCTCTCAAATTTATAAAGGACAAGCAAGGCAAATTGCTTACTGCTCCAAAGAAGGTAATGGAAAGATGGAAAGAATATTTCTCAGAACTCCTTGATGGTGAGCAAGGTCAAGCATCAGAAATGATAACCACTAGCACAGAAGAGAAAACCAATGGTGGTGAAGATGACATAAAGATGGAAGAATTGAAGGCAGCACTGGAGAAAATCAAGATGGGCAAAGCAGCAGGGCATGATGGTATAACACCAGAAATGGTTAAGTACATGGGAGCATCAGGCGACCTATTACTCCTAAGGGTCCTACAGGCAGCATGGTGCAACAAGGCCATACCAAAGGATTGGGAGATTGCCATCATAACACCGATTTTCAAAAAGGGTGACAGTCGACAGTGTGGAAACCACAGAGGCATATCCTTTCTCAGTGTCCCTGGTAAAATCTACCCTAGAATCCTAGAGCAGAGACTCCGATGCCTAGCTGAGCCACAATTGGATGAAGTCCAGTGCGGATTCCGAGCAAACCGAAGCACTCAAGACCTAATCTTCACACTCAGGCAGCTGAGTGAAAAAGCCCTTGAGTACAAGAGTGAGATCCATCTTTGTTTCATAGATCTGGAAAAGGCGTTTGACAGGGTCCCCTGGAACAAACTTTGGGACTGTTTGGCAAGGAAGAACATTCCAGCACCTCTGATTCATGCTATACAGAGTTTCTACAAGTCTTGCAGAAATTATGTGAGGACAGCAAACTATAAATCAGAAGAGTTCAGGACCACCACTGGTGTAAGACAAGGTGATATCCTGTCACCTTATCTTTTCATACTCCTGTCGTGAAACATTCTAAATCCACATATATAAATTAAAAGGTAATTGTAAAACCTAACGCATTAATTCGATAAAAAGAAAGAGAAATGGTAAAAGCACAGTGCTGTCACAATGGCGTACAAAAATCCTCCTTTTTTTCTACTTCGTCTGAAAATTGTAACGTTTCCACGTTGATAGTAAAGCCTATAGCAGCATACACGCGTTTCCACAAACCAATAAAACGTGTACTGCATTTCTAAGAAAACCTTGAGATACGCAAGCTGCGTAATGACCTAGATTAATATTCCATTAATTTCATTTTATACACTACGTTAACATAAACGAAAGGACAGATGGAATTAGGATAGAGAGAGGGAGGGCTGAAAGCAGGAACGCATGCAACACTAACACGCGTCTCGCGATAATTAATGCCACCCCCAACGCGAAAGGCATGAAGCACTAACTTTTTTTCAGATGGACAGTGATAAAAAACACTACCCATACGAGAGTTAGGTTTAAAAACATGATTAATGCTTATTGGGAAACATGACATTATACTGGTTTACGTTTGAAAGTCTGACAGTACAGCAGACACCATAAAGTTTGGAAGTGAGGAGGTGGTAACAGCACGACTATCCTAGAAGAAAATACATATTTTGAACGCCGCCACTTAGTCCCTTAAAACTTATATATTTGGGTTCCTTAGGACTTGCTGACAAAGAATATGTTAAGTGTTACGCAAATAGTCTAGGAATTAACAAATTATAGCCAAAAGAAAATAGTGAGGGTGTCAGACAACACCAAATAATAATCGCACAGTGGCATGTTTTGAAACCACCATTTTACGGGAAATAGGCCACCATGTTAAATCCTATTTGATTGGATAGAAGTAAATGTAAGGCGAAACACGATTAGTCGGACTACAAATACTAATTTTTTGTTGTTAGGGGAAACGGTAGTAGGGGTACTTTTTTTGAAAAGCTGTGTAAACATGGCCCGATTGGTTAGACCCGCCAATATAGTCAATTAGGAGCGTCTGTTCAGTGCCACATTTTAAAATAAACTTACTAAGAAACAGTGCGTTGAGATCCAGATCATATTTTTCTAAATAAAAGTCTGGGACAGAGGCAGATCGGAATTTGTGCCATATTCATCGCCAGTCAACGTATTTGTGTATTATTTCCATGAATTGTGGGACCGTGGTCCTAAGTTATTGAAGCAGCACCTGGTCTGAGTTTTGCTGAATCCAGAGGCTGACAGCATACTCCTTGGTCCAGATAGCGACCAGTGAGGTGTCTCCAGAACACAGTGAAGCAATCGACCAGAGGAGTCTTTTCCTGCCGCCATCACGAAAGATAAGCTTCTGTGGCCAGAGCAGCTCAACATTATGTGCCCCCCTCTAAAATTGACATTATATTAAACACAGAGGGACAATAAAGTGTTTCAAATGACAGGAACTGTGAACTTTTCCCAATACTATTTCCACGATAATTAAACACTTGAAGTCATGATGACAAACAACAACCTAGCTTGAAAAACAAACCCAGTATTACCTCATAGTACTACTTCACAACTTACACACATAGGATAATACTAATAAATTATGTCAATACAAAGATCATATTTATAAATTGTGATTACATTTGATTGTGATTCCTGGTTCACTGTGTAGTTGAATCAGGATATCTATTGTTGAAAGTAATTATTACAGATATATTTGAAACTCTACACTTGACTCATTTAAGATAGTCTTATAGAGTGTTATATGTGTGTGAGTGTCACAGTGTTGTAAAGTGTTGTGGAATAAATTAAATTGTTTATCTGTCTGTTGTTGTTGTGAATTACACTTCATCATTTTCATAACCCTAGACATTCAACGTAGTCATCACAATATTCCAGAATAATTCTGACTGAGGTATAAATGTGGTAGCAAGTAAGGTTATCTGTAAAACACTACACCTATTAGATACAGATACCTTCACAGCTGATCTCAGTCAGTACACTAAGTCCCCTATAAATATTTATATCATCCCACTTTACCACATATATTGGGGGCTCGTCCGGGATATTGAACTTTCTCCTATTATATATATTGGGAATAAATAAAAATTTAAAAGGTATCCTTGGGTGAAAATAAATAAGGTTGAGCTCTCAGTGCCTGTGGTTGTCCTTGGATAATTATTGGTAGATAAAATTGTTTAGTTAAATATTTTATACATTTACCTGTTAGAAAATGGCAGACCTGGCCAAATTTCGATCTGCTGCTGTGAAGACTGCAAAAGAGTTAGGAATGGAGGTACAAGTTATGATTGCTTATGTCACTACTGAATGTGACAAATTTATTGAACGTGAAGAAAGAAGATTAGAAAAAGAGGCTGAAAGAAAGTTAGAGGCTGAAAAAGAAATTAAGAGGCTGCAGATTGAGGCTGAGGCTAAGAGGTTGCAGATTGAGACTGAGGCTAAGAAATTGGAGGCAGAAAGAGAAGACAAGAGACTGGCTGCAGAAAGGGAAGCCGAGGAAAGAAGACAGGCTGCAGAAAGGGAAGACAAGCGATTAGCTGCAGAAAAGGAAGCAGAAGATAAAAGATTACAAAGGGAACATGAGTTTCGACTAAGGGAGTTTGAGTTTCAAGGCCATGCTCCTGAAAATGGTGCCAGTCCCTTTACCTCCGATGCTACTGCTAGTCAGGGAGCCTCAACCACAGCTATGAACTTTCATTTAGATCATTTTGTTGAGAAAGACGATGATATTGAGAGCTATCTAAATAGATATGAACTATTAGCTACCACGTATGGGTTAGAGAGAGAAAGGTGGAGCTTAAAGTTATCTCAAGGGCTTCGTGGGGCAGCTTATGAAGTTTTTGCCAAAATGAGCAGAGGTGATCAAGAAAATTATGACATGCTAAAGCAGGCTCTTTTGTTAAGATATGAAAAGAACGCAGAATTTTATAGGAAAAAATTTAGGAATGCTAAACTACTGTCAGGTGAAACCTATCACCAGTTCTCTGCACGGTTAGAGACATACTTGGAGAAATGGACTTCTCTGGGGAAAACCCAAGATCTTAAGGAAATGATCCTTATAGAACAATTAAGAGAGTCCATGGCTCCAGACCTGAGAAAGTTTCTCATGGAACAAGGTGCAGAGAGACTGGGTGAGTTACTAAATGTTGCAGAAAGGTATCAAGCGGCTCAGGCAGAGGTATCAGGTAATAAAAAGTAACAGGTAGATAATTTTAGGGCACCACAGAACTTTAATAAATTTGATCCTAGAGATCAAAACAAAGGTAAGCACCAGTTTGATAGGCCACGGTATGACAATAAAAATAAAACCCCACAATTCGATGAAAGGAAATATGATGAAAGAAAATCTTTCAACCAAGGAAGGAGGTGGTGTAAAAATTGTAAGATGAACAATCATGACACTGACCATTGTAGGAGGAAACCTGTGTATATGGCCACCCTTCAGGTCAGGTCGACCTCAAGACAGGAGGAGGATATCCTGATAGATACCACTCCAGAAGAGATGAGGAAGGCACAGGCTGGGGATAAGACCCTCAAGCCTTGTTTTAGGAAATTGTCAGCTTGTCATACAAATCCAGGCAAGGGAGATTTTTACATGAAAAACAAGTTGATTTACAGGAAGGCCGGAACTAGGTCCAATGGTCACGGACAGTTGGTTCTTCCAAAGGCATATAGGGAAGACTTAATAAGGAGCCTACATGTGAAACAAGATGGGGACCATGAGAAACTTGGTACCATCATCCAAAAGGTGGCTCACAATTATTATTGGCCCAAGGCAAGGTGGGACATTGAGAATTTTGTAGAAAGGTGTAGCATAGCACATGAGGGAACACCCACAAGTGGGAACATTGATCAGGACCTGGACGCGCCACGGGGCAAACGTAGGCCTGACAATAAAATGTATAATAAAGTGGACCAAGTGGAATGGGAAGCCCCTTTTCACGGACAAGCTTCAATTAACTATTTACAATGGCCACTATGCAGAGAGTGCAAAAAGATGTCTTACCCCAGGATAAGCCGAAAATCCCTCAATCGGACTTAAACAAACTGGAGGAAGAGGATGTAGAGAGGAAATCTCTCATCAAGAATTCTAAGTGGGGAGAAAGCCCCAAGAAAAAAATTGGTAGCGGTCGTTTTGTGCATGATAATTCTGGGAAGAAAAATCATCACTATAGCGCTTCGAGTGGAAGAGACCATACCGGTGCATGGACAAATAGGTCCACAAAATTAAAGGTCCATATGAAGCGCTGTTAAGAACGTGGACTGATGAAAAGGCAGAGGAAAATATTACATCCTCATACCAATATGTGAATGAGCTGACCACTCGTTTAAAAACTGGCTGGAAACTTGCCAATGAAAATTTGAGACAAGCCAGGAAGAAACATGCTGCCTATTTCAACAGGAAGGCTAAAGACAGAGATTTGGCTGTGGGAGAGAAGGTACTGCTTCTTCTACCCGGTAGTCAAAATAAGTTCCAAATTGGATGACAAGGTCCATATACAGTTCTAGAGAAGGTGTCTAGAACAAATTATAAGATAGATAAGAAGGGGAAAGAAAAAATCTATCATGTGAATCTCCTGAAGAAATATTTGGAAAGAGAAAATCAGGAAGAGACACACTTGTTGACCTTGTCCATTGCCATGGAGATGAAAAAGGAACCACTTTCATCATTTGAATATCCATTACACCCCTGTGAGACAGCGGCACAGGTGAAAATCAGTACACATTTAACGAAAAATCAGAAAGAGAGAGTGCAACAGGTTCTAGATAATCATACAGAGGTGTTAACGGACCGACCGGGGCATACAAACTTATTGGAATATGATATGAAACTGATAGACCCCACACCTGTCTGTATGAAACCCTATTCGATTCCTTTTGCTAAGGAGAAAGCTTTGAAGGAAGAGATAGACTATTTGTTGAAGGAAGGAATTATTTCACACAGTGAATCTTCGTATAGTTCCAGTGTGGTGCTCTTAAGGAAACCCTCTGGAGAACATAGACTCTGTATAGATTACAGGAGACTGAATGATATCACAGAAGGACAGGTGGATCCATTGCCGGATACAAATCAGTTGTTTGCCAGGCTAAATAAAGCTAAATATTTCTCAAAAGTGGATCTGAGTAAAGGATACTATCAGATTCCAGTAAAGCCTGAGGTTAGACCATACCTAGCGTTTAGTACCTCAGAGGGACACTATGAGTTTAACAGATTGCCATTTGGATTGAAGAATGCGCCTAGTGTCTTCTCTAGAATGATGAGAAAATTATTGGACCCTCTGAATAATCCATGCATCACAAATTTCATGGATGATATCCTTATAGCAACAGAAACATTTGAGGAACACATTGACTCTCTGAACATGCTGTTTAATCGACTTAGAGAAGCGAATTTAACAGCCCGACCAACCAAATGTTGCGTTGGATGTAAAGAATTAGAATTTTTGGGACACACAATCCATCAGGGAAACATGACCCCTGACCCCAAGAATTTAGAGAAACTAAAGAAAGCCCCGAGACCACAAACCAAGAAAGACGTGAGATCCTTTGTCTCATTATGTGGTTTCTACCAAAAGTATATCAAAAACTTTAATTCCATATGTGCACCGTTAACTGATTTGACACGTAAAGGAAATCCAGATCGAATTACATGGACACCACAATGTGAATTAGCTTACCAGGAATTGAAGGAAAAGCTCACAAGCAAACCTATTTTGAAATTACCTGACTTAAGTCAAGAATTCATTGTAAGAACGGATGCCAGTAATATCGGGTTAGGTGCGACCCTGTTACAGAAATCAGATGCACTGGATGGGGAATTGAGCCCAGTGGCAAATGCTAGCAGAAAGTTGAATAAAGCTGAAACCAACTACTCAACTAGCGAAAAAGAATGTCTTGCAGTAATATGGGCGATAAAGAAATTCAATATTTATCTGTATGGGAAGGCATTTAAGTTGCAAACGGATCACAAACCCTTGTCGTTTCTAGCGCAGGCTAGACATGAAAATTCTAGGTTACTCAGATGGTCCTTACTTATGCAGCCATTTGAGTTTAGCATAGAGTATATATCTGGTAAGACAAATCTGGGAGCGGATTTTTTAAGCCGCCATCCGTGTGATGAGAATCACCTTAAGCCCCAGAAATAATAATAAATTTCTCTATGTGTATATAGAATTATAGACTGACATATAACGTCTGTTTTAAGAGGGGAGAATTTGTCGTGAAACATTCTAAATCCACATATATAAATTAAAAGGTAATTGTAAAACCTAACGCATTAATTCGATAACAAGAAAGAGAAATGGTAAAAGCACAGTGCTGTCACAATGGCGTACAAAAATCCTCCTTTTTTTCTACTTCGTCTGAAAATTGTAACGTTTCCACGTTGATAGTAAAGCGTATAGCAGCATACACGCGTTTCCACAAAACAATAAAACGTGTACTGCATTTCTAAGAAAACCTTGAGATACTCAAGCTGCGTAATGACCTAGATTAATATTCCATTAATTTCATTTTATACACTACGTTAACATAAACGAAAGGACAGATGGAATCAGGATAGAGAGAGGGAGGGCTGAAATCAGGAACGCATGCAACACTAACACGCGTCTCGCGATAATTAATGCCACCCCCAACGCGAAAGGCATGAAGCACTAACTTTTTTTCAGATGGACAGTGATAAAAAACACTACCCATACGAGAGTTAGGTTTAAAAACATGATTAATGCTTATTGGGAAACATGACATTATACTGGTTTACGTTTGAAAGTCTGACAGTACAGCAGACACCATAAAGTTTGGAAGTGAGGAGGTGGTAACAGCACGACTATCCTAGAAGAAAATACATATTTTGAACGCCGCCACTTAGCTCCCTTAAAACTTATATATTTGTTTATTTAGGACTTGCTGACAAAGAATATGTTAAGTGTTACGCAAATAGTCTAGGAATTAACAAATTATAGCCAAAAGAAAATAGTGAGGGTGTCAGACAACACCAAATAATAATCGCACAGTGGCATGTTTTGAAACCACCATTTTACGGGAAATAGGCCACCATGTTAAATCCTATTTGATTGGATAGAAGTAAATGTAAGGCGAAACACGATTAGTCGGACTACAAATACTAATTTTTTGTTGTTAACGGAAACGGTAGTAGGGGTACTTTTTTTGAAAAGCTGTGTAAACATGGCCCGATTGGTTAGACCCGCCAATATAGTCAATTAGGAGCGTCTGTTCAGTGCCACATTTTAAAATAAACTTACTAAGAAACAGTGCGTTGAGATCCAGATCATATTTTTCTAAATAAAAGTCTGGGACAGAGGCAGATCGGAATTTGTGCCATATTCATCGCCAGTCAACGTATTTGTGTATTATTTCCATGAATTGTGGGACCGTGGTTCTAAGTTATTGAAGCAGCACCTGGTCTGAGTTTTGCTGAATCCAGAGGCTGACAGCATACTCCTTGGTCCAGATAGCGACCAGTGAGGTGTCTCCAGAACACAGTGAAGCAATCGACCAGAGGAGTCTTTTCCTGCCGCCATCACGAAAGATAAGCTTCTGTGGCCAGAGCAGCTCAACATTATGTGCCCCCCCCCCCCTCTAAAATTGACATTATATTAAACACAGAGGGACAATCAAGTGTTTCAAATGACAGGAACTGTGAACTTTTCCCAATACTATTTCCACGATAATTAAACACTTGAAGTCATGATGACAAACAACAACCTAGCTTGAAAAACAAACCCAGTATTACCTCATAGTACTACTTCACAACTTACACACATAGGATAATACTAATAAATTATGTCAATACAAAGATCATATTTATAAATTGTGATTACATTTGATTGTGATTCCTGGTTCACTGTGTAGTTGAATCAGGATATCTATTGTTGAAAGTAATTATTACAGATATATTTGAAACTCTACACTTGACTCATTTAAGATAGTCTTATAGAGTGTTATATGTGTGTGAGTGTCACAGTGTTGTAAAGTGTTGTGGAATAAATTAAATTGTTTATCTGTCTGTTGTTGTTGTGAATTACACTTCATCATTTTCATAACCCTAGACATTCAACGTAGTCATCACAATATTCCAGAATAATTCTGACTGAGGTATAAATGTGGTAGCAAGTAAGGTTATCTGTAAAACACTACACCTATTAGATACAGATACCTTCACAGCTGATCTCAGTCAGTACACTAAGTCCCCTATAAATATTTATATCATCCCACTTTACCACAACTCCTCATGGACGATGTCATCAAGGCATGTAAGGAGAGAACAAGAAAGTATTCAGTGGGGTACTGGAAGATGAGACAGGTCTGTATTTCAGAGCTAGCATTTGCTGATGATGTTGTCCTGATTGCTAAATCAGAGACACATCTCCAATCCAATCCAATATTAAAAGTCTTATAATAAATTCTAAATAGTAATACTATAAGAAATGTATAAACTTAAATAACATGGCGGTAACTATAAACTTTAGGGGAACTTACTTATTAATGGATAACCACCCAGAAATCTAACCATTTATTTTAAAGCTTGTATGCCGTCGTCATCAGAAACTTTATTAAAAGGTTTCACAGTTTAATTATATAAAAAATGACAGATCAAGGTGCAGCCAATATAATGGTTTTAGCGAGTTACAATTATAATTTTTATCGGAAGTCTCTTTGAAAAAGCAACAGAAGCTGGACTTAAAAGTAAACAACATTAATAATAATTTTATTGAATCTTTTATAGTTGTGCACAAATCGCCCGTCACTCCTATACCTTTGGATAAGTCGTAACATAGTAGGCGTAGCGGAAGCTGTGCCTGTTTAAATAGTATACAAGAATACATACCCTTTTCAAGGGGAAAATGGCTGTTGGGTCTTTAAATAGATATTAGAAGCCCTTTTAATTCGCTTATCATATAATGTGTCATTAAGAAGAGAACTAAAAAGACTACTGCTTTTAACTGGAAGATTTACCTCCCTTTTGTCTGGAAGGAAGAGCTGGAGAAGAGAGGGATGGTTATAAGCAGCTCTAAAACAAAATCCATGGTGATATCACGAGAAGAAAGAAGACATCAGATTAAGTTGGCGAGAACAGGTCCTGGAGCAGGTCGACCACTTTAAATATCTCGGAGCTATTATAGACCGAAAGGGAGGCATCAAAGAAGAGTTGGCCACTCGAAAAGCAGCAGCTGGGAGACTTTTTCAGGCCATAAATCGAGGATTCCTCAGCAAGAAAAAGGTTGGTAAGAAAACGAAGATGGCTGTATGCCGCTCCACCTATGTCCCAGTCTTGACATATGGATGCGAGTCATGGGCAATGACTACAACCCACAAAAGCCAGATCCAAATCTCAGAAATGAGGTATCTGAGGAAGGTGGTTGAAGTAACAAGAAGAGACATGGTCCGCAACCAGACGATACGTCAAGGCCTAAAATGCCACCCGCTGCAGACCCAAGTAGAACAGTCCCAACTAAGATGGTTTGGCCATGTCTGCAGAATGGGAGAAGATCGGCTACCACGACAAGCATGGGAAACAAAGAGCCAGGTATCCAGACCCCCATGACGACCGAGAGTCCGCTAGGAGGACAACATTAGACAATCTTTGAAGGACCGAGGACTGGAATGGAACCAGGCCAGGAAGAAGACAGCTGATAGAATAGTCTGGCGCTCTCTCTTCCAAACCTCTACACCTCACGGTGGAAGGGGAACGACTAAGTAAGTAAGTAAGCTAATACAGTGTACCCAGAGTAAAGTCATCACTTCCGCAACTGTATGGATTCTGTTTGTAAAATGGTGCTCATGAGCAATTATAATCTGCTATACTTAAATGTGATTATTTTTCTCACAGGCAGTTAGGTTGTCCACATTATATTATCTGGCACACATGCATTCGCACGACTTGGTTTAACTGAATCATTGATCATTTCCTTGCTCTTATGACTTCTAGTTGCTCCTTCCTTCCATGTTTCCGTTGTAATTTGAGACACATGTTGTTTCCTTGACGACGCAATATGGTATCCAGTGAAAATTATCCCATATATTACAAAGATAAAGAGAAAGGCACGTGTGATATAAATTAGTATGTATAACTACATAAAATAGATTTACAGTGCTATTGATCTTATTCTGACTGTTTATCTTTTATACGTTTTTTAACTGCTCCATAGCCGATGTGATTTTGTATGTTATATTTTACAGCTTCGAAGGCAGTGTGCTCTTGTATGGTACATTTTACAGCTCTGAAGCCGATTTCAGATTTTATTTTTCACAAAATTTAACAAAGATCTGCATCTCTTTTAGAAGCAGCATTTTTTCTCCCGAGGAAATGCCCAGTATTACTCCCGAGGTTCTATAAGATGACAAAGAATAAATATGACTATTGCTACCTCTGGTGTGTCGTAAGAGGTTGGGCATTGGGCTGGTAACCTCATCATGTTAAACAAATTGCTAGAGATACCACGGGTATCAATTTCTGGTGCTAAGACGCACCAACAGTGATAAATGCAGTCAGCGACTCATAGCTTGACTGCTTGCTTCAGAGTCAGCGAATCAGAGCTGACAAAGACCCTACTCCACCTCCAAGTCTGGCTGAGAGAGTAGGGATCGAAGTGGGAAGGCTAACCCGGTCCCAAAAAATGCCGTGCTGAAGTCGAATGTGTCGGTTTAAAGGGGCAATTATTGCCGCTTCGTTGTAAACGGACACAACTCAACCAACGTCCTTTTCAGGACAAATGAAGAAGAAGAAGAAGAAAGAATAATGCAGGCTTCCTGCAAGAAGGCAAGATTTAGTAATGAATATACATACATTCCGTAAGGAGTGTCAAACGAACGAATTAAATGATCTTTTTCATAGAGAAATACTAAAAAAAAAAAACAAAGGAAAGAGAGCGAAGAGAAGTTATGAAATAAGAAAGACAGAACAGACAGAGAAAGAACTGAAGCAGGGTGGCTTGAGAATGAAAGTCGAAGAGGAATGTTCATTCACTGTCCTTCAGTAATCCAAGGTACATAGGCTGTCACCAAATTCACGTTAAGTTTCTCTGTTCTGTGCCATCAGTAAATTATGTCTGTCTCCAGTTGTCTTCTCCGTGTCTTATTCGGTGCCCCTATACCTCTCTCGCCCCGTGTAGTACCCAGGGGTCTCTAAAGATACAAAGAAAGAATATGACTACTGCACCCTCAGACATGTCGTACAAGGCTACTAATGTGAGGTTTGTGCATGAGGCTGGCAACCTCATCGTGTCAAATAAATCACCACAGAAACCACCGCTACAAGAACATGTGAATGTTTGGTGCAGGCTTCCTGCAGGGGGGACCAGGTACAGTGGTCAAACCGTGCTCTGTAAGGAGTACTCGCAAATGAAAATGATGATGATACCTGTCGTACCCTGGAGATACCACAAGAAAGAGTGCCCTGTTATGCTATCAGCAGGTGTCCTAATTGTGTGTGTGTTTTTTTTAAATAAAATGTTGCCTCGTTTTGGCGTGGCGCGTCCCGATCAACCCAGTCGGTTATGTTAGGGCGCATGTCCAAATATAAAAGACCTGTAGGCCTTGATAACATTGACTTAGTCGTGGGATTTCTAATTATGTGTCCTATCCAACTCCAGGAGGTTCTTCTTCTGGCCTCTTGTCCCACTGGAACTTGCCTGGTTCCTGTCGCCAGTTCGACATTAGTGATCCCTCATAGTATTTCAATCAGATTCTTCCCAAGCACTCATCAACGAAAGCCGTACCTTCTTGGCTGGCTTGGTTAAGAAGCTGTCGTTGAGGTTTTTGGCTTGAAGTTTTTATAGGAAAGGAGAGCGGGTCTCATACCTAACACTCCTATGTCAACTCCTACGATATTCGTGGTTGGGTACGGTATTACTAGTATGTGCTTAAGCTTCAACAAACTGAAAATCAGACACTGATGTATGTCCATGTGGGGAAGACAAACAGACAGAACAAAATATACTCAAGTTCTGTCGGCTCCATGCAGGGCTGGATTAACCATTAAGCAACATAAGCACGTGCTTAGGGCAGCGAGGGAAAGGGAGGGGGGAAAGGGGAACCACATAATTTTTCTTCTAGTCATTATGCCCTTAACTCTCATCTTTCACTGCCACAGTCGTCTTTAGTCGAATTTTTTGTAATTTTTAATATCTGCCGTGTTCGACTTTAATCCGAATTGTTTAAAAAAAAATAAACGTTTTCTTTGGTATGGTGAGTGACAAAGTGTCAGACATACACCTAGAGTTTGGTATGTTTGCCTGTCTTACCAACGTTTTTCTGCATGAATTTCAGTGGAGTCTGGCCAGGAAGAAAATTCAATTTTCAATCTCTGTGGCAGCCTACTCTTGTATTGTTCGACTATGTCACTGCCTTCTTTTCTACCCAGATTCTTTTCTTCAACAGTGAACGACGAAACGTATAAACAGACAGAGTGTCACACCATACATGTATCCACGTAACTCTGTATGAAGATAGCTAAGTCCTGGTCTAGTACTGAACACAGTTTATTTACAAGATGTACATTTGTTGTCAAATAGCATATCGACCATCACACTTGCAGAACAATGTCATTGAATTCAAAGTCTACTTGATTATGAATACGAAGCTTTCTTTCTTACGCTCTTGTTGATAATTCTGTCTAATTCAATATTTATAACTTCCTTGACTAACATTGCCTATTAGTACATTCTTATAATGTTCCGGTTATTGATTGTTACTACCTGCATTTCCGGGGATGAAAACTTTCCCTGAATTCTAGTTATCACTGGCCTCACACGGCTGACCCATTGAACTTCTTAGCTATCGAATCTCTACATAAGTCGTCAAGATGATCACTGGCCTCACACGGCTGACCCATTGAACTTCTTAGCTATCGAATCTCTACATACATCGTCAAGATGATCACTGGCCTCACACGGCTGACCCATTGAACTTCTTAGCTATCGAATCTCTACATACGTCGTCAAGATGATCAATTCTCTTGGTAACGAATTTCCTTCATAAATTCGTTCTTTACTTGTCTGCTTTCTGTAGCTATCTTCTTCTACTGCATAATGCCGCTGAGTCTGTCCACCACAGATCATCGACTTAGCAAACTTCGATGAGCAAGCATATGTCTGTCAAGATGGCTGGTTCACCTTGCACAACCGCTACCTGGGTTCGTGCGACCTGCCTGTCTCACTGGCGCTTCTCGATTCAATCTCTTTTTCAACTGCCCCCTGAGAGCGTGCGCCGTGAACTATACTACTCGTCAAAAGTCAAGGGCCACCCTATTATTTTCAATATACTTTTATATAAGCGCATAGAATGATTAAATGAAGGAAGTTTTTAGTAAAAATGGGTGCAATATCATCCTCTGACAGTCCTCTATGCACGTTAAGCATAAAAATAACTCACCGACAACCATGGTGATCACGTGCAATTTGGTTTGCTGACCATAAATTCACATTTTTAATCTGTTTTTTCAAACTTCCGTACAGCCAAACAGGTGAAGTAATCGTGCTGATTGACATTCCACGTGCAATGGCGACTTTTCGTGAACAGAGTTCACTCTTAATTTGTTTTACAATCAGCAGACTTAGGGTAGTTTCATCACTTTCAAAATCCATGCCGCCGAGAAGAAGTCTTGACACCTTACAAAGAATTAGGGCTATAGCGTGGGTTGAAAGTGGTTTATCTGTCCATGAGGTTGCTAGACGGCTTGCAGTGTCACACTCTACTATCCAAAGAATTTTGGAGAGATTTCAGGCCACAGGAAGTGTGGAGGATCGCCACCGGCCAGGTCGCCCTAGATGCACCAATAGACATGATGACCGGTACCTCTTGTTGCCAGCCCTGCGCCATCGAACAGTGACTTGTTCCACTCTAAGATGTCAGCTGAGACAAACTGTAAACGTTAATGTCAGCCAAAGCACCATTCGCAGACGTTTGCGTGAATTTGGACTGGCTGCTCGACGTCCTGCAGTCAGAATCCCTCTTACTCCTGCTCATCGCAGAGCCCGTGTTGCTTGGTGTCGCGAGCACATCTGATGGACAAGGCAACAGTGGAGTCAAGTTCTCTTCACTGATGAATCTCGCTTCACTGTGTCATTCAATGATGGCAGGATTCGAGTTTGGAGACGACCAGGAGAGCGATTTACTGATGACACAATTCGAGAGGTGGATCGTTATGGTAGGGGTTCTGTCATGGTTTGGGGAGGCTTCTACAGACACGGCAGGACCCCACTCTACATCATCCAAGGCAACTTGACCGGCCCAAGATACCAGAACGAAATCTTGAGACCAATTGTTCAGCCTGCTCTGGAGGCCATAGGTGGTAATGCCATCCTCCAAGATGATAACGCTCGACCCATCGAGCTCGTGTGGTGAATGAGTTTATTCAGCAACATGGGATCATCAGGATGGCGTGGCCAGCTCATTCACCTGACCTTTCTCCGATTGAGCACCACTGGGATGTCCTTGGTCAAAGATTGTCAACAAATCACCCCCTGCCAATGGATGTTGCACAGCTGACTGCATTTCTGCTTCAGGAATGGCAAGCTGTTCCCCATGATACTCTTCGGACCCTTGTGGACTCGATGCGTCTACGCTGTCTTGAATGCCTTGCTGCAAACGGTGGTCATACCCGATTTTGAAATGTCTATTTGTCCAATATCTATTGTGTGACTTTTGAAAAGGTGGGTGACACACTTCACAGCTTCATTGCGTTTGAATGTGTGTTTCCATTTCTTTACGTAACATGTCAATTTGGTATTCAATAAATGCCGTTTTGACTGATACCAATTACGTTTATATCAGATTTGTTTTATGGTTTCAACCAAGGTTTTTCTAAGTTGCCCTTGACTTTTGACGAGTAGTATATATTCACTAATCTAGCCTTTTTCCGGGAGGTTTTATGCGCACCTTCCTCTGACAACCTTCTTGCCCTTTATCTTACTGCTTATACCTAACTGCCCTAGCTTGAACCATCAGTTGCTTCCCCTGCCACATCTCTTCTGCATTTATTGAGTCTTAATGTCTTGTCAGTTAAGCAATGGAAGCGCCGGGGGAGGGGGGGGATGGGCACCATTGGGGGGCTGTACTTAGTTCATCAGTTGGCCTTAATCCGGCCCTGGTTCCATGAGAGCAGGAGGGTAGCAGCGAGGCCTTCTCCAACCTAGTTGAGGGAGAAACTGTATGGTGACGAGAGAAGCCTGAGACAGACTACTATAAGCGAGAGAGATGTGGTTATTTGAGAACTAACGACGAAGAAGAAATAGAAGCTTAAATCGCAGGCTCCTTTAACACGGCGAACTTGAAATTTGACGTAACAAATTATTTATACCTTCGTTATGCACGATGGTTAAAATGTAGATGGCTTAACCACAGTCAGAATCCATCAGTCAGAGAATCAGTGTTAGATTGCGA
Source organism: Oreohelix idahoensis (assembly GCA_024509875.1). Classification (NCBI taxonomy): domain Eukaryota; kingdom Metazoa; phylum Mollusca; class Gastropoda; order Stylommatophora; family Oreohelicidae; genus Oreohelix; species Oreohelix idahoensis. Next base: position 26,366 of record JAMPIV010019510.1, on the reverse strand, counting down.
ACACACACACATATACACACGAACACACACACACCCACACACACACACACAGGTATATATATATATATATATATATATATATATATATATATATATATATATATATATATATATATATATATATATATATATGTGACAGCGCCATCTTGAGGTCTGTCGTTCTAGGCGCTGGCCCCATCTGGTCAGTCATATTGTCTCTGTGGTTTAGTGCCTTTTGATCACGTTATCTTCAAGCAGATTTATTACAAGGCCATAATAAGCCTACTAATTAGTTGTGTTTTTGCTCTAGTTGTGTAAATCTGTGTTTTCATGCATTCTAGAGCAAAATATCGCGAGTGTTGTTTAAGTAGCCAAGATTAATACGCCTAGCGCAGTAAAGTGAGAGATTAGCCTAGTGCCTATAAAAAGAGATAGCGAGCTACCAGCGGACCTTTCCTAGTATCAGCCGACCAGTGAGAACAGACTAAGAAGACACACAAGAGCCAAGCTGTAAATGCCTTGAGCACGTGAGTTAATTTAAATTAGCATTAGTTTTCTAGGATTCTGAAATTATATCGATGTGGCTATTTTAATGTTTAATGGGACAGATAGGTAGATAGATGTGAGAGTTTAAGAGCGATTATTTCCTTCTTCAGAAAGGCTATTCCACTGGAAATTTAGATAAGATTATCGATCGCAAGATAGTAGCCTCGTGGTGGTAAAAGGCGGCGATAGCGAGTCTGATTAAACACGCTCCGCGTGGTAAACCTATAATATGTTATGCCGAGCGACACGTTGTGTATTTAGTCCCAGTTTGGCTTAAGTCGAGAATAATTATATTGTATTCTTTATGTAAGAGTAATTTAGTGTATTTCACGTTTATTGATAATTCTACTGTATATTTAATGGGTTACTGTGAGGTGAGAATATGTATTTAGATTTCTGGAGAGCGCGAGGCCACTCCTTTGTTGAGACATGTGTTTCTCTGGTTGCTCCTGGTGGAGCATGGAAACACCAATGCGGCTGGTGTCCACCACAAGCCAACAGAAGCATTTTTATGCTATTACAGTGGTTGTTCCTGTAATAATGTGTTTCATGCGATGAGATTCCCAGCCGCACGAGTCGTCACATACGACATGCTTCAGAATGCAGTAACGAATATTGAGATAGACCAGTTGTGAGGTGGTGGTTAATTCTCATTATTGAGATTATTTGTTGTACATGTATTGAAGAATATGATTTTATGTCCAGTTGATTATTATTGTTATGTGAACATGGTTTGTGAGAGCACGTGGGCGTACTTAGAGTTGTATATTTCTCTCCTCCGCTCCTGAGGGAGCATGGGGCCACCGGTGTGGTTTGTCTCAGCATGAAGCATTCAGATGCTCTTGCAGTAGTGGTTTCGGTAGCAACCTATGTTACCCGGTGCGATTGCCAGCCTCATGCACAACACCATACTAGTCGCATTGGACGACACGCATGAGTGTGTGAGATAGTTGATGATATCAGGTGGGCGCATGTTTTCTGTATGGTAAGTGTTATTATCCATGCTATTGATGTTCACTTAGACGTTGTTTTATTTATTATTTTTCAGACAGTCTATGAACACTGACTGGGTGTTCGTTTGATTGTTCGTTGGATTGTTTGTTGGATTGTTTGTTTGGTGTTCGGTTCTGTTCGGTAGAATTAAATGTTGATCTGCATAAGGCTTTGGGTTGCTTGAATTGTTAAGTCTGCTGCTGAGAGGGTTGCAAGCAACCAATAATTGCAACCCCTGTCAAACGATCCTTTATAAATTTTCTTGGTGCACGGGTCTTGGGTGTGAGGTACCCCTAGCGCCCCTGTCACAAGTGGCGTCGTCGACAGGATTGACAGACAGCACGCAGTGAAGCAACTCTTCAGCAATCAGAGCAGCAACAGCCTAAACAGTAGAACACCCAGTTCAGTGCAAGGCGAGGGACGGGATCATCCAGTTTGTCAAGATTTCTAGTCAACTCTACTAGCAACAAGATGGCGGCACGCAACACACGCGCTGCTAGTAGAACTGATAGCGAAGATGTGGCTGAGGTGGATGACCCTGTAGTAGGGCTAAATCGTCAACCAGAACGAGTGCAGTACATCGTGGTACCTACTCACAAGAGAGTGCGGTGCTTTGGGGAGCGCACGGGTCCTATGGCCGAGGAATATGTCAGAGGGGTGAGAGCTGCCTGGAGAGTAGGGATGATGAGTAAAGAGGACCAGGCAGATGTTATCCTTGACAGTGTGACCCCAAGTGTCCGCAGGGAGCTGAGGATTCAGGCTGATGACGGTGACCCAGAAGCAATGCTACATTCCATTCTTAGGGTGTATGGGGAGCGTCGGAGCATCCCAGAAGTAATGGCCGCGTTCTACTCTACCCGGCAAGGTGCAAGGGAGTCTCTTTGGGAATTCTCCCATCGCATTCACGAGGTGTTTGAAAGAGTTGTAAGGGCACAAAGGCAGAACAACGTCACTCCCTTGGCGCCATCCTTTCTTCGTGACCAGTTTGCTGCTTGTCTGAGAGATCACCTACTAAGAAAGCTTGCAAAGGAAATGATCATCAAGGAGCCAACAGCATCGTTCACGTCGGTGAGGGACTATGCCCTACGGTTTTTGGAGACTGAGCCCACTTCTGGGGCTGGTGTTGCCAGTGTTGAAGTGGCAAGAACAGAGACTGTGTCAGATACGCATGCATTAAACGCAGAAGTAGAGCGGCTGAGAGCACAGGTGGCTCAATTAGAGGCTAAAATTGATGCGATGTCTCAGGAGCAGGGGAGACGTACCAGGACAGTTCGTTGTTTTAGATGCAGAGAACTAGGCCACGTACAGAATCGATGTCCACAGGCATTAAACTAGACCCCTCTGCGGCTGGGAGTCAGGTTACAGAAGGGGAGCAGAATGGCTCAAAGATAAAGAGGGTTGGTGGTCGACCGGAGTGTGAGGTGCTTATTGCAGGGAAGAAAGTCAAAGGCGGCCAGGGATGTAAGGGTAGCAGGAGGCGACCCAGGGCACCAAGGAAGCCTAGGAAAATAAGATGCTTCAACTGTGGAGACCTTTCGAACCACATGGCAGCCAAGTGTCCCCAGGGCCCGCTTCCTAAGCGATGTTTCCATTGTAGGTCCCCGGACCATTTGATATCGGTGTGCCCATCAAAGAGCGCCCTCTCTAAGCGTACCAACACATCTACATTGCCGTCACAGTGCAAGCCAAGAGATGGCCGTGGCAACTGTCACCATAAGGGCGCCAGGAAAAGTGGTCGACATTTAGAGGAGGAGACTCATCTAAAACTCGTTGAAGGACACGTTTCCAGGCTACGAGGGGCGCACGTAAGAGCAGAGCCACCGTTGCAGAGTTTTGCAGCAGTCCGGAAAGAGAGATGTGACAAGCTGTCGTGTTCTACTCCACTACAGGTCGGAGAATTGGTGAAGAAGAGAATGCACGACGCTGAGAGATCCGAGATTCGTGATATGTGGTCAGAAGACGAGTACGTTGTAGTTCGTGCTCCCACAATGACAGGGGTCCATATATCATCCAACGAATGGACAGAGCGAGTCCGAGCATTAGAGTAACCAGCAATGACCTGAGACGAAGTGAAGGAAAAGGTGATCCTCCAGATTTGGAGAATACGACTGAAGCGCCTGGTTTAGTGCAGTTGTCGGGACGACAACAAAATCAGGCGGGGAATATGTGACAGCGCCATCTTGAGGTCTGTCGTTCTAGGCGCTGGCCCCATCTGGTCAGTCATATTGTCTCTGTGGTTTAGTGCCTTTTGATCACGTTATCTTCAAGCAGATTTATTACAAGGCCATAATAAGCCTACGAATTAGTTGTGTTTTTGCTCTAGTTGTGTAAATCTGTGTTTTCATGCATTCTAGAGCAAAATATCGCGAGTGTTGTTTAAGTAGCCAAGATTAATACGCCTAGCGCAGTAAAGTGAGTGATTAGCCTAGTGCCTATAAAAAGAGATAGCGAGCTACCAGCGGACCTTTCCTAGTATCAGCCGACCAGTGAGAACAGACTAAGAAGACACACAAGAGCCAAGCTGTAAATGCCTTGAGCACGTGAGTTAATTTAAATTAGCATTAGTTTTCTAGGATTCTGAAATTATATAGATGTGGCTATTTTAATGTTTAATGGGACAGATAGGTAGATAGATGTGAGAGTTTAAGAGCGATTATTTCATTCTTCAGAAAGGCTATTCCACTGGAAATTTAGATAAGATTAACGATCGCAAGATAGTAGCCTCGTGGTGGTAAAAGGCGGCGATAGCGAGTCTGATTAAACACGCTCCGCGTGGTAAACCTATAATATGTTATGCCGAGCGACACGTTGTGTATTTAGTCCCAGTTTGGCTTAAGTCGAGAATAATTATATTGTATTCTTTATGTAAGAGTAATTTAGTGTATTTCACGTTTATTGATAATTCTACTGTATATTTAATGGGTTACTGTGAGGTGAGAATATGTATTTAGATTTCTGGAGAGCGCGAGGCCACTCCTTTGTTGAGACATGTGTTTCTCTGGTTGCTCCTGGTGGAGCATGGAAACACCAATGCGGCTGGTGTCCACCACAAGCCAACAGAAGCATTTTTATGCTATTACAGTGGTTGTTCCTGTAATAATGTGTTTCATGCGATGAGATTCCCAGCCGCACGAGTCGTCACATACGACATGCTTCAGAATGCAGTAACGAATATTGAGATAGACCAGTTGTGAGGTGGTGGTTAATTCTCATTATTGAGATTATTTGTTGTACATGTATTGAAGAATATGATTTTATGTCCAGTTGATTATTATTGTTATGTGAACATGGTTTGTGAGAGCACGTGGGCGTACTTAGAGTTGTATATTTCTCTCCTCCGCTCCTGAGGGAGCATGGGGCCACCGGTGTGGTTTGTCTCAGCATGAAGCATTCAGATGCTCTTGCAGTAGTGGTTTCGGTAGCAACCTATGTTACCCGGTGCGATTGCCAGCCTCATGCACAACACCATACTAGTCGCATTGGACGACACGCATGAGTGTGTGAGATAGTTGATGATATCAGGTGGGCGCATGTTTTCTGTATGGTAAGTGTTATTATCCATGCTATTGATGTTCACTTAGACGTTGTTTTATTTATTATTTTTCAGACAGTCTATGAACACTGACTGGGTGTTCGTTTGATTGTTCGTTGGATTGTTTGTTGGATTGTTTGTTTGGTGTTCGGTTCTGTTCGGTAGAATTAAATGTTGATCTGCATAAGGCTTTGGGTTGCTTGAATTGTTAAGTCTGCTGCTGAGAGGGTTGCAAGCAACCAATAATTGCAACCCCTGTCAAACGATCCTTTATAAATTTTCTTGGTGCACGGGTCTTGGGAAGGAGTAGCGCCCCTGCACACATATATATATAATATAATATATATATATATATATATATATATATATATATATATATATAATAATATATATATATAATATATATATATGTAGTATTGTATATATATATATATATATATATAAATATATATATATAAATACATATATATATATATATATATATATATATATGTATATATCTATATATCTATATATATAAATATATAATATTATATAATATATATATGTATATATATATATATATATATATATATATATATATATATATATATATATATATATATATATATATATCTATATATATATATATACCAATATATTGCTCATCTCAAAACGCGCGCAGTGGGGGACCTGAGACATCAAATTAAAACTGCACGATTCTTTATTCATTTAGTAGCAATACAGAATGGCAGTCAGTTGTTCATCGCTTTGAACAATGCGTTGTTGTAGGTCGTCGACACTTGGGGTCGTCCACTTACGCAATTTTGACCATTTTTTTAACCCCTTTCCCCACATGTCACATTTCGTCACAAAAACCCAGACCCCCCTAACGTGACGTCACAAATCCTTTAGCTCCTTTTTTTCTAACATTTTTTTTTCACTATTGAAAAGCAACAACGAAATCGAATGTAATTTAATCACCATCATGACCTTTCAACTCCCTAAAGATCACATGTGCTTTATGCCAAGTCTTCCTGTCACGTGCCAAGGTCTTTCCATATCTTCTTAATCCCCCTCACATCTGTCTCCAGTTCTCTTCTCCATGTGGCCCATGGTCTTCTTCTACCTGTCTTACCCTGGAGATTCCAGAACAAGGACTGCCTTGTAAATTTATCAGCAGGTTTGCTCAGTGTGTGTCCTATCAATCTCCAGCGTCTTCTTCTCGTGTCTGGTTCTTCTAGTACTTGTCTGGTTCTTCTAGTACTTGTCTGGTTCGTGTCATCAGTTCCACATTAGTGGTCTTGTCATACAGCTACAATCCGTCTATTTTAGACAAGCACCCAATTTATGAGAGCGTCCGTGGTTAGAGCGCAGGTCTCTCGTGGCAAAGGTAGCGGGTTGGAAACACGGTGGCGTTACGCTACAGTCTGTCAGCTGTAAATGGATACCTGACTCTGCTCTAGTGTCAAGAAAGACAAAGGCAACGAGAAAGGGAAGTTGTTACTTGACCACTCGAAACTTGATCTAGTATTGTCAAATCTCTAACACTTCACGCCACTACGTCAGTATCTGCTATGAGACTACCTTTTTTTTTAAACCCATTTTTGAAAGTCTGATAATTTCTGGTTGTTGCTTTTGTTGTTGTCCTTGGTCAGAGTCCTATAATAGGTCAAACTTGACATTTGAATTGATTCTGATTTTTGTGTAGGACGTGACTTCATTTAATCTCCACACATTTCTATGATCTCATCAGACCGTTGTCGCGATGGTGATAACCTGTTACAGTTTTTTTTTTAAATCTAATTTTACACAGTACAATCTATTTAGTCTTCATTTAGTACTCTAATGTGTGTATTACATTATTTAAAAAATGAAATATTTAATTAAAAACAATTTAAACCAGTTAAAGATTATAACAACTATCCGATAGTTCAGCTGAGATTATAATATTATGTAGTAAATATACCCGTCAAAATAATGACGGGAAAAGAACTAAAGCAAACGTCTTAACCAGTGGCGTCACTAGGGTTGATGTCACCCAATGCGGTAACTCATGGTGTCACCCCCATGGACCTCCTCCTGTACCAGACCATACAGAATCCTTCGTAATGTTTTTTGTACTAATGTTACTCGTAAATCGTAATTCCAGTATATCACTGAATGTAATGGCAATAGTAGTGACACAAACAACTAGCAAAATTAAAATTACACCTTTAAATTACAATATCAATCATACGCTCAGCCTAAATTTATTTACATTTACATAGTTTCATGTGGTTAAAGTTAAAATTCGTTAAGAAAACAATAGAATTCGAAGTAAAAACGTAGGTGTATTGATACAGTACATGTAAGCTGGGCTTACGAAAAATGTTTTTGTGGTTATAACTAACTAGGGATATTTTTATAAAAAATAATAAATTTCTGCTGAAACACTGCACAACAATTTTATAGACAGTCATTTTGGTGTCACCCCCTCTGATGGTGTCACCCGGTGCGGTCTGTACCCCCCTAATGACGCCACTGTCTTAACCTTTCCTATCAAAGGGAAACAATTAAACGGCAAATAATAATAACACTAAAATATATTTTAGATTTTTGACACTTAATTATGTGTTTTCTATTTATTGTTTCAAACATAATTGCAGAAAAATTGAATTCGTGCTATACTGAGCGTCGTGCAGTTAAGTGCAAAGGCCAGAAGCCCGCGATTGTAATATAATTTGAAGACTGCAACTTTGATGGCAAAAAGTTTGTGACCGACATCCGTGAAGGGACGCCTCAGAGAATTATATATTTAGGGGATATAAGTCGTCCCCGATGGAAGTTGTTATCTATCACGCCTATAAGTTAATTATTGCTGATAAAAGTTAATTTTTGCGGATAAAAGTGGAAACATAATTTATGTAAGAAGCGATTTTAATTTTTGAGTGACTACACTTTTGTCTAAACCCTCTCTCTCTCTATCGTCACACAACGTCACAAAATGTTTGACACCCTTTCCCCTCACTGCGTGACGTCATACGTGGATGATTCCCTTATTCAAAATCTTTTTACATAATTTTTACGCACCATGTATATATATATATATATATATATATATATATATATATATATATATATATATATATATATATATATATATATATATATATATAATATATATGTGTGTGTGTGTGTGTGTGTGTGTGTGTGTATATATATATATATATATATATATATATATATATATATATATATATATATATATATATACAAAATACGGAAAGAAATCTGTTCTTTATTTATAAACCCTACTACAGCTGATAATTGCTTATCTCACGTTTGCTTTTACGGTGCTAAATGAATGGGAGTTTTTGTTTTGAAACAAACTGCTTAATCCTAAACCCGATGCATCATTTATATAAAATCGTTTTATTGCCTTTTTCGCCTCCTGTAACGTCCCTCCCATTAATTTCGCTCCCTAGCTGTTACATTTACTGAATATTTGATGTTTCTTACACCGGCAGGTTGTCAGATTAAATCGTCTGCTATTGTTCCGATTCGAGAAACACTCAATCGGCGCAAACAATACGGGGTGAAAATGATGCGTCAGTGGCAATTGTTACAGATTACGTCATGAACATAAATTAGTATTCTACTGCTGTGCCTTCATTCACGTGTCGTTTGATCGGTGGTTCTCATCCTTTATTTTCCCTGCCAAGACACAAATTTTACAGTTGGTGGAGCGAGGGACCCATGTACTAAAACTGGCAAGTGAAAATTGACTACAGGAATTCAGGTACAGGAATACACCACTGAACCATAAGTCAGAAGAGTTCAGGACCACCACTGGTGTAAGGCAAGGTGATATCCTATCACCTTACCTCTTCATACTCCTTATGGACGATGTCATCAAGGCATGTAAGGAGAGAACAAGAAAGTATTCAGTGGGGTACTGGAAGATGAGACAGGTCTATATTTCGGAGCTGGCATTTGCTGATGATGTTGCCCTGATTGCTAAATCAGAGGCACATCTCTCCAATCCAACCTGCAAGTCTGGAAGGAAGAGCTGGAGAAGAGAGGGATGGTCATAAGCAGCTCTAAAACAAAATCCATGGTGATATCACGAGAAGAAAGAAGACATCAGATTAAGTTGGGAGAACAGGTCCTGGAGCAGGTCGACCACTTTAAATATCTCGGAGCTATTATAGACCGAAAGGGAGGCATCAAAGAAGAGTTGGCCACTCGGAAAGCAGCGGCTGGGAGACTTTTTCAGGCCATAAATCGTGGATTCCTCAGTAAGAAAGAAGTTGGTAAGAAAACGAAGATGGCTGTATACCGCTCCACCTATGTCCCAGTCTTGACATATGGATGCGAGTCGTGGGCAATGCCTACAACCCACAAAAGCCAGATCCAAACCTCAGAAATGAGGTATCTGAGGAAAGTGGTTGAAGTAACAAGAAGAGACATGGTCCGCAACCAGACGATCCGTCAAGGCCTAAAATCCCATCCGCTGCAGACCCAAATAGAACAGTCCCAACTAAGATGGTTTGGCCATGTCTGCAGAATGGGAGAAGATCGGCTACCACGACAAGCATGGGAAACAAAGAGCCAGGGATCCAGACCCCCAGGACGACCCAGAGTCCGCTGGGAGGACAACATTAGACAATCTTTGAAGGACCGAGGACTAGAATGGAACCAGGCCAGGAAGAAGACAGCTGATAGAATGGTCTGGCGCTCTCTCTTCCAAACCTCTACACCTCACGGTAGAAGGGGAACGACTAAGTAAGTAAGTAAGAATACACCACTGACAACTTCGAGTAAGAGACGCAACACATTGTAAGGTTTCCTACAACACATTGTAATGTTTCCTACAACACATGGACTGAGAACCCACTGCGTGGATGTACGAGGGGCGTTCAGAAAGTAATGCACCACATCGTTTTTCTCAGGAGCTGTTTATTCAAAAAGCATGAAATTTATACACAATATACATGTATATGTCATGTAAACATCGGTATTATTCAACATAATCCCCATCAACTTGTACGGCTTTATGCCAGCGCCAAACAAGTGCTTGTATTCCTAGCCCATACCAGATTTTGTCTTGATCATGTAGCCATTTCTTCGAGACGTGTGTGAGGGCGCGCATTGTCGTGAAGGAGAAGCAGGTCTGCTGGATTCTTGTGCGGCCGATCTCTGCGAAAACGTTGATTGAGTTTTTTCAATGTCTTAATGTAGGCTTGCGAATTGATTGTCTCTCCTCTTGGCATAGCGTCCACAAGAATCACACCTTCAATGTCCCAAAAGACAGTGATCATGACCTTTCCAGCTGAAGGAATTGTCTTGAATTTCTTTCTTCTTGGTGATTGCGGATGATGCCACTCCATTGACTGTCTTTTTGTCTCAGGTTCAAAATGATGTGCCCAGGTTTCGTCACCTGTAACGAGCTTAGCTAAAAATTTCTCTCCATCAGCATTGAAACGCTCCAACAATTCAGAAGAAATTGATTTCCTTTGCAATCGGTGGTCATTTGTGAGACTTCGAGGAACCCATCTTGCGCAAACCTTAGAAAATCCGAGAGTTTTTATAACTGCATTTGCACTACCAATGCTGACTGACAGCTGTAAGGCCAATTGTTGAGTAGTGATTGCCTATCAGTAAGAATAATGCCCTCAGCGCATTTCAACATTTCTGCGTTGGTGGCTGTGGCAGGACGTCAACAGCGCGGCCGATCAAGCAGCTCCGTATCTCCACTTCCTGATTCTTTGATTCTCTGAGCCCAGCGACTGACTGTACTCCTGTCGACTGCAAAACTTCCATACACATCACATAAACGCTTGTGAATATTCACAACAGTTTCCTTCTCTGCAACGAGAAATTCTATCCCAATTCGCTGTTTATAACGCATGCTGCTAACACGCTCCATTTCAACGGTTTAGGGCAGCCGTATTATTTGGCCGGTTGCAGTGCAATTTGGTGCACACAATTGGCATTTGCCATATTTGAAGTGTGCAAAATTTCATGCTTCTATCTTCATTAATAGCTGAGAAAAACGATGTGGTGCATTACTTTCTGAACGCCCCTCGTATATATACTGAAGCACATTAAAAACGCACCACGTGTATAATCCAGGAACTGAGTGTGAAATGTAAATATAAGTGTTTACAAGTTTACATATTTGGAATCTTTATTCATTTTCCTATGAATCCATACTGGTCATTAATTTGTACATTTGATTGTTATGAAATTCATTGCATTCTGTGCAGGCAAGGGAGAAAACCAAAAATACAACCAATAAAAACATTCATTCACACTATCCTCAGTATCTGGCATGTCCACCGTGTGCTTGCAAACAAGCTTGGCAGCGGCTCCGCATGGAACGCACAAGTCTCTGAAGGAAATTCCGGGGAATCAAGTCCCATTCACGTGTAAGAGCAGCTTCGAGCTGTTGCAGATTAGCTGGAGAACCTTGCCTGTAGACTCTGCGTCCAAGCTCGTCCCACAGATGTTCTATAGGGGACATGTCTGGTGATAGGGCAGGCCAATCAATCGTCACAATGTTCTGCTGCTGTAGATATTGCTGCGTAATGCAAGCGGTGTGCGCATGTGCGTTATCCTGCTGGAGAAGCTGCAAGTCTTGATAATTTGTGAACGCAGGAGCAACCAATGCATCCAGAACTTCATCTCGATATGTCACAGCATTAACATTTCCACGGAAGACGTGAAGAGGCAAGCGATGGTGAAAACTGAATCCTCCCCAAATGTGAATACTGCCACCTCCAAATCGGTTGTGCTGACGAACACAGCAATCTGCAAAGCGCTCTCCACACCGTCGCCAAATCCGCATACGTCCATCAGCAAATGATATGTTGAATCTGCTCTCGTCTGTGAATAGGACAGCATTCCAGTGCAGTACAGTCCATCTGACATGTTGCTCTGCCCATTGCAGGCGCTGCTGACGATGATGTCTGTGAGTCAAGTTTGGCCCAACATAAGGTCGTCTTGCAATAAGGCCTGTATCTCTGAGTTGTCGTATGACTGTCATTCAAGAGACTTGCCCACGTCTACCCACTATTGCTCTTGCTGTTTGACTTTCCGGGAGAGAACGATTCCTTAGGTGACTCAGCACAATATGACGATCTTGCGCAGGGGTAGTAACTCGTGGTTGGCCACTCCGAAGTCTATCCCGGGCACTGCCAGTGGTTCCGTAACGTTCATTGAGACGTACAATAGTGCTGTGGTGGCAATTCATCCTTCTGGCAATGGCCCGCGAGCTCATTCCGGTTTCCAACATACCAATGGCTCGTTGGCGGTCGTTTTCAGATAGTCGTGGCATTTCAAGCACATGTACTGGGTGTTTTGTCTCAACGGCCTTTTTATACCGATTTTACTGCCACAACACGTACACATTTTCAGGGTCATAGCTGTTTGGAATCGTGTTGCACGTGTAACTTTCATTGTTTTCATGTAGTCTGTACACAAACCCGTGGGTTGAATCATGCACTTTCCATTCCAGCAGCCATTCGCGCTCTACCTCATGACAAACACGGGGAAAATCCATTCCCACACTTTTTTTTCAGCTTCTCGGCATCAGAATATATATAATAGTGGTGCGTTTTTAATGTGCTTCAGTATATATATTTTTCTTTTTTATGCGGTAATCGTAATTTTTTTCATTATACAGTATATTGCTACCATAGACTAATTGCGGGGAAGAGGCAGGGAGGAAATTATGTGATACAGTGAGTGAAGTTAACATTTATTGGTGCTAATTGAGCACGTTCTATGTTAATTACTTGTTTTCTTTATTTGCTGTTTGAATATGTGACACAAGAAGTAAAAGCTAAAAAAATAAAAAGTACAGCTACTGATGGGGCATATTTTACATCAATTACTATACGTATGTAAATTACTTTAATTACTTTCAAATACATCAATGAGTTTTATATTCTGTGCAGCATTTGTCATGGCGAGCTGTAGGTTATGCACACAATTAATTACTGTATATAAATTACTGTATAAATACTGTATAGCGTGTTTTATGAACAATTAGAATTCATACTTTTGGGTATTTGCTTAGGGAGACTGCGCGCCTATGGGTTTTTCCGAAATGCAATGGTCTCGATTTAGAATAACAATAACAAATTACCTTCTCGGCGCATGTTTTGTGTCTGGTCAGCTGTCATGTTGTACTTCTGTAAGATCTTTGTCACTCCTCGATCATTGTCTTAGGCCATCTTCTAATTCTGGTCTATCCATTCTAAAGTTATACACCTACTCTTCTAGAAATAAATCCTCTCTCCTCGATCATTTTCTTGAGCCATCTTCTAATTCTGGTCTATCCATTCTAAAGTTATACACCTACTTTTCTAGAATTAAATCCTCTCTCCTCGATCATTTTCTTAGGCCATCTTCTAATTCTGGTCTATCCATTCTAAAGTTATACACCTACGTTTGTATAATTAAATCCTCTCTCCTCGATCATTTTCACTTTGAGAATAATAGTTGAACAAAGTCTGGAATGAAATTCACCACTATACATCGGATTTGTGGACTACGAAAAGGCATTTGACAGTGTAGACAGAGAATCACTTTGGAAATTGATGAGGCATTATGGAGTTCCCCTGAAGATCATTAATTTAATAAAGAAAACATATGAAGACAAACATGCAGAGTTCTTCACAAACGACAGCTTACAGAACCGTTTGGGATAAGAACAGGAGTGTGACAGGGATGCCTCTTGTCTCCATTTCTTTTCTTACTAGCAATAGACTGGGATATGAGATCATCGACAACACACAACAGAAATGGAATCCAGTGGACTCTGACTAAGCAGTTGGATGATCTGGATTTTGGTGATGACTTGGCTCTTCTGTCCCATAACCGTTTTCAGATGCAGGACAAATTGAAATCACTCGATGAGAGGTCACAGCAATTGGGTCTGAAAATACACAGACAAAAATAATGAGAATAAATGCAGGTAATGATAACGGGGTTGAACTTGAAGAAATACCAATACAAGATGTAGAATCGTACATATATCTTGGCAGCTATATAGACAAAGTTGGAGGGACAGACAGTCATATCAAACTAAGAATACACAAAGCAAGAGGAGCTTTCATTGCATTGGGGAATATATGGAGATCAAGAGAAATCGGATCCAACACGAAACTAAGAATTTTCAACTCAAATGTGAAGTCAATCCTATTGTATGGTTCTGAGACATGGAGAACAACAAAGACAACAACCAAAAAGCTACAGACTTTCATAAATGGATGCTTGCTTAGAATAAAGGGATTAAAATGGTATGACAAGGTTACCAACGTGGAACTGGGGTGGAACTCTCTTCGATCATTTTCTTGAGCCATCTTCTAATTCTGGTCTATCCATTCTAAAGTTATACACCTACGCTTCTAAAAATAAATCCTCGCACCTCGATCATTTTCTTGAGCCATCTTCTAATTCTGGTCTATCCATTCTAAAGTTATACACCTACGCTTCTAGAAATATATCTTCTCTCTTCGATCATTTTCTTGAGCCATCTTCTAATTCTGGTCTATCCATTCTTAAGTTATACACCTACGCTTCTAGAAATAAATCCTCGCTCCTCGATCATTTTCTTGGGTCATCTTCTTATTCTGGTCTATCCATTCTAAAGTTATACACCTACGCTTCTAGAATTAAATCCTCTCTCCTCGATCCTTTTCTTATACCATCTTCTAATTCTGGTCTATCCGTTTTAAAGTTATACAACTTCGCTTCTAGAATTAAATCCCCACAAGGCATCCAGACAAAGATATCCTGTTTCGTAATGCACTTCATCTTTGCTTTGTTTCGACGACTAACTATTCTCTTCTCTTATCATATTCTCTTTTCCTTTCCTCGTAGCTACTTTTTAAAGTAACATATCAGATGATACGATCTTTGTCTTGTTCTTTAGCTGACGCCAGTACTGGCGTATGTAGCGCAATGTTGAAAGCAGCGGTTTAATTTTAGTTCGGTTATTTATTTTTGTGTGACCATTTGTATTATGTGAGGATCTGTTATCTAACCAGTTAAAATGTTTAACAACGAACATAAAGAATCTTCTTAGAGCGATATTTAAGATCGCTGATCCCCGAGTTTAAATTCTACGACATTTCAATATTAAAACCGATATTAAATAAATGATGGATTCTCAACAGATTAAAAGAAAAATGAATAAAAAATAACTACCGGTAAATACATAAATCTCATCTGAAGTTATGGATCAAACATAGGATATTAAAACTACATTCGCATGCACAGTGTGTACTCGAGCATACACGCACTCAATCAATATTTTCATTATTTTTGTTTAATTAATTAAATATGATTCCCAATGGGCTGATCACCCGTTGGCTTGTCACACCGATTACGGAAACAACGGCAGATGGATCTATTTGTTGTTACCCTAAAGACGCCGCTAGGCGTGATGGGAAACTACAACAGAGAAAATCAATCTGCTGTTGCCCTTAAGACGCCACAAGGCGTGATTGCCTCTGACTGCTTGGTCGGTCTTTGGCTAAGGACGGAAGAATTAAATATGATTAATTAATATTTTTAATAAAAATTAACCGTTAAACTGTGTTTTAGATTACGCAATTAAAATTATTAACTAATCCGCGTATAACATGGAATAAATGATTTGCAAGGATGTTATCCGTAAACAAATGGAAACAATATATTATCTACAACAGGGGTCGGAAACCCGCGGCTCGCGAGCCGCATATGGCTCTTTGAGCCATCTCGTGCGGCTCTCGGCTCTCTACTACTTAACTCTTAGTGGATGAGGGATACCATGTGATTTTTTTTTCATGCGGCTCTTCAATTTGTTAAAATGGAGACAAAATTAAATGTTTGGCTCTTTGTCACGGAAAGGTTCCTGTCCCCTGATCTAGAATTAAAGACTTCATATACCAGAATTAAAACTAGGTAATGGTTCAACATGATATTCTTAATCATCAAATTAAAAAAAAAAAACAAGTGCCCTCATACATATCATCATTGACTCTTTTTGTTCGCTCCCAGTGTAGCTAGTTCCAGACTAGTACGCCTGCAGCATAGCATGCTTGTGCTCTTGAAGCAGTGGTTTCTGTAGCAATCAGTTTAACATGGGAAGCCGCGGTAGCATAGTGGTTAGTGCACTGGTCGTCCCAGCCCCAATTGGGTACCAGAGAAACTCTAGGAAGGTTAAGGCAGCCGGCGTGATGCTGACCACATCACCCCTTGTGTACCGATGGTCAAGACAATATGGGCCAAACACCATATTCCCAATATGCCTCAATGGGCGTGTAACGGGATCCTTTACCTTTTACCAGTTTTACATGGTGAGGTTGCCAGCCTCCTGCACAACTCCATATTAGTCGTATCTTTCTAAATATCTGAGGAAACAGTAATCCTATTTCCCCTTTGTCTCATCGGAGATCGCTGGGAATTATACGAGACGCAAAATGTCCCCAGTTTCCAGTAACCCAGTTTTTCTACGGTATATCCATTTCAGATTCTAACAATGGCTCATTGCACTTGACTTAAATACGAGACGTAATGTTCATGTCCACTTGCAATCCAAGATCATGTAATTTAATACTGTATATCACTTTAATTTGCCCAAATGCATCCGTAATTAACTAACTATGTTGGACTGTTTCTCTAATGTCACTGGCGTAGACTAATGTCAGCGTGATACTTAGCAACTCTGTCGCTGTGATACTCAGCCATCTGGCTGCTTTCACATCTGCTAAACTCTCCCTTGTATGTCAAGTGTCAATCGCGTTCTTGGTACACTCTCAGACGTCACCTTGAATATTTTCAAAGAAAGCAGTGATCAGCTCCAGGCTATTTGCATCCCCGTGGAGTTTTTCCAGGAATGGTACTGATGACGGCCAAATGTGCTTTTTCTCTGTTCCTCATATATTGGGCATCATTGTAGCAAATGTTCGGCAAGCATTTAATCAGTGTCACATTTACACTCATCGGTAGATCCTACGAGGGGCGTTCAGAAAGTAATGCACCACATCGTTTTTCTCTGGAGCTGTTTATTCAAAAAACATGAAATTTATACACAATATACATGGATATGTCATGTAAACATCGGTATTGTTCAACAGCCAGCGGCCAAGAACCAAAGTGGAGACAATTTGTTGCTGCCCTACAAGACGCTACCAAGGCGTGTAATACTGATTGCTTTGTCAGTCAGCGGCCAAGAACCAAAGTGGAGACAGTTTGTTGCTGCCCTACAAGACGCTACCAAGGCGTGTAATACTGATTGCTTTGTCAGTCAGCGGCCAAGAACCAAAGAAGAAGAAGAAGAATCTTGTTGCAATCCTTTCCACAGAGTTCACGATTACCTGGACATTTAACTTTCACTAGTATCACAAAAGGTTATGCATTTATGTGCCTCGTCCTGATCTGAACGCTCGGTCAACTGGCAGTAATTAGTCTGATTCTCTTTGTCATTCGCTACTAGAAGTAGTATGTCATCTACTAATACTGGCAACTAATGCGCACTGTCAGACTAACCGGCCGGCTAGAAGCTATTGAATGACACCAATGATGTCATTTAATTATCGTTTATTATTCTATTCGTACCTCATCTCTCCTTCTGCCTTCCCTCCCTGTCTCTCTCTCTACAACGGTGTGGTTCTCCAAACGGACATCAAGGAAGATATATATCGTTGAAGTGAATGCAAATCGCATTAAAACTGGCAAAACGATCCAAATGATTTGTCCAAAGAGATCATTTCATCTCAGCACGACTCTTCCTGTGTGGAGATATAGACATTATTTTTTTTTTCAATCAAAGATTTTTCTTTTTAATGAATTGTGTTGAATGAGATTTTAAAATAAGGTCAACGGACAATGCCATTAGAAATTGTGTGAGGAAATATTGGGAGCTGAGATTGATGGCGGAGGAAAAAAGGGACACAAAAAAACCTGGGTGATATGAAACTCCGTTTATTCAGATTGCTTATTTGTTTGGGTTATTTCCTAAAAACATTTTGCTATTCATATTCAAGCTTCCAAGGAATATAATCACCATTATCATCATCTTTCCATTTTTCGCTTCTTATGCACTTGTAGTCACTAATAAAGAAATCCTGTGTGAAACGCTGAAGTGCGTCAGGCAATAACTAATTTGCATAGGAGCGGTGGAATAAACATCTTCTTCTTTGATCCTTAGCCGCCGACCGTCAACGCCGTCAGTAGCCATCACGCCTGGTGGCGTCTTGTAGGGCAACAGCAAATTGATTCCACTTTGCTCGGTCGGTGGCCATCCTTCGTACAGTGCCCCAACTCTGGTTCATTCTTTGCATCTCAGCCTCCACAGTCCTCCGCCAAGTTGTTTTTGGTCGGCCTCTCTTTCGTTTTCCTTCAGGGGTCCAAAGCATAGCTGTTCTTGTGATGGCATCGGCGTCTCTTCTGAGGACATGGCCAACCCAGCTCCAGCGTCTGCCAGCTATGAAGGTGTGCATGTCCTCTTGCTTGCTCCGAGTAAGCAGATCTTGGTTGGTGATGGTATTCGGCCAAAAGATTCGTAGAATCTTTCTTAGGCATGTTGTGTGAAAAGAGAACAATTTCGACACTTCTTTCTTCATTTCCGACTCTCCAGCATTCCGCACCATAGAGAAGCACAGAAAGCACACAGCTCTGATATAATCTTAATTTTGTGCTTGTGCTGTACTGAGAGGACTTCCAGATGCTGTTTAGACTAAAAAAGGCTGTTCTTGCTTTGTTCATTCTGTTGTTGATGTCTTTGCTTGCTCCGCCGTCTGGTGTTACTATGCATCCTAGGTATGTGAAGGTGTCTGTCTGTTCCTGTTGCTGATTCCTTACTGATATGGGCTCAGAGTTGCTCACATTGAGCGTCATGACCTCTGTCTTCTTTAGATTGATGTTCAAGCCCACCTGCTGGCTATACTTATTAAGTCAATCCGTATTTTCCTGGATGTGTTGATGTGAATGTGATAGTAGTGCAATGTCATCTGCATATTCCAGATCTTCCAATGTAGAAAATGTAGTCCATCTTATTCCTCTTGGACTGCCCTCTGTTGTCTGGCGCATCACCCAGTCTATGACTGTTAAAAATAAAGTGGTTGATAATCCCTGTCGTACTCCTGTCTTCACATCAAAGGTTAGGTTGCTCTGCCTAACGCTACACGTAAAGTTGGTATAGGGACTTTTTATGATTGACACTATGCAGCTTGGAATTCCATAAGCCCTCAGTATTTTCCATAAACGGTCCCTATGTATACTGTCAAAAGCCTTTTCAAAATCAACGAAATTAATGTACAGCTGTCTTTGCCATTCTGAGCACTGCTCTATAATGTTCCTGAGGGTAAATATATGATCTACACATCTTCTGTTCTTTCTAAATCCTGCTTGTTCTTTCCTCAGTTTGTGGTCTACAGCTGTTGAAATTCTCTGTATAATTATCCTGCCTAGTATTTTGCTGGGAACTGAGAGAAGAGGGATTCCTCTCCAATTATTGCAGTCTGCAAGATCTCCCTTCTTGGGCAATTTGACAATTATTCCTTTGTTCCACTCCGTTGGTCTTGTCCCTGCTTTCCAGACTTGTGCAAATACTGGTTCTAATAGTTCTGCTGCTAGCTCAGGGTCGGTCTTAAATAGCTCTGCATTTAAGTTATCATGGCCAGGAGCTTTTCCATTCTTTAACCCTTTGATTACTGTGATGATTTCTTCTTTTCGTGGAATGTCTGTATTAACATCTAGATCATTTTCAGCCAAAAGAACATTCAATTGTGTCTCTGGTGGTTCCTTGTTCAGAGTTTCTCTGAAATGCTCTGTCCATCTTGTTTCCTGTCCCTCTGCTGTCGTGATGAGATTTCCTTGCTTATCTCTTAATAATGTAATATTGTTTGCATCTCGTTTACCGCTGATGATTTTAGTTATTTTGTATACGGTGCTTTGTTCATTTCTCAGTGCTGCCTCTTCTGCCTGTCTTGCAAGATCGTATAGGAAATTCCTTTTGTTGGCTTAATAAGTTTAGCCAGCAGGTGGGCTTGAACATCAATTTAAAGAAGTCAGAGGTCATGACGCTCAATGTGAGCAACCCTGAGCCCATATCAGTAAGGAATCAGCAACTGGTACAGACAGACACCTTCACATACCTAGGATGCATAGTAACACCAGACGGCGGGGCAGGCAAAGACATTAACATCAGAATGAATAAGGCAAGAACAGCCTTTTTTAGGCTAAACAACATCTGGAAGTCCTCTCAATACAGCACAAGCACAAAATTAAGATTATGTCAGAGCTGTGTGCTTTCTGTGCTTCTCTATGGTGCGGAATGCTGGAGAGTTACAGAGAAGGAAATGTCGAAATTGTCCTCTTTTCACACAACATGCCCAAACAAAAATTCACCGAATTCTTTGGCCGAATACCATCACCAACCAAGATCTGCTTACTCGGAGCAAGCAAGAGGACATGCACACCTTCATAGCTGGCAGACGCTGGAGCTGGGTTGGCCATGTCCTCAGAAGAGACCCCGATGCCATCACAAGAACAGCTATGCTTTGGACCCCTGAAGGAAAACGAAAGAGAGGCCGACCAAAAACAACCTGGCGGGGGACTGTGGAGGCTGAGATGCAAAGAATGAACCAGAGTTGGGGCACTGTACGAAGGATGGCCACCGACCGAGCAAAGTGGAATCAATTTGTTGTTGCCCTACAAGACGCCACTAGGCGTGATGGCCACTGACTGCTTTGACGGTCGGCGGCTAAGGATCAAAGAAGAAGAAAGATATGTTTCATGTTGTTGAATGTAGCTTTGGCCATTCCTATTCTCTTCTTGATTTCAGTTTCACATATGCCATCTTCTGTTATTATATGACCAAGATATACGTAGCTCCTGACTTGTTCCAGGATTTTCCCATTTTTTTCTTATCTTTAATGTGGGTTTATCGTCTGTTTTGCTAATTATCATAGTTTTTGTTTTCTCAATATTAATGTCGAGTCCATATTCATGACTTAATACTGTTCACTTGCTTCACTAGTTCTTGTAACTCCTGTTCGCTTTCAGCTAACAACACGGTATCATCTGTATATCTAAGGTTGTTTATTGACCTTCCACTGATGTTCAGTCCTGGTATTTCCTGTATCTGTTTGAAAAATTTTTCGGTGTATAGATTAAATAGGCAGGCGGACAGCACACAACCTTGTCTGACACCTCGTTTTATGTCTATGTATGGTGAATAATTCCTTCCCGATCTTACTGTGGCAGTTTGCTCCCAATAAAGATTACTGGGTATTCTTATATCTTTTCCATTAATACCTATGTCTTCGAGGCATTCAATTATTTTCTCATGTTGGACTCTGTCAGAAGCCTTCTTAGAGTCAATGAAGCACATGTACATACTTTTTTGGACCTCTGTATATTTTTCTGCTAACATTCTTAGGCAAAATATTGCCTCTCTTGTTCCACTGTTCCGTCTAAACCCAAACTGTTCTTCTTGGATTTCGCTGTCTACCTTACTTTTTATTCTTTCCTGTATGATTTTGAGCAGTATCTTAATTGCATGACTCATCATGCTGATTGTTCTGAAGTCTGAACATTCTGTTGCATTAGGTTTTTTGGGCAATGTTATAAAAACTGATGTCTTCATGTCGTGTCGTATATATCCTGTATTGTATATATCGTTGCATAGATCAGTGATTGTATCTATACCAAAGCTCTCCAGGGCTTCTATCATTTCAATTTTTATGTTATCCATGCCTGCTGATTTTCCTTTTTGTATCATATGTATGGCATTCTCTACTTCTGATCTGAGAATGTTTGGGCCTTCATTAGAATCTGGTGATGGTTTTTTACCTCTGTTGTCCTCGAATAGTTCTTTTACGTATTCTGCCCATCTGTTTGATATGTCTTTCTCATCAAGCAATATTACACCATTTTTTTTTCTTGATACAGCTTCCTCCTTGTGCAAACCGCGACCTATTTGATAATTTCTTTATTTCTTCATGCATATCTCTTGTCATGTGCCTTGCCTCCAAGTCTTCTATTTCCTTGCATTTTGTTTCTATCCACCGTTCTTTTGCTTGCCTACACATAGTACGTATGTCATTGTCTATTGTTTTATATTCATGAGTGTTTTTTGCTTTCTTTCTTTCTGCTTTTTTACTCAAGATATCATCTGTCATCCAAATTTGATTTTTCTTAGGGTCCTTTTTATGTAAATTTGCTGATTGTATGCTTGTTTTTGAGCATTCCCATTTTGTGGTTACTTTTTCTTCTGGGTTTTCTCTTCTATACTGCTCCATGCTTTCTGTCAGTAACTGTTGATATTTATTTTTGACATCGATTAGATATTTTTGTTTTATATCTGGTTGTTTCAGTGCTGATATTTCTATCTGGGGTTCCTCCTGTCTTCTGTTTCCTGTTCTTTTCAGTTTTATATTTACTTTGATGACGACCGGATTGTGATCTGAATTTATGTCGACGCCAGGATGTGTCTTTGCGCTTGTGACACTGTTCTTAAATCTATGTTTTATCATGATATAGTCAATTTGATTTCTTGTTACATCTCCTGGGCTTTTCCATGTGTATAATTTTCTTGGGTGGTGTTCAAAAAAGGTGTTACATATGTGTTACGGTGTTATTATGTATGTTTCATGTTGGCCCCACTTAAATTTGTGTGGTGAAGTGGGATGTTATAAATATTTATAGGGGACTTAGTGTACTGACTGAGATCAGCTGTGAAGGTATCTATATCTAATAAGAGTAGTGTATTATAGATAACCTTACTTGCTGCCACATATATATATATATATATATACCTCAGTCAGAATTATTCTGGAATAGTGTGATGACTACGTTATGTGTCTAGGGTATGTGTATGATGAAGTGTAAGTCACAACAACAACAGACAGATAACCAATTTAATTTATTCCACCACACTTGACAACACTGTGACACTCACATACATATAACACTCTAAAGGATATCTTAAAGGAGTCACTGATAACTTTTCAAATAACAATATGTATTCATTGCTGTCATGAATGAATATGTGTCCTGATTCAAATACAAAGGAACCAGGAATCACAATCAATTTTAATTACAAGTTATATATACAGAATTTATTAATATGAATCTTGTAGTGACATATATTTTTAAAAGTATCCTATGTGTGTCAGTTGTGTAGTAGTAATATGAGGTAATACTGGTTTTGTTTTGTTCAAGCTCTGTTGGTATTTGTCATCATGACTTCAATAGTTTGTTTCTATGGGAACTAGTATTGGAGATGTTCTCAGTTCCTGGTATTAAAACAATTTACTTCCCCTCTTAAGTTTATGTTACAATGTTATTTTAAGATGGGGGTACATAATGTTGAGCTCAGCTGGCCACATCAGCTTATCTTGCGTGATGGCGGCAGGAAAAGACTCCTCTGCTCGATTTCTCCCCTGGGCTCTGGAGACACCTCACTGATAGCTAAATGGACCAAGGAGTATGCTGTCCGACTCTGGATTCAGCAAAGCTCTGACCAGGTGCTGCTCAATACCGTCAAGACCACGGTCCCAACCTCCTTAATGGTTACTACGCCTCTGCACTTCCAGCATTATTTCTTTCTAGTCAATCATCTAGGTGTCAGTGTACTGTTTGGCCATTCCATGCTGTTTTACTTTCCTCCGACACCTTCTGTTCAGGCTGGAGCATTATAGGCTTTACATCATGTTTGCTACTGAACTACACATATATACAGGCATAAATTAACAATTCACATTCAATTTTCATTAAAAGATATTGAATGTTTCAAGCTTACCACAATTCATGGAAATAAACACAGATACGTTGACTAGCAATGAATTCTGGCACAAATACTGGCACAAATTCCCATCTGCTTATGCTCCAGGCTTTTATTTAGCAAAAATATGAGCTGGCTTCAACGCACTGTTGCTTTATCAAGCTTATTTGAACTAGTGGTCTCGAACTAACGCTCCTAAGTGATTATATCAGCGAGTCTGGCCAATGGAGCCACGTTTCGACAAGTGTTTGAAAAAATTTTACCTTCCTACGTCTCCCCTAACAACCAAGGATAGCATTTATAGTCCGACTAATCGTGTTTAGCCTTACATATCATTCCAGCCAATCAGTTCAAATGTAACTTGTGGCCCATTTCCCGTACAATGGTGGTTTAAATAATCTACCACTGAGCGATTCTGATTTTGGGTGTTGTCTGACAGCACCATCATTTTATTTTGGCTATAACTTGTTAATTCCTAGAATATTTGCATAACGTTTTACATATTCTTTGTCAGCAAGCCCTAAGGAACCCAAATATACAAATTTAAAAGAGCTAAGTGGCTGCGTTCAAAATATGCAATTTCTTCTACCTCCTGTTTCGAAGATGTGCTGTCTGGGTACTGTAATGTTTTCAAACGTAAACCCATCTAATGTTATCTTTTCTAATAAGCGTTTTTCAGGATTTTAAAACCTAACTCTGGGAAGGGTAGTGAATTTTATCACTGTCGATTTGAAATAAAGTTAGTGCATGTGGCCTTACACGCGTGATGGCAGCAATTGTGTATCGCGCGACGCGTGTTTAGTGTTGCACGTGTTCGGCTTTATGCCTCTCCCTTCTCTCTATCCTTTAGTCCATCTGTCTTTAGTTACGCCGTGTATAAAATGGAATGAATGAAATATTAAAATTAGGTCATTGTTCAGCTTGCGTATCTCACTGTTTTTTCCAAGAAATACAGCACACGTTTCATTGAAGAAAGCGGGTAATAATACAGTAGGCTTTTACTATCAACGTGAAGGCGTTACAATTTGCCGACGAAGTAGAAAACAAGGGGGATTTCGAGTACAGTCATTGTGACAGCACTGTTCTTTACCATTCTTCTTCCTTTATTATATGTATTTGTTAGGCTTTATATTTACCTGATACTTTATATATGTGGATTAGAATATTTCACGACAATTTGTCACCAGTTAAATTTACGCGCTGACATATTTATCTGATGCCAACATGAGGTGCTTTGCACAATAGTTTTTATTAATGAACGCGATTATGCGTAGACGTCAATGAATAGTGATGACGTTGTAGGGTGTGATGCTAATGCATAACAACGGTCTTTCTGGACCCTTTTGATGATTATCTCCGTCTAAGCAAGACGTGACTTTTAGTACTCCCAAGATATTAGTGTGCAGATTTCTCAACTATTTAACCAAGGGTCGTCGTCTTCTAATTTACTGATGCTAGGATTGAGCATAGTATCTTGATGAGTAATTTATTTCTTCGGGAAAGGAATGCAGGGAGTACATAGTTTATAATTATAATATCGCCAACCTCCAGTTTTCACTACCGGATGTTCCGTCAGACGGCATCGCGTGTATACAGGCTGGACGTTTTGACGATACGTTTTGTATATGAGGACTGCACTGATGTATTGATTGAATTTCTACTATGCATGTATTGATGTCTTCCGTAAATAAATATGAATGTCGTGGACTCAACCAAGAAGAGCATTGTCAAGTATATCAAGTTAAAGATTATTATTAGGACACCCACATTGGCAAAATACTAACAATCAGCACCATTACTAAACTATTATATTATACTAAAAAGGCACAAGCAAGGACCAATACCAACCCCCCCCCCCCCCCCCCCCCCTCCAACAATATGACCAGCTGGTTTTCTTCACAGAACTGGATAGTCTGTCTCCTCTATCATTTCTTGCCCCTAATCCATACTGTCCTACTATTTTCTTATATTTTCCTTTTCCTACTTTTGCATTCATATCACCCAATGACTCAACACTAAACTCAAAGCTATATGGAGTTAAAGAGGAACTTCAAACAACAGTCGAATTCATCATGAGAACTCGTCTGACGGTGTAATCATCAAAGATGCGATCGCAAGAAGAAGAAGATATCACCCATTACTATCAACACATCTGTAGATTTTACTGGTTTAAGTGTGTGTTGTAGCTCTTCATAGTATTCTTCTATTTCTTCCTCGCAGTGATCTTTAGTTGGTGCATAAGTTTGTAAGATTGATATGTCGAATGGCTTTGCTTTCATCTTTGGTAACATCATTCTGTCGTTGTGTGTCCAGTATCCACGTACGTATTTTTCTAATTCCTTCTTTATCAAAATTCCTACCCCTCTTTCATGTTTTTCTCCTCCTGAGTGTATAAGCGTGCATTGGTCTCTTTTTATGTAGCCTGTATGCAATAGTTTTGCCTCTGCAACTCCCAGTATATCGAGTTTCATGTCTGTTGCCTCTAATATTAGATTGTCAAGCTTTCCTTCTCCGTTTAGAGTTCTTACGTTCCATGTTCCTATTTTTAGGCTCCTCCTACTAGTTTTTAGG